>JARVLU010000528.1:23091298-23106055 GCA_031762415.1 Simpsonichthys santanae | reverse complement strand
CAGTTGTTGCAAACTTGGTTTAAAAAAGTGGGGAGAAAGATGATAAAAAAATGGTGTGACTTAAGGTGAAGTCTGCAAAACTTGAGTCAGGTTCAAATGGACTCTCCAGTGTCTACACTTTCTGAATTAATACCGACTGCTGGGCTACAATAATCAACACCGTTTTGCCCAGTTGCTGATTTATATTCTTGTATGGAAACAAAAACATTAATTTAAGGCCTCAACACTAACAACTGAGATATGAGACTGGTTATTCTTACAGCTGTTTAACAAGCCAAGTATACACCCCAATATATAAATATAACAATTGAGCTAGTAAAATTACATGAACGCATTGTCTTTGGTCACACCCTTACATTTGGAAATACTGTTAAAAACAATAACCTTTAAAAGTATCATTATTAATTGGTATATTTTAAAATTGCCGTTTGTCTTCTATAATTTAGGTGCCTAAATTAGGTTTTGAAATTTTAAAATGAAAAGGAGGAAAGTGTCCCAGCCATAATGCGTCCAGTTATAAATGTTTTCAGTGGTGAATTCTAGGAAACTGTTAAATCCGTACATATCAAGTCGCCATCAAGCTGTAAGCAACTCCAACTGAAAAAATTAATTGATATACTGTATACGTATATAAAAAAAAAAAGATTTTCAAGATTTTAAATATATTTATATATAAAAAAATACAGTTAAGAAAATCTAGCTAAAACCTTTTTATAAAGAAAATACTACACGAGAAACATAACTAGCTTTTGGAACACTTAAAAGCTTGAATACTTTAAAATATCAAAGTACAAGCTGGTTTTTAGATCAAACGGCTCGTAAATATCTAATGAACGTGTCGCACCCTTTTTAATTAGGATGCTAATCTTACAATGAAAACGAGAAAACAGAATTATGTTTACTCCAAATGGGCTTTCCCACATTCCTATCAGAACAATTCAAAGCATATTTAATTTGACATTGAAGGCAACTTTTTTTAGGGTGCATAAGTTGGGGCAGTGCAAGTATAATATACGTATAAGCTATTTCATAATTAAAGTCCCTCAATTTAGGACCTTTTCTCTGGATAAATTGTCTATATCTGGACAACTACATCCATTCTAAGGAATTTGTGCATTTTTAACAAAAGTTGGAATCTCAGTTAAAAACATTTCCAAGCGTCTGTCAGAAACGAGGAGGCAAAGTTGAAGCTTTGAGCGTCATTCTGTTGATTTCCAGGTCGTACACAAAGTTCATGTTCTAATGCGGAAAGTTGGAGGGACACGACTTTGACTTGCTCCACATTAATAGGTGACTCGTAGCATACATTTTTTTTTTATTTATCCATTAGTTGACTGTGCTAGGTGATCAATCACATAAAAACTCTTCAGATGAGTAAAATATAGTTTTGTTCAGCCATGATGTACACCACAAACATGGTTGAATAGGTCCAACTTGCATTAAGTGTGGTAAAGACAGGTTTTTTTAAACGTCAAAACATGTTTCTGTGTGTACATGTGACAATGTGAAAAAGGACTATTTTAGTTTTATTAAGTTTCCCCATTAAAAACTAAACCCGACACATTTTAGGGTAGTCTGGTATGATCACATCAACACATGATGGGATGGGGTACAATGGGATACTTGGTCTCTAAATCCTAAAGAAAAATATACAACAACAAAAAAAAGGAGTCATGCGCAGGCGTGAAGTTGACTTTGGTTCAACATAAAGCTGTAGTGGCAGTAGTTGATCATCCATGTGTAAAAAGAAATATTCCCACCAAATCAAAGTCGTGCTGGGGTGATCATATAGTGAAGAGTCGAGCTGAACTAGTGGTTGGACAAACTGGTAACACAATTACTAGGTCAATTGTTTGATCCCCAAAACTGCTATGGTGTCCCTGAGGACAGGAAGGCTCCATCCTGCTTCAGGCTCCTTGACTAGAGCCCAGATGTTGACTATGACATCATTCTCCTTCACTATTCTGTTATTAGTATTGCAGGTAACACTTCGATTATAACGTTGCGGAGATCAAGAACGTCAACCCGATGTTGACCACAGAACCACTGATGACATCTTTGACATCCCGCAGTTGTCTGCGATGCCATTCCGTTCCCCCCCGGTCCATTTGTATATATTTTTTAAATCGTTTGTACATTATTTAAGACTGAATGGTGGTCTCCTTTAGGACAAACTGTTTAACGTTGAAATGTCAGCCTGGACTTTACGTGAACCTCTTGTTTAGGACATGCTGGAGCAGCGCACCGAGGGCGAACCCATTTGGGTGAGCACTTTATCCAACCACTGGAGGGGGCCGTTGAGATGCAGCTCGATCCAACAGGGAGTGCTGGTCACCGTCTGGCGTCTGCAAGAACATAAACAGCATTGGATCTCGTACCATGAAGAACAAATCAAAGCATTATTGCAAACAGAGTTTGGTTAATGGGTTGGCAAAGCACAAAAAAAAAAAAATAAATAAATAAAAAAAAAAAAAAACAGGAGACAGATGCTTATTGGATAGTCAAAGAGAAACAGATGAATAAAAATCACAATGAGACTAAAGTATAGTGCATTTGCAGGTTATAAAAAACACATTAGTAACTGTTTTATGGTATAAAATGTCTTTCAATGAAGGGATTAACAAACATTTTGTGAGAAAATATCCTCAACATAGGTTCCACTTGCTGGTTTGTGGCTTGCTAAAAGAAAGTTGTTTTTTTTTAAATCAAGTTTCATCCTTTTTAGCTGCACATATATGTAGTGGAATAGATGAATATCTGTTATTTTGTCTGTACGTCATTAAAAAACGTGCAAAAAATAAACAAGTTTCAAAAGCAATACGATTAAAACATGCAACCAAGATTCAATTTAAATGCTGCTGTAATTTCGGAGTGCACTTTTTCCCCTCTAAAAATTTCAATCCAACATTCACTTCAAGTTATGGCTGTGCAGAGATGACAATGAAGAAAGAATTAAACTTCTTATTTTATCAAATCTATCCGACAGATGTGTACAACCACTTCTCACACGAGAGAACAAATGAACATTAAAATAACTTGAATTAGTATAAAACTAAAACATAACAGCAGTAGCAGTAAATATGTTACTGTGAGCTTTTTGTTCCAGATGTTTTGGAAGACAGAACAGGAGAACGATGTGAGGGAGTAACAAACCTGTACTCTGCTCCCCAGCCCTTGACGAAGCTCATTCTGATTGTGCACATTCTGGTTAGCTGGTACACTGCCTCAAACCCCTGATTTACTGACTGGGCCAGCAGAGCTGCGAACTCCTGGTTGTTAAAAATCTTCAGATTACAACCTAAAAAGAGAAAAGATTTGTAAAGTGTGGACTGATAAGTGCACCACAGTGTTCCACAAGCGACGAGACCAAACAAAATAAAGAATGATGTTTCAGTAGTCCCTCGCCACTTTCACTAATTCACTCAGAGTTTTTCAAAAAGATTGGACATGATGACACAAAATTGGCGAGTTGATGGATGAGCCGCAAGATTGGCATGGATTGTTTATTTAAAATAAATTACTGTATTTTAAATGATTTAGCACCTGTGTGCGGGTGCTAGATCATGCAGCTTCTCCCTGCACCGCTGCAAAACTGGAAATGTGGGCTGGTGTTGTGCCAAAAATTGACTGGCTGTCAAATGGCAGCCACAGGAGTGTGAACGGGAGGACTTTAACAAGATTAACACTTAAAAACACTTATTTGTTTGCTTGAAACTTTAGCAAAGGTGTGTCTCAGTTTAATGTTTCCTTAATAAATGCACTTTGACGGTCAAATCAGTTGTTTCAAAAGCCAATACGCGAAAGTAGGAGCGCGTAGAAGGACAACTCACTGTGCATTTCTTCAAAATTTAACAAATAACCACCTAAAAACAATTATTTGTTTTCTCGACATTATAGTAAATTTGTGTCTCAGTTTAACTTTCCTTAATAAATGCACTTTGATGGTCAAATCAGCTGCATTTTGTCTGGGCAACGCAAAAAAAAAAATGCAGCTGATTTAACATTTGCTTCAGGAGTTCTGGAGCGAGACACAGGTGGCTTTGTATGGCAAGACAAGTGTCTCATTAATAGCCACTTTTACTTATTAATGAGACACTTGGCTTGCCATAATAGTTGAGGGCCCTCTAGTGGTTGAAAATGGTAGTGTTCAATATTTTCCATGGCAGAATGAATTAAATCATCAGATCTCAGCCATAAAATGGTTATAAACATGGGGGAAAAACAAATACGTCACATCCGTGTACATTATAAGTCACAGGCATACTAATTTATGGAGAAAAAAAAAACTGACTTATACAGTGAAAAACATGTTGTGTCAAATTGTAAAATCGTCATAATCACAAATATACACGTGTTAAGTTATCTTAAATTATTTTAGAACTTCTATGTTCAGTTGTTATAGTGTAATTAATCAAGGCGTACATTTCTGCTCCATGCTGCTGCGTGAAGGGTTAACCCTTTGCTGTCCTGCTGTGCTTCTCTTCTCTACAATTTAAATACTGTAATATTTTAAATAAACAGGATTGTTCGTTTAAAATATTACAGTACTGTATTTAAATTTAAATTACACAGAAGGAGGGGAGATTAGGAGTGACAGGTGATGAGTGTGACTGCAGCAGAGAAGTGGGCTGGCAGGGAAATGAAATCATGACATTCTCTGCTTTTTTTTTAACAGCGTTCAGAAACATTGTTTACAATATTGAAAGAGTGTGGGAAAGGTTTTTAAAGCCTTAAATATATATGTGTGTGTGTGTGTATGAGTACTACCGGTATGCAGTTTTTCACTTATAGCTGGGGGTGTGACCCCTAAACCCCGCAGTAAACGAGGGACTACTGTACAACCATTTGTCTAAACATGACAGACTTTAGAATTGTTGGTTTTGTCTAAAAGAAAGACAATTAAAAAGAGCTGAAACATTGTAAACAGTGGGTGTACTGTCAGCAGTCATTCTCCAGAAGGCTTTACAAGCGTCTACGTCAGTAAGATCCATGTGTTTAGTTCTCGTGCTATTCTGTACCTCCGTAATGATACTGTTCACACAGCTCATTTGGCCAAGAATTCAATGTTCAAATTCACATGGGTACAGATGAGTCAGCATGTGGGCGAGTGTGTGATAAATACTGTCACATCCTGGAGGCTCTTTGTGGCTTCTTTTCAAGCTGAGCTTTATCTGCATCAGTAGGAGAAAATAGGGGGCAATGCACTGGTTAGAACAGTCGCCTCTCAGTGACACCAAAACCTTGCACTTTACGGTTATTGGAATCTCTAAATTATCTCCAAGTGTGGGTCAGTGTGATTTTTTTTTTATATCTCATTTGTTTCTACATGTCCTTGTGATGGACTTGTGACCTGTCTGTCCCCCGCCTCTCGCACAGTGACTGCTGGAAATAAGCACCAGCTTCCCACACCCAGAACAGAGAAGCAGGTAAAGAAAATAAATTAATTGACGGGAGAAAAAAAGACACGTTTGCAACAAGTGGGTGATTGAGTTTTGTTCCTTGGTAATGATTTTCATCACATTTGTTCAAGCCACTACAGAGCATTTAAAAAAAATAGCTAATTTAATTTTCAACAACAACAACAACAAGAAAAAAGGAATAAAAACAGGATTATTAAAAGAACCACTATTTATGCATGTATTCAAACCTGGTGGTATCTTGCAGACAGTGGCTGGGTGCCAGCCATATCGCTGGTTGCAGTTGGGACTCTGGACAAAAATGGCACTGTCGCTGAGGCACTCTGCAAAAACCTCCCCACCGATGTAATACAGCCGAACGCCACGACCTGCAGAACAAATAAATAAAAAGGGAGATTAAAAAAGGTGAAACATCAGTGGTTTTTGGAAGAATTGTGTCGTCGTTAAGCTTTTTTTTTTTTGAGCCCAGCAACAACCAGATCTGAGAAAAAAAAAAAAAAAAAGACTAAAACACCTATGTTTGAAAGACATACCTATATGTCGCCTTGTCATTTCAACAGTTGCATTTCTGTTAACGTTGCTGAGAAGCCCTAAACAGAAGCGTTCAGAGTTGGAAGGGTCGGTGAAGCCGTCGACGGTCAGAGACGGCTGAGAGGCATGGAACGTCTCTCCGACACGCTGGTTCAGCTCATAGTAGGCTATAGAGCACCAAAAAGCCGGTTCACTGTAGGTGACAGGCTGAAGGTCTGAAAAACAAATGAATAGTTGTTAGATCTGGATTTCAGAACCATCAAACACCAGTTCATTTCATTCAAAATTTCAGTACATAAAAAGACAATTTCTCAGTTTTGTCACACCTGTAAAGCAACTTCTGAAAAAGTAGAAAAAACATAAAAAAAAAAAAAAAACAGCACACAGTCTTACCCAGGCCATGACTAACAGGTGACAGGTTGCTGGGTGACATTTCTGCTGGTGAGCCTGATAAGAAAACAAACAATTAGCTGTAGAGCTTCATATTTAATTGGTAACACTTGGATAAATAGTTTAAAAGGTGGGAAATAAGCCTTTTGATGATATGGACCTCAGCTGTCAGTGTGGGAGACTCTTACATCAAACCCTTGCACTGATGACTGAATATTTACCATATATTCTGCTGCATACGTCGCACCACCTTATAAGTCACATCAGAATCAGAATAAGCTTTATTATCGTTGCACCGAGATACAACGAGAACATGTACGTACAGTCAGCTGAAAGATGGACGGAGTGCACGAAGCTGCTGCTATAAAGCGCAGCCCTCTTATTCTTATTCAGAATAATATTTTTTGATTAAAAAAGGGACAAAGCCATGAGGAGAGGTAGTTATTACAAAAACGATCTCTTCACACCTTGTCCTTATATTCAGACTCATTGATGTCTTAAATCTTGCCCTATGTCTAATAAAGTGGAAAAATCCATAAATACATCAATTCGGCATATACGTCACATCTATTTTGCGCCACCGATGACAAACCGGAAGTGTGGGCCGGTGTTGTGGTCTGCCAAATGGCGGCTGCAGGAGCGTGCACGGGAGGACTTTAACAAGAATATTAATGCTTAAAAACAATTATTTGTTTGCTCAAATTGTGTCTCAGTCTAACGTTTGCTTAATAAATGCACTTTGACGGTCAAATTAGCTGCATTTCAAAAGCCGATACGCGGAAATAGGAACGCGCAGAGGGACGAGTCGCTGCGCATTTCTTTGAAATTTAACAAGATAACCACCTAAAACAATTATTTGTCCGCTCAACATTATAGTAAAGGTGTGTCTCAGTTGAACTTTTACTTAAATGCACTTCAATGATCAAATAAGCTGCATTTCACCAGGGAGGTGCAGTGAAATGAAGGTGATTTGACGTTTGCTCCAGGCCGACGACGTGGAACCACTTTTACCTATTACATGATACAACGGAATGCCATACTACTTGTAGCGGGACAAAAATCCATAAATATGTTGCTTTGGCGTATAAGTCACAGCAGGGCATGCAAATTATGCAAAAAATAAATAACACAACTTATAGGGCAAAATATATGGTACCTCACACTAATAATAAATGCAGAGTCAGCACAGTGGGCTCTGACAAGGATTTGGAGCTCAACTGTTTCCAAACCATGAGTAGTGCTAACTTTCCTGTGTCACCCTAAGGTATTAAAATCATAAATTAAGTCTTTCTAGACAAAATACAAATACATGGAAGAAGATGCTTATTTTAATACTTTTACATGTCTCTAATTATTAAAAAAAAATCACTTGAAATGCTCAAATTAAGGCTCTATAACTAACCCTGTGATCTTTGTTGTGTTTCCTGATGCAATAATCCAATAATAATGATAATGATAATAAAAATGCTAATGATGATGATAATAATGATAATAATCCAGGTAGATAAATCTAACAAGGTTAAGTCAGGTCCTCTGGACTGATTCTTCTTGTTAAGATTTGTTGTACATATTATTTTACACACCAACAGATAATTTACCTGATTCCATACTTTGATTCATTTGCTGGTCATTGGTCTCTCCATCCTCACTCATGTAGCCAGGTGGAGGAGTGTCTGCAAACAACAAATACATATACAAAAAGACAATACTTGAAAACAAGATAGAGCTGTACAGGAGGTAGGTGTGTTTTCTGGCAAGTATTATATATAGATAATAAATTGCTTGGTGAAAAGCCCCTGTGAAGCAAATAAATAAATACTCTACCAGTGGCCAGTCTGTCTTCTGTTCATTTAGTATTAAATTTATACCAGAATCATAACAGTTTTATTTCTTGTAGAATCACTAAAAAGTGATGGTCATGTTTTCATTGCCTAAATAATTTAATATTCAAAGAGACACCTGAGAACCTCTTTTCCATTCAGCATATTTTTTGATTAGGCAACAAGAGGCAAACCATAGGATACAGCTTATTTTTCCTGCTCACATGGGCAATGATGGTAAAGTGAGAATAATCATTTAGCTAGATGTCCTTAAGTCCAACACACCAGAACATTAAAAGAAGTTGAGAAACATAATGACATAAGCCAAAAAGTTAAGGTGAAAAAAAAAATGAATAAATAAATAAATAAACTCCATTGCCTTGTATACAAACCTGGTATGTAGTTATTAGGAGGATCTATGCCTGCCGGAAAGTTGGTGTTTTCAGGAATGGAGTTCATAAGGTCATCTAGAGGTGGAAGCTCTGTCAGAATCTCTGTGTGGCGTGGCACCAACACTGGAGGCAGTACTAAATGGATAAGTAATATAATAAACAAAAATAAATAGGACTCATTATAGAAAGCCTATATAACACTGTTGATTTAATGCAACGTGCACTTAATATAGTATATGGTTATTCATAAAATGGACACATTTAGACCCACTTCCTGCTAAAACTAGACAAGACTCCTAACAACTTGAAACAAAATCTGTTCTTACTGTGTTACAGAAGTTATCAAAAGGATATCCTGAGAACTATGCCCAACGCACACACAGAAACACAAAACGAGGTTATAAGAAACAATTCTTAAGAATCATTACCAGGTGTCTCTACTCTCTGGTAATGGTAGGGATTGACACACACTTCATCCTTTTTAAGGTTGAATGCATATTGACATGTGTCAATAGCCCTTAGCTCATGGTGGCTGTGAAGATCCGGCCATCGCCACAACCGGCAGTAAATGACATGAGGCAGACCCTTACGATGAGACACCTGAAGACGCCCATCTAGTGACCTGAAACAACGAGGAGAAAATATGGCAGATAACTCCGACATGCGTCAAAGTCTATGGAAAAAAACATAGAACTACTTTGATCAATACCTAAAGATGTACTGCTACGTTTCTGATTTAATTGCATGTAAGTCAGAACTATATACTGTATTTATATTGTCTTTAATGGATAAAGTATTAAAAGTGATGGCAATGATAACATAATACAAGTGATGGCTTAATGGCAACAAACATAATAAAGAAAAAAGACCGAAAAACTGTTGACACATACTACAGATTGCAAAGTGACATATAACAATGAAAACAAAATATCTCCATGACTTTCTTTCGGTTTTGTGCAGGGTAAAATGAATAGATGCATGCTCAATAATCCAGGTAGATAAATCTAACAAGGTTGAGTTAGGTTCTCTGGACGGATTCTTCTTTGTTGAAATGATTTATCTTTTGTCCAAAAGACTGTCCAGAGGACTGACTCAGCCTTGTTAGATTAGACGTATAGTGATAATGCATTTGAATGTATTCACCTGCCGTGGTCAGGGTATCCGTACATGCCTGCAGAGTCCCACTGCTCTATCGTATGGCCTGAGCCTAGACCCCAAAGTTCTGAGCAATTGCTACAGACACACACAAACACAAACACACAAGACAAGTGCAAAATAATGATCAAAATAAAAGCAAACAGATGATAAAACAGGTGTTTCAACTTAAGATAAAATCACAGATGTGTACACTTGTTTTCCCAATGACATGAAAAGCAGAAATATATTCTACCATCTGCTTTTCATTTTGATGAAATGAATGATGCATGTGATGCATGATTATGTGACAAATTCAAATCAGACAGACGGTGAAGTTGTGCAACCAGGTGAAGAGCAACTACATACCAAATGTCAATCATCTTGTAAAAATAAAAATGATACACTGTACCAGAATATATACTGTATGTTATTTGAAATAAAAAGCTTTTACTGCTCTTTAATTAAAAAGTAGCGGAAAAAAGGTAAAAAGCCATAAAATAAACTTTTAAGAGTGACTGACTGTATTATTGTTGCAATGGCCAAAGAAATGCTTGACATTTAATTTTGATACAGGAAAACCAACAACAACAACAAAAAGTTTTAGGCAATAAATAAATAAATAAATGAAAATCCTGACTGCAAGAATATATTTTTTAAAACATTAAAGTTCACAGTTAGGTATTTTTCTGATAAAACAAGTGTGACATGAAGAGGGTCACAAAGGACAAACACAACGATGAGTCAATGAAAACAACACAATAATAAAAATTCTAAATGTGTTCAGCACGTTAGAGCAGCCAAAAGGAGATTCTGTTGTCTGATTAAAGTGACTGCCGTGCCTGCCTGTGCAAGACGTTCCATCTCGACACTGATCAACAGAGCTCTGCAGCTACAAGTGCAAAGTGTCTCACTAAACATAGATAATCCTCTGCCCAGTGCCTTGCTCAGTTAAAGATCAAGAATAAAAACCACCAGTCAGCCTGTCAAAAGAAATCTGTGCATGACTCTGAATATTCATCTTAAACCCTGTAACTCAACTGTGATGAAAGCTAGGAAGAAAATGGTGGTTCACCTGTGAATCCATTGCAATTATTTTTTGTAAAACAAGGTTTAAAGTATTATCTTGTCGAGAAGCAAATCAGATGTTAATCACTTCTGAAAAAGCTACTAAGGCTGCATCAATAACAGGAGGTGGGTGGAGATTTCACCGTCTACTCATGTGTCCCACGCCACTTACATTTACAGATGAAACTTACCACAATTTTTTTTCCGCTATAAGACCTATAGCTGAAAGTACCTATAGGTGAATGTAGCATTTACCTTGTTTCATTGTCATACATGTCAAGTCTTACAGGTTTTCCTCCATTTTTCATGACTACAAACAAACAGAGAAAATGTTATGGAATGTTAAAAACTCAGCTTCAAATTTATTTAGTCAGGTTGCCCCCTCCACCTCTGCTACTTAGACTGTATGTAATTGTCTGTAGTTTTACCCAGGATGTTTCTTTATATTTATTTAATCATAAGGATTTTTTTTTTAATGCACCAAGTTAACGTCCCTTGTATTTGGGGAAAAAAAAAAAAGAAAAAACAAGTCTAATTAAAACCCTCAAGAACCATAACTAGACTTAAGAGTTACATTTGAGAATTTAATTTTATTTTATTTCTAATTTAATCTGAGAACTACATTTTACTTATTTTTTTTGTAGGAAGATAATGTTTATTCAGATTTGGTCTGCAGGCCTCGAGTTTGACACCTTTGCTTTGGACTATATAAACTAAGAACTAACAACTGAGCGTACAGTTGTATAAAGAAGTGGAAGAAAAATCACATTTTGATTGAATATTATAAGCAGAGTAAACATTAGCCAAGTACATAAAACAACAATTAAAAGTATTCAAATGTGAAAAGGCCTGTCACAATAACAAATTTCACTGAGCAATTAATTGTCACAGAAATTATTGCGATAAACGATACTGTTTGAAATTTGAAAAAAAAAAAAAAATAAATAAATAAATAAAATAGTCATTATTGTCAAATTTAAGCATCAATATTTTCTATCTTTTCTGTTTTATGTGTAGTACCTTTTTTTTTTTTTTTACCAGTATAAGACTGTTTGAATTGAAATATGGATACTGAGGGAGCAAGCATTAGAAAAATGTGAGGGAGGCACTTTGGAGCATTGACGAAATGAAAGTTTCCCCCCCAAGGTCAGCCTGTTAGCTTACCTTGTAACTTAGCTGCTTTTAATGATCCAAAAACACTATTTTGGATGGTTAAAACAGATTTCAAGGAAAAAAAAAGAGCACCAGAGTTGAGCCATGTCTTCAGTAGAAAGAGACATGAAGAAACGATAAAGCTGATAAATGAAAATTAGGTCAATCATTTTCATTCATCATGCAATTAATTGATTTGATTATTTTGACAGGCCTAAATGTGAAACACCTGCTGGACAGATTACATCTAAACAAACTTCAATGAGAAATGTAAGGTGGAGTTTCTTACAGGTGAGCAGACCACGTTCATCTGAAAGTAATGTTATTCTGCAACAAATTACTTTTACCTTTTTTCCCCCTGTACCTTTGTCTATTTCTCCCTCCTCTACAAAATTTGTTGCTTCTGATTATGAATCATAACTACTTTCATGGCTGTGATGTCAGTAAGACATTTTCATTAGTGATCAGTGTTCAGTCTGCCTTCACCAACATTTTGCCACACGGAACATCTAGTATGTGCAATTGTGTATTGTTCATGCTGAGAAAGTACTAGTTTCCTACTCTCAACCATTAAACTCCCACTCAAAACATTATTGAGAAGACTGCCAAGGCCTGCTAGCTACACTTACTTGATATGTCATTTCCTACCTCCACTCAAACAGAAATCTACAAAGCTCTACACTTGCCATCACCTCACAGTCCATTAGATACCCTTTGACATCTTCAACCTATAAAAGACAACTAGAAGACAATAACCAGAGCAACCGATCTTAATGGTTATCAGTCAAACTTCCTTGCGTTCAAAGGGAAGTGAGCTACGCATCAAAAGCCTGAATTACCATCTGCTGAATGCTGTTCTTTTAACTACTACATCCTGATCTTCAAAGAAAACTTAACTGTACCATGTGGGGGGATTTTTCCCCAAGTCACCATCAATCCAGAAACACTTGCAGTGGTCATAAATCTTTAGTGCATTCACCATTGTCCATTTTGCAGCACAAACATTACAGATATGAACAAACCCAAAACTAAAGTCATATGGTTCTGAACTCAAGGAAAAACAAGTACCGGTAGTTACTTACCCTGAAACCAAGTAAAACAAAAACACTCTTAATTCTTACAACTGACAGAACAAATGTTGTATTGAAGTCAGGTTCTTCTTCGGCAAACATCAAAACCTCTACATTTTAAGTACCGTAAGTACAAGTGGTACGCCTATATCTTGTTACTTAAGAATATGAATTGTGAATGCTTACAGTTTTATAAGACAAGTTTTTTCTGGACTGGATTTGAACAGGTAAAAATAAGTTTCTTTCAGCAGGGGTTGCCACAGAAAGCAAACTTGCACAAAAGATTTGGCAATGGTTGCTGGATGCCCTTCCTGACACAACCTAGGTTCAAACCTGCAAACTCAGGATTATAAGAGCAAGGCACTGACCACCGAGATACTACAGCCTCTTTGGATTTGAACAGGGAACACAAGGTTTGGAATGTGAACATTTTCATCAAAATTCAAAATTTTTGGGATGCACCTGCATATGCTGGCAGCCACTTTGGGTTTTTACCTGCCAACCCAATTTTTGAAAGGACCATTTACACACCTAGATATAACCACACACTAAAATGGAAGTCTGACTGTACTGCACTGATTTTTCAAGTTATCTAGCTCACGATTTGCATGAACGGAGAGAAAAAATGTATTTCCAATTCCCCATTTTTGCTCCACAACAGTGGATAACAAGAAGGTCTACATCCACAGACATCTACACCTCTAGATGCAGGAAGAGAGCCACCTGCATCATGAAGGACTCCACTCACCCAGCGCACACACGTTTTGTCCCATCCTCCTCAGGAAGGAGGTTAAGGAGCATTAAGTGTAGAACCACTAGACTGAAGAACAGCTTCTACCCTGAAGCTAATAGACTCATGAATCTCTAACCAGAATAATCACTGAAGAATCACATCATGTTGCTGTGATCATGTGCGCTCATCTGCTCACACAGACTCATGTCCGTGCTGCTGTTCGACGTAATGTTTTTATGCTATTAGTGCTTAGTACACTTTTAGTTTGTTTTTCTTAGTTCATATCTTAGAACTTATTGCTGTTTTTCTTTTAAATGTTATTGTTGGATGTAATTGGGACCCTGCGTACATAAGCTCATTCCACCACATATACATGTGATGTGTATGACAAATAAATCTCTCTGACTCTGATACAGTTACCTGGAATAAACAACTTTGACTCTGTGATGACTATCATTTATTCATTTGATCCATTATATACCGTAATTAGCAATACCCTGCTATAATAAATACTAGTTTACTAAATGTAAGTTTGAGCAAATAAGCTAGTAAAGAATACACAGTACATGTTGGGAGGAAAATTAAATGTATTTTCAGCTTGTAAGATTAAAAATATACCACTGTAATACAACATATCACACAGATCTAGGATCAACTGGGAATAACAGAAATTAAATTCTAAAAAGTGTTCTCATAGTTATAAAATACTAAAGTTCAGTTGAAAAAGCAAAATAAGGTCAACATTACCTTTTGTGGACCTCATACCACCTTTAGAATATTTTAAAACAAAAATACACACCATGGTAACTTTGCCACTAAACACTGAACATCATTACTAGGGGTGCACCGATGAATCGACTGGACGATTTATCTGTGATTTCCTTAATTTTCGGAAATCTACCAATGCACGAGAAACCGATTATAACAATTTTTTTTTTAGTTTTAACAACAGCTGTCTGAACTTTATTTACATTTCAGAGCATTACCTCATGGCCAGTTAAAACAAGTTTGTATTGTTTCTAGGATATTGTTCAAGGGTATGTTTTTCAA
>JARVLU010000528.1:23076906-23089135 GCA_031762415.1 Simpsonichthys santanae | reverse complement strand
CCAACCATGGTCCTTGTGGAACGCCATCCCATATGTTTTAATTGTTTCCCTGCTTTGCTACACCTGATTTGAATGAATGGGTGATTAACAAGTTGTAGAACTTGAAGTAATTAAATCAATGAATCAGGTGTGTTGGAGCAGAGAAACAGCTAAAACATACAGGGTAGTGATCCTTGAAAACCAGGGTTGGGAACCTGAACCACAAAGCACTGCAAAATACTTACACCGAGCAGGCAACAGATTAACTGTAAAAAGGCCAAATTCAGATCATAATGTGCCTAAAGAAAAACATCACTTCAGACAGGCCTGATACACATTTGTTAAAAATGATTATGGTATAAATAAATACAGTTTTTAATTAGGTCAAATACAAAAACTATTTTGGTAGATGTCACGTGTAGTACATCTGTTTCCTCAAGTAAGGTTTCACTTCTGGTGCCTTCTGATGGCACAACACTTTGGGGAAGTGGACCTGAAGTTGTGCAACAGCGACTTTACTTCCTGTGACCGCATGCATGCCCAACAACCTTAGCATCTATGTGTATGTGTTTTTACTCACACACTGTGTTGATCAAAACTGGTGCTATTGCGGCATACTGGTGCATACAACTGTAGATTGATTTGTATGAAAGTGTACTCTGGCTGAATCTGTGTTCTACTTTGTTAGACTTCATTTGTACGTTCAAGCGGAATATTTCATAAAAATGATGCATGTTTTGTATTTCCAAAGTCTGTAATGCTATAAGATTTTATTTTTCTTCAAACAAAGTTGTGACAGTTACCCCATTCTGTGAATGTGTCTGTATAAACATGTACAAACAAACCAGCCCAAAAGTGTTTTTCTCTCTCACCTGGGTATTGTGACACACTTTGTGTTGCTGTTCTGTGTGCTGATTGCTTTCTCCAACTCATCCAGCTGACCCGTCTTCTTAAGCTTCTTCACCAGGCTTTTAACCGCCTTTTCACACCACTTCTCTTCTTGTCCTCCATTCTGCTCCCCGACTCCTCCAATTCCTCCTCCTGCGCCTCCACTTCCTGCTGGAGTCTTCTTCCACCCCAGGAGGCGTTTGACCACAGGCGGAGTGAAGGGAAGGATGGAAGACATGGTGACTTGTGTATGTTTAGCAGATTTGGGGGTCTGGTGGCCCTTTATTTGTTATCAAATTAAAAATTGTGGATGGAGGGAAAGGTACCAGTAATATAGATGAAAAGCTTACAACTTCTAGAGGGGTTTCAAATAAATTATATAAAACAGAAGATATGTATATTTTGTTAATACAGTATTGTCACAACTGAAGCATGGGTCTTGTGTGGTCCAGGCAAGTTTCTGAAGAACTGGGAATGTAGGAAAAAACCTCCAAGGACACCTAGAAAATGGAGAAAAACCATATCAGTCAACATAATATGAAAGACAGGGAAATCCAAAGAGCACCATGGGATTGTCTGCATAATATCTCATTTTACAGCCACTAAAGTATCTCAACCGTGCCTGCACACATTGCATCTTTGCCACAAGCCACAGCTGTCACTTCTGTCACAGCCTGAAGATCACAGCAGCTTGAGAAACACCCACCCTGGAAGTTGAGACACTACAAACCCTACCCTGTGACTTTGAAGCAGGCACTAGATGTTGTATTTTGTAAGCAGGGCCTCTCTTGGTTTCTAAATACAGTACTGTACTGATTAGTACATCATCTCTCCCTTCTCAGCCATAACAATAAAATCACCAAAGTGAGCAAAATTGCGTATAAAAAGAGTATGTCCGGTCAACATCAAGAAACAAATGATAAATGGTACTTTTCTAGCACCTTTTTATCTCATTAAGCTATTCAAAGTGCTTTACACTCTACAATCTGTGCCCTCATTTACCTCCACACACATTCGTACAGCGCTTTACTAGATCTCTACAAAGCAAATTGAACAAATCATTCTAAAGAGACTAAGCAGTGCATTAGATCACATTACATCGATGGGACACATCAGAAGAATGAAGAGTTCAGTGTCTTGACCAGGGGCACTTCAGCATATGACTGCTGGTGGAATCGAACCCTAAACTCTCCCATTGGAGAACGACTACTCTAACCACTCAGCCATAGATAACCCCACCAAGAAAGGCATATACCAGTATATGTAATGTGATTCTGTAAAAAACAAACAAACAAAAAAAAAACAAAACTACAAAATAGATTGCATTATGACATTAAACTGATTGTGATAAGTAGAGTAATAAAATAATTTTGTCAAACTCTGTACGACTGTAATTCCATGAAGAAATTTCTGTTATTCTATTGAGTTAATTTAATAAGTCCTTTCACTTTTTTCCTTTCATGATTCTTTATTTTAATTAAAGGAAAATGAATAACACTTATGCTACTATACAATTAAGACACATTGATTGTACTACTTAGAAATACAGCAAGGTGGCAATTTCAGCCAAACATCTGGCTCCACAGATGTTCAATTTGCAAGACTCCTTTTGAAATCCTACTTTTAAAATATACAGGCTCTGATAAATTTGAGAAAATACAAATATAATACCATTCTAAATAGTAAGATTAGGACCATCACATCACTGAACGATAAGTTATGGTCCTTTGCATTAAAAAAAAAAAAAAAAAAAAAAAAAAAAAAAGTTTTAAAATTCTGGTTGGAAGCTAATCTAACCAGAACATACTTAAAAATAAATAAATAAACACAGTATTGCCTAAACAATCTTATTTGCCTGTCATTAAAGTTAGCAGCAGTGTTGATCAATGTAAGTATTTAGATAAGTACTAAAATCACATGTTCAGCATTTCTGTGTAAACTATCTGATAGCTTGTGTTACACTGAAAGTCCAAGATGTTTCTTAGAAATAAACACACTGGTTTAACCCTTGGACTTCTTACTTAAAATACAGAATAAATAGTTTTCTGATCCAGCAGGTAAATATACAGCCTTAAAAAAGTAGTCTGCTTTTTACACCATTAGATTTAGATCGAGTGAATTGCTGGGAAAAGACTTTAATACAACTGAGAAAATTACTCCAAAGACTGAAACACAAAAGAGAAAATAATAATAATAATAATATAAAAATAAAACTAAAGGGTTTTGTTTTGGAGGGATATGCTGATTGTACGTGGGAGACTTCAAAGTGAATGTTGTCAGAGAACCAAGAAACAAAATAATGATACGGCTACAATACAACCCAGCTCGACATTCTGATACAGCTATCAGGGTTTTGTGGTTAACAAAAGCATCGCTATTTTGTAAGCAATGTCTGGTTTTGTGTGAGAAACTCCGTGTTTGGGTTACGTCTCTTCCAAGAACGTACTCGTTGATGGGAAGAATAAGCTAATGCTACTCACGGCGATTCAAAACAAGCCGTGGATGATGACTTTTGATTTAATTCACGTCAAAGCGAGGCCATTTTATTGCTGGGTGTCCTTTGAGCACAGGCACAGGTAAAATATGTTTAATCGGCCTTAAAACCACATATAACCCGATCTCAATATGCCCTCGCCACCGAAATGAGTACGAAAAAAAAAATTGCTAACAAGCTTGCTAACTTACTGCCACAGACAAATAAACAGGTCTGTTGCATATTCAGCCGCTCGTAAATTTATTCGTTTTCGTGGATTTAAATACACTTACCTAATAGCTAGGAGAAGTAGCGTTGAACACTCATTCAAGTGCCTATCAGAAAAACCTGATTGTTCATTTTAAAATGCACAGAGGGACTTAAAAACTATAATTTTCCCCTCCGACTCGCCGGAATGATGGCCCCTCATTCATGACGCAACCTAACTTGAGTTGCTTTAAGCGAAACATGAACGTAAAGCGGTTCCTCAATGCCCCGCCTCTTCTTAATTTCCATTGGCTGATTGAGAGAAGCCAGTAGGCAGCGCTGCATTCTATTGGTTTAACGTTTTGTCTATTATTTGTTGTTTAGCACAAAGGCGTTTTCGTCATGTTTATTAGAAAGAGCAGTGATTGTTCATACAGACAGAAAGGTAGACAGATAGACGGATGGATGAATAGATAGATTTTTACTACTGAGTATTTCCATTAGCTTAATATAAAAAAAATGACTAAGAAGTCTTAAAACACAATTCTGACATATAGCTAATTATTTTGTAACACTAAATTAAAATGTTGACTTCAAAAATGTATTTAGCACTTTTAGTTGTATAACATTCAAGGCACAAGTAAAATGCTTTTATGATTTTGCAAATTTCCTGATGCCCCAATATATCTGAATCCCTTCCCATACAGGGTTTTGTCCCTATATACTGTATTTGGTTTATATAGATGTTTGAACAGTGGCATTGCTTATGTAATAACATTTAAAACTATGTGGTTGAGTTCATTTCAGCCAACCGTGTGGCTTTACCATGCAAATATTAATCTGCTGCAAATGGATGCAAATTAAAATCTGTTTCTGACAAGTGATGAAATAAAAGGATCTAACCCGCCCCTGAGGAAAGGCGCATGCTCAGTGCACACAGGTGGCTCCACCTGAAATTTGTTGCTCAGCTTTACCTGGGGATGCACTTTGAGAGCAGACCTAAAGGATGCTCTGTCATGGATAGAAAAGGAAATAAACTACAACAATAACATCCATCATTTGATTACTCTCAACCAGCTTGATCAGCACAAGTTCATTGAATTGTAAGTACTTTTGAGCTTTTATCTTTCGTTTTTGGTCTTAGTTTCACATGGCAACATGTTCCAAATGACAACAAATATCAGCTGTTACAAACAGAAGCCATATTTGTTTTCTAAAACTAAAGTATTTGGTCATTAGAAATAAAAAAACAGGAACATTTTCACATTTAAGAAAACCCCTATAAATATTGCTTTCTTACAAACAGCTTACAGACCTGTAAGCGTTATAGGTTGATGCTCTGTGTCCAGGCGAGAACAGATAATAACCCCCACTGCACTATCACCAAGGAGACGAACCCCAGAGCGTTGACTGATGTTTGGAAAATCCTATGATATAGTGTCACTTTAGTGCTTTGTGTTCTGGGTGGTGTGAAAAAAAATATCATTCTGTTATAAATACTGAATAAAACATTCTCATTCTCATGTTATTTCTTTTGTGTGCAGGTGTGTCTGAATTGTAAAAGCAGAAATGGGGAAGTGCTGCAAATGCAACGGGAGACTGCTGTGCTTGTGTTTGCTGCCTTGCATGATGACCGGCCACCTTGTGATTTACATCTCGGTGTCTATATTTGTTACCATCTCTTACGCACCTCCAAAAATAATCATTCACTATATCGCTCCAGGGATTTCGGCAAACTCTTCTGCGTCCGCTTCTTACCCGCTTGGCCCGTTCTGGAACCTTCGCTTGGAAGACAGCGCACTGTGGAACCAGTTGCAGCATGCTTGGGATCGTCAGTACAATCCAATATTGAGAGGAAACACATCTGGGGTAACGAGGAAGCCAAAAGCTAAGCTTTTGTCTGACATTGAGGACGAGTGTCTTTCTGACTGCATGTCATACAAGTGCTCTGTCCCTCACATGCACAATTTAAACAGTTTGCCAGAACAAATCAGGGAATTCATCAGGTCAATGCACTGCAGGGAGTACCCACTCCTTATCAATCAGCCTGGCATGTGCAGGAGGAATGATGCTAGCTTTGGAATAGAGTCTCCTATGCTCCTCATGGCAATCAAATCTCAAGTCGGGAACTTTGAAAACCGCCAAGCCATACGTGAAACATGGGGTCGCAGTGGTCTGGCAAGGGGAGAATCAAATAGGAAATGGGTACTAGTGCGCACAGTTTTTCTGCTTGGTAGGCAGGATTCAAGCACAGGTCCTCACCCAGACCTGCAAAACCTCCTGGAGCTTGAAAACCAGAAGTATGGTGATATTCTTCAGTGGGATTTCAGAGACACATTCTTCAATTTGACCCTAAAGGACTTGCTGCTTTGGCGATGGCTCCCGCAGTACTGCCCCACTCCGGCTTTTGTCTTCAAAGGTGATGACGACGTCTTTGTCCGAACGGACGCCCTTCTAGACTACCTGCACAAGAAGCGAGAGGAGCACAGTCTGTGGAGGGCCTATACCAATGAAACAGACATGGATTTGTTTGTTGGGGATGTGATCAGTAATGCAATGCCAAACCGGGAGCCGTCTGCTAAATATTACATCCCAGAAAGTTTCTACAAAGGCACGTATCCACCTTATGCTGGTGGAGGAGGGGTGGTGTATTCTGGCTCACTTGCATTGCGTTTCAAAGAGGTGTCAGAGAGGGTCCGTCTTTTCCCGATTGACGACGTGTATCTTGGGATGTGCATGCACAGACTCGGGCTGTCTCCGAGCCATCACCCAGGATTTTTAACATTCGATCTCCCTGTTACAGACAGGGACAATCCCTGCGCGTACAGATCTGTTCTGCTGGTTCACAGACGGAGTCCAAAGGAGATGCTGACTCTGTGGAAAAAGCTCCAGAATCTTCGCAGTCAATGCTGATGCTTATTTGCTAAACAAATAGAATTCATTAGGGGCTAGATGACTGCTCTCACCACAGTAATTTGAAACAGTAATAAAAAAAAAATAAACACACACACACACACACACTATCAACATCCTTGAGCTAAAACACACTGAGTTAAGGTCACAGTTTACGTGCAGTTATTCCACTTAGAGGAATAAACTGATCTACCTCAAAAGGTCCTGTTTTAACAACATTTTGACAAAATAAGGACACAGTTTTTTTTATGTACAGGCATGAATGTGCAGGTTTTTTTTTAAATAAAATTTAGTTTTACAATAAGAAAATACAATACACTGTATATGTAAATATAACACTTAAAATAATATACAGTAGTTAGTTTCCAAATTCATTTGTTATTTTTATTATTGGGGACTACTTATGGCAGCCACCTGTTATTATCCACCTGACAAAGGGTTTCTTAACTTTATACAGTATCTAACTCGTCCGTCAACTTTAACAAAGCCCAAATCGCAATGTGTATCCCAACAAATGTTATATCAAAATGGCTGGCTTGGCGCCGTGATGTGCAATATTACTTTTATTGGTGTTTTGAGTTACCATCGCGCCATAATTTACAAACAAATACACCTTTCTATTAGTCGTTTTTCATAGACTCTGCTTGCAAATCAAATATCCAAGTGTGGTAGCTGAGACCAATTTCCAATAAATAATGAATAATAATAATAAATAAATAAATAAATCAAGATGGCTGCCAACGCTCAATTTAAATGGTTGTAATTCAGCTATTTTTACACATAGAGTTGAAATTTGGTGTGGTTATTTCTGAGAACCTTCCCCATCATATACTGAATTAAAAAAAAAAAAAAAAAAATCCAAGATAGGTTAAAATAAATGACTTTAACTCATTGGTATTTTGTCATTTTAAGCTGAAATTTGGTATAGCTGTAGCTAAGACCCCAGCATAGTACTGTACTGTCAAATAAAAATAAATAAATAAATAAATTAAATTAAAATAAAAAATGGCTGCCATGTGCACAATCCCCATCAAAGATTCTTCAAGAACTTTCTAGTTAGTTTTGAACGTCAATGGTTTCAGATCCAAGAAAACATTTCCATAGAGTAATTTGTCAAATGTAAATTATATCTCATTTATATGTAGATTTTTGTTTTACATTTACCTTTTATCATTTGACTTTAGTTTTTTTATTTTAAAAAGGTTGCTTAAAATTTGGAATTTTAATAGAATACCAATTAGAAGAAGCTCAAGATAAGTTCAGATTTGTGTCCGAAAAAGAAATAGCTTTGACTCTGGAACAAAGTTAGAGTGTGGCTAAATGGTCACATCACAACATTGCTATAAACGTCCGTGTTGTTGGAGACATTCACAAATAACACAAATACTGACTGCAAGAGTTGGTTCACAACAGTTTTTTTTTTTTTTTTTTTTTTTTTTGTGTAAAGTATAAGTTTTAATAAAAAACATATAATTTGAGAATCGTTGTCATGGAGATTTATTTCTTGTAAAAATAAATAAAACTGTCCCACATCAGTGGTGTAGGAAAGAATGCAAGAACACAAAAATAAACCAAAAAAAAAAAAAAAAGACACCAAACGATGCTTATATGTTCACATCTTCTTTTCTTCTCTTCTATTCTGCTCATCCTATTAAATTTCATACATGTCTAGCCTTAAGCATCGATCTTGATACTAATATGCAGACAGTGGCTTTGGAGTACAGCACGTGCAGCAGATAAATCCATCTGACCACCACTAAAGGGTCATTACTGAACTGATGGACGATTAGTAGAAAACTGAGAATAAGAGAGCAGACACCCTGCTATTACACTCAGCTTGTAGTTATTTAGCTAACATTTAGAGTAATGACCAGAATAAAAAGTAGAAATATATAGTTGTTAGGGAAGGAAAACTAAAAATATTTGGGCTAATCTGTATTTAAATTTATAGTAACACAAATGATGCAAGTGTAAAACTTGCAGCAAAATAATCCCTTAAAGCTTTAGAATTGTCAAGAAATGAAAATTGTTCTGATTACAGCACTACCAAGTGGAAATTTGTGATAAAACAACATAATCTAAATGTAATAGAGTACATTTATTGGAATACAATGATCAATACATGGTTGGCTTTATTGTAATATAAATGTTCATTACAAATTAAAACTACAATATATAAAAAAAAACTAAGTTAGACTATTATATTTCAACAAAAAGGGAGAACAAAAACAAATTAGTTTTTTTTTTTTTTTTTTTTTTTGCTAATGTTTGGAATGTTTAAATTTTACAAATTACTTTGTAAAAACAAATTTAATTATAAGATTAGTATAATAAAGATTAGGCAGGAAAATTTGTTGCGACTCAGTTAAAATATTTTCTGTTGCTTTTTTAATTAGAAGCCAGTGTAACATTTTTATAAGCACGTACGTAAGAATTACCACATCAAAAGACAAAATATTGAATGCAAAAGCAAAACAAACAAAAAAAAAAAATAAAAAGAAAAAGAATGAATGGGACAAAAACATCATTGAAGTAACAGCACCACCTACAGGAGATTTGTAGAACTTTCCAGACACATCTGGAAGATTCTGACCTGTTAGAACAGATTATTGAGCAAACCAGAAATCATCGATTGAAATAATTTATGTTGCGACATTTTGAAATGTTTTCGGTTTTAATCAGTGATTTGTTGATGAACTGATGTTTTTTACTGTTAAGATTTTGTACATGCTGGGTTTAAATAAACTATTGAAAAGTACCGGTATGTGAACGTATAAATGAGGACTGTTTAAAATATCAGCAATGAATGGGTAAAACATTTCAATCATTAATGTTATATTGAATGTGGGGGTCACTACAGTGAACAAACTCATAGCAGAGATTTGCCCTCGTTTTTAGAGGGGATGTCATTTTTTGCACAACCTGGACTTGAACCTGCAGCCTCTGCATTTAAAGTCTTCAGCCTGGACCACCAAGAGACACCTAGCCTCCTCTGTACTGCTTGTAGAGGGAAAAATAATATTGCAGAAAAGATTTACACATATCCTAGATTACTTCAGTTTTGTGTTGATAGATTACAAAACACCCAAAGACTTTCAGATCCTTTTGTAATTGTACTTAAAAATATATACTGTACATATTGTGTATCAGTTTCTTTTTTGACATTTACTGTGATGATGGTGAACATTTATGTAAACACTAAAATTTATGTTCATTTTTTGTTTAGGAAAAAAAAAATCACATTTATATTAATGATGGTTTGTTTATTTAACAATGTTTTGTCAAAAAAGACCTAATTTAATAGAGTGACTCACTCACTGTTGTATTAAAAAACATTTTAACATACATTTTTAGGCAACATTGAATTTTTCATTTATTTTTTCAGTCATGTGACATTTCCTGAAAATATTTTATTTTTGTTTGAGCTCATATGAATAAAACTACATAAAATAAGGTGCCATTTTGGACCATAAGATGTACGATTTGGAGCATAAACATATTAAATGATTTAAAAAAGAAAAAAGAGAGGACAATTACGAGTAGTTTTTCATTGTTTATTCACAATTACGTTTTGTAGAAACATTGGAATATTTCAAAGTACAGTAATTTTACAAAAAAAAAAAAAAATTCACAAACAAAAAAATAAAAACATAATCCAAACAATCACAACAGGACACGAATCATCCTGTTTTCAGAGTTGCTCTATGATTTGTCAGGTGTCTCTTTCTCTGGTGGAGTCTGTTTTTCCTGGGACTCCACTCGCTGCTGTGGTTCCTCCTCTGAGCTCCTCTGGATAGCCAGCTCTCTCTCGGCACTTGGATCTTTGGCTGCCTGGATGTGGAGCTTTCCATCTGGAGAAAGGTAGCAGCTGACAGCTTCATGGTTCACCCCTTCAGGCAGCTCAAACTCCTGTCTGAACTCCTGCAGTCTGTAAGAGTAGGAGCCTTTCTGGTCCTCTTGCTTCTTCTCAGACTTCCCCAGGACTCTCAGCTTCCTGCCCACCTGCTTGACTGACAGCTCCTCAGGAGAAAAGCCTTGTGTGTCCAGGGTCAGGCCGAAGTGGTCTCCCTCTTTGTTCAGCTGAAAGGAGACTGGCTGCAGGACCACACTTCTCTTGAAAAGATCTGTGTCCTCCAGGATCTGGCGTTGAATTTTGTCCATCAGCTGCAGACTGCTGCGCATCTCCTGCAGGAGATCCTGCTGGCGGAGCAGAGGTCTGACTTCTGGCCACAGACTGCGAGCAGGCCAGGCGAGACTCATGATTGGCCTTAAAGCAAGTCTGAATGCTTGAGGGTTCAGCATCTTCTTGGTTTAGTCTCCTTCTTGTTTGTTCTCTGTTGAATCTCTTATCTTCTGTGTTGCTTTCTGTTTCAGCAGAGGGAGAGTCTCTGTTTTATATTCTAACAGGGGGAGGTCCAGACTGTTCCAGAAATTACTGGTACTTACCACATTATTCCACTAGATGGTGGTATTTTCCTGAAATCCCAAATATTTACTTTGAAACAGCAAAACAACATACAGTATTCTGATATCAAATAATAATTATATAAAAATAATAATAAAATAAACAGAAAGATCCACTTTAACAATAGAATATCAAGCTCCTAATGCAAAATATGATATAAAATGCTTTAAACATTCATTTTTTTGTTTATTTTAAATATAAATAAATTCAAATCAGTTATATTATACAGCATTAAGTCACAACAGGTATTGTCTCAGGGCACTGAACAAAAACATTCACATACATAAAAATATAGTAAATTTATCTATCTAATACCATATTTAACATTGATCAGGGTTGCGTGTTCAGTCTTCTGCAAAACAGAAAAAGTTTTTGTTTTGATTCTGCTTTGATGCATTTTAAAATGTCTATTTTCTGCATAATGTTATCTCTGTAAAGTCAGCTGTAGAATCAAGTTTATCATGTAGTAAAAGATAAAGCAACAAGAACAACAAAAGAGGATGAATACACAATACATAAAATATACTATTTTAGGTTACTGTATATTACTACATTAAAATGTTTACTCATTTCAAATCATTCTACTTGCATGTTATATTCTACCATGTTGTTGTTTACTCTCTCTAGCTCTCTCTTTAGGACACTGCAAATACTGTACTATAATTACTTTTCACCTTTTGGTACTTTATTTTTGTACCTTTATTGAATGCTTTGAGTAACTCGATTCCAATGTTTCTACTAACTCATTTGAGAAAAAAAAAAAAAAAAAAAAAAACACATTTCTCTGGAACGATTGTGAACACAAATATAAATTGAATAATGTCGTGGCCCATTTAAAATACCACCATCTAGTGGAACAATGTGGTACGTACCAGTAATTTCTGGAATAGTCTGGACCTCCCCCTGTTAGAATATAAAACAGAGACTCTCCCTCTGCCGAGACAGAAAGCAACACAGAAGATAAGAGATTCAACAGAGATCAGACTCGCAAGAAGAAGACTAAACCGAGAAGATGCTCTGCCCTCATGCATTCAGATCTGATCCAAGACCAGTCATGAACCTCTGGCCTGCTCGCAGTCTGTGGCCAGAAGTCAGACCTCTGTTCCACCAGCAGGATCTCCTGCAGGAGCTGCGCAGCAGTCTGCAGCTGATGGACAAACTTCAACGTCAGATCCTGGAGGACACAGAGCCTTTAAGGAGCAGTGTGGTCCTGCAGCCAGTCTCCTATCAGCTGAACAAAGAGGGAGACCACTTTGGCCTGACCCTGGACACTCAAGACTTTTCTCCAGAGGAGCTGTCAGTCA
>JARVLU010000528.1:23062789-23076806 GCA_031762415.1 Simpsonichthys santanae | reverse complement strand
TATATATATATATATATATATACAGTATATACTACTACTACTAATGAACTTTTAATTAATTTAGTTCATTAAATCTCTGATGAACCAGATTCTACAAAACATTAAAATTGTACAGGTTTTCTTCATCATTTGATGTATTTGCACTCATTGTGTTTGGTTTTATTGTTCAATTAGATATGTGGTTTTGTTTCTTGTACAGTTTTTTTTTTTTTTTTTTAGCTTTGCTTTAAAGTTAAATTCTTGTTTTGTCGTTTGCACATCTGTGGTTTAGAATAAAGTTTAACTTAAAGGCCGTAGCTCTTCTTTAAACATATTTGAGGGAAATATTACTGAGGGCTCCTATAATTTTGTGTACTGTATTGTTGTGATTTTTCAGCTGTGTTAACTTTAA
Organism: Simpsonichthys santanae; assembly: GCA_031762415.1. NCBI lineage: Eukaryota > Metazoa > Chordata > Actinopteri > Cyprinodontiformes > Rivulidae > Simpsonichthys > Simpsonichthys santanae. Next base: position 23,076,415 of record JARVLU010000528.1, on the reverse strand, counting down.
CAGATTAATTAATAATCATTAAAGTGAAAACAGGATTTCATGATAAAGCCAGCAACATTTTTATTTTTTAATTTTCACTGATTAAAAAAAAAATATATATATTTTTTGCATAAAATGTTTTTTAAAAATAGTTTTCACCCTCCGTCCCAGACCTGTTCCAGTCTGCCCGTCTGCCGGGCTCCGGCCTTGCGTGCTCCTGTGGGTCGGGAGCACGGAGGATCTTATGCGGTCACCGGCGAAGCTTGGAGCCAGGGAGATGAAGCCCTGCCTGGCCTGAGAGGGCTAAGGCTCCAGTGTGATCGGTGGAGCTCCATCTAGCTCGCTCTGAATTTTGTCGTCTGACACCAATCACAAAAAACGTCTACAGGTCAGTATTAAACCACAGTGTTGTTATTATTGTTTTTAAAATCTTAAAAATAGATCTAGTCGCTCCTCGAGTTCAAGTTATTGCAAACGGCGTATCGGGTTGTTGTGAAAGTTTCTCAAACCACCCGTGACTCCACACCCTGACCAATCAGTGACCGACAGTGTTCTGACATCACGTTTTAGTGCCAGTAACCCCAGAGAAAAAGGGATCTGTTCCACGAACTGTTGATAGTGGAAAAGCCTTGGAACCGTGCTGAGTCAAGTCGAACCGTGCTGTACCATTACTAATGGAAAAGAGGAAAAGAGTAGCAAGTTGTTTTTGCAGCCACTGTCCTGTTCCTGATGGCTGATGTGATTCCCTGAGGTGGGTAAAATAAACCTACAGTTCATATTTACAATAAGAAATATCAGCAGCACAACCAGTTTATTTTACAAACTGTGTTAAATTTGGAGGCCAAGCCACTGCATTAACACTATACACATGTCGGGGATGCATTTAGTCAATAAAAACTTAAAAGAATGGATTAGGTTTGATGATTTAAACTTAAAGTTTCACTACAATTTTTTTTTATCTGTTTCTAATGACAAAATTACAAAACGCAACTTTCACTAGCATTTTATAGATGCCTTGTTTACAATGAACATATTTTGTTTTGCCATTAAATTTCAGTTTTATTAACAATTGAAAAATACACTGGGCGCAACAAGTTTTGTCAATACACTCAAATAAAAAAATAATTAAAAAATAAAGTATTTTAGTTTGACCAAAGTGTAAATTTTAGCTTTGACCATCAATTAATCATAATAATAATAATAATAATACTTGAAACTTTGTGGACATATTGTTGGAAGAAAAAGAAAAAAGTAAAATATTGAAATACTTTTATTGACAAAAGATGTCACAAAAATGTAGAAAAGCAGAGAAACATGGTTAAAAACAGGTTCAACAAAAAACATATATAAAAAAAATTCAAACAGGTACACATTATTAACTACCCAGTACCTTATTAAAACAAAGATATTCCAATAATTAATAATAATTATTATTAGAAACCTACAAAGTTGAAAAATTAAATTAAAAAAAGCACAATATCAGTGATGTTCTCAGTTCTATGATCTGCCAGGTGTCTCTGGTGGAGCCCGTTCTTTCTGTGGTTCCTCCTCTGAGCTCCTCTTGATAGCCAGCTCTCTCTCAGCACTTGGATCTTTGGCTGCCTGGATGTGGAGATTTCCATCTGGAGAAAGGTAGCAGCTGACAGCTTCATGGTTCACCCCTTCAGGCAGATCAAACTCCTGTCTGAACTCCTGCAGTCTGTAAGAGTAGGAGCCTTTCTGGTCCTCTTGCTTCTTCTCAGACCTCCCTCTGACTCTCAGCTTCCTGCCCACCTGCCTGACTGACAGCTCCTCAGGAGAAAAGTCTTGAGTGTCCAGGGTCAGGCCAAAGTGGTCTCCATCTTTGTTCAGCTGATATGAGACGGGCTGCAGGACCACACTGCTCCTTAAAGGCTCTGTGTCCTCCAGGATCTGGCGTTGAAGTTTGTCCATCAGCTGCAGACTGCTGCGCAACTCCTGCAGGAGATCCTGCTGGTAGAACAGAGGTCTGACTTCTGGCCACAGACTGCGAGCAGGCCAGAGGTTCATGACTGGTCTTGGATCAGCTCTGAATACACGAGAGCTCAACATCTTCCTGGTTTAGTCTTCTTCTTGTGAGTCTGATCTCTGTTGAATCACTTGTCTTCTGTGTTGCTTTCTGTCTCAGCAGAGGGAGAGTCTCAGCTTTATATTCTAACAGGAGGAGGTCCTGACTGTTCCAGAAATTGCTGCTACTTGCCACATTGCTCCACTAGATGGTGGAACTTTACAAGGACCATGAGGACATTTAATATTTGTCTTCACAACAACAATCTCAGAAATGTGTTTTTCTTAGATGAGTAAGTAAAAACATTTGGATGTTGTGTTTTCAGCCTCTGGTTATTATTATTGTTTGTTCAGGTTGCTTTATCTCTTACTACATGACAAACTTGTTTCCACAACTGATTTTATGAGCTAGAGAGATTAAGTTACACAGAAAATATACATTTAAAAATGTCTCAAAAGCAGATTTGAAACAAAAACTTGTTCTTTTCTTTCCCCACAAGACTGATCACACAACCCTGATTGATGTTAAATAAGATATTATATAGATAACTTTACTAATTACCTTTTTTATTGTATGCAAATGTTTTTGTTCAGTGCCCTGAGAAAAATCCTGTTGTGACTTGTATAATACAGTGACTGATTTGAATGTATTTATTTTTAAAGTAAACAAAAAAATAAAAGTTTAAAGCATTGTCCATAATATTTTTGAATTAATATTCTATTTTTAAAGTAAACAAAAAAATAAAAGTTTAAAGCATTGTCCATAATATTTTTGAATTAATATTCTATTGTTAAAGTGGATCTTTCTATTATTATTATTAGTATTATTATTATTATTATTATTATTATTAATATGATGTCAGAATATGTTGTTTTGCTGTTTCAAACGGGTGTTTCAGGAATTTACCGCCATCTAGTGGAACAATGTGGTAAGTACCAGTAATTTCTGGAAAAGTCAGGACCTCCTCCTGTTAGAATATAAAGCTGAGACTCTCCCTCTGCTGAGACAAAAAGCAACACAGAAGATAAGAGATTCAACAGAGATCAGACTCACAAGAAGAAGACTAAACCAAGAAGATGCTGAGCCTCTGGCCTGCTCGCAGTCTGTGGTCAGAAGTCAGACCTCCACTCTACCAGCAGGATCTCCTGCAGGAGCTGCGCAGCAGTCTGCAGCTGATGGACAAACTTCAACGCCAGATCCTGGAGGACACTGAGCCTTTCAGGAGCAGTGTGGTCCTGCAGCCAGTCTCCTGTCAGCTGAACAATGATGGAGACCACTTTGGCCTGACCCTGGACACTCAAGACTTTTCTCCTGAAGAGCTGTCGGTCAGGCAGGTGGGCAGGAAGCTGAGAGTCAGAGGGAGGTCTGAGAAGAAGCAAGAGGACCAGAAAGGCTCCTACTCTTACAGACTGCAGGAGTTCAGACAGGAGTTTGATCTGCCTGAAGGGGTGAACCATGAAGCTGTCAGCTGCTACCTTTCTCCAGATGGAAAGCTCCACATCCAGGCAGCCAAAGATCCAAGTGTTGAACCAGCTGAGAGAGAGCTGGCTATCAAGAGGAGCTCAGAGGAGGAACCACAGAAAGAACGGGCTCCAGCAGAGACACCTGGCAGATCATAGAACTGAGAACATCGATTGATATTCTGCCTTTTTTTTTAATGTGATTTTTCAACTTTGTAGGTTTCTGATAATTAATAATTATTAATTATTGGAATATCTTTGTTTTAATAAGGTACCGGGTAGTTAATAATGTGTACCTGTTTGAATTTTTTTATGTTTTTTTTTTTAACCTGTTTTTAACAATGTTTCTCTGCTTTTCTACATTTTTGTGACATCTGTTATTTTGTCAATAAATGTATTTCACTATTTTACTTTTTTCATTTTCTTCCTACAATATTTCCATAAAGCTTCTTATACCACACTGTAAATATGAACTGCAGGTTTATTTCACCTACCTCAGGGAATCTAGTGTATAAGGATAAACCCAAGCAGTCCTTATAAACAAACCAGTCCCATTGGACCGATAGAACTGTAGTAATTTGTATTCTAGATCCAATTTTCTAAGATTTTTAAATTAATAGTTGCCAAAGAAAAGTGAGGAAAAAAAAAAAAAGAAAAAGAAAATGTAAGCTACTTGACAGAGTGCCCCCACCCAAATCAACAACAACAACAACAACAAAAAACAACTATGAGCACATATAAATGAGCTGCACTCTTCTTGTCTATTTATTCATTTATTTATTGCCAACACAATATACAAACAGTGTTGCAATGTGTGTTAATGTCCGTCCACTAGATGGCAGCATTGCTTTCCCAATCTCTTTCTTTGAACTCATTGATTTTGGTATTTTAACACGTGGCCACTGGATGTCACTGCACTTTTAAAGACAAGTTGACTGATCAAGTGTTGTCTAGCATTGTAAACCTTTAATTGATTTTTCTCTCATTTTTCTTGTTTTAATACTCTTTTCACTGTCTCACATAATGTCTGATGAGATGAAGTTAAATTTAGAAAAAGCATCATTTATGCCAACCATCTTAATCTAGATGCTTCATTGATTTTCTCAAAGAAAAAAGTATATTTTCTTTAAAAAATATATATAGTCGTGAATGTTTTTTTTTTTAATTCAGTTGTTTTTATTACAGTATTAAACCTTTTTTTTTTTCTTCTTTTTTTCATGCTTTGTTCATTTAGTCTTAAATAAAAACTGATGTGTGGAAAATGGAGCAAAAACAGCAAGGCTTCAAACTCACTGCCTTCGTTTCAACATATTCTATCTCTGAAGAACATACGGGGGGTGGATGATGAAACCTGGCAAACACAACGTCTTGCTGCTTTGGGATATTGTGTCAAGGCTCATGTCAATATTTTTGACACATAAAGAGAATTTATGAGTTTTCTGAAGGGGAAGAAACTATTTTTTTTTTCCAACTAGGTGTTCACCTTTGGATGAACTCCACAAACTGGAGGCAGGATAGAAGTGAGGAGGAGGAGAATCAAAGGTAACAAAAAATAGAGGAAGGCTGAGGAGGAGGATGAGGAGGAGACAGCAAGGCTCAGCTCCAAGTAAATCATCTGCATTGTTCTCCTAATGCGGCGAGCATGCACCAACACACACCAACACACACACCCTGGAAGCGCCAAACACACAAATACACACAAAGAGAATCTCGGTCACTTCCTGTCTTGGTTTATTCCCTTATGGAGATGTTTTTTAATGCAACATAATCCCCCTCTTTCCCTTGAACACATAAAAGAGATATCCTTCTATCTGTGTAAGTGGTTTTGATGGCCACCAGTTCACACAAACACACACACACACACACACACACACACACATGCCAGCTCATCATCATGCAGCTATTCCTTTGGCGCTGGATTCCAGGTTGTTAATTGGCTGCAAAGCAGACATGTGTGTGTTTTGATTGCAGCTCGTGTGTGTGTGTGTGTGTCTGTACTGCAGAGCTGCTTAGGAATTCCCGTCACGTCTTAGAGCCTCGATTAAGACGTTGCTCCAGTTTTGAACAGACAGACATGTGGGGAGGAGGGTACCAGAGGAAGTGATGGAGAGAGGATGCAGCAGGGGGAGAAGATGAGAGAACTCCAGAAGAGAGGAAGAGGTGATGAGCCGGGACTCAGTAAAGGGCACCAAAAAAAAAAAAGGTGGGAGGTAAAAATACCAGAGAAAAAGTGAAATACTGCAGTGTCACAGACGGATAACTGATAAGCTCTGGTGTCTTATCAGCGTGCAGGAGTTGCAAAGCCGTGAGTGCATTCCAGCTACAGTTACAGGTCCAGGATTGAAGATTCTGCACTGGTCTGCACAGACTAAACCAGGTGCTTGAAGTATTTTTGCAAACACTGACAGCATCTTGTCTGGTAGAACATGAGAAAAAGCAAAAGGTCTTAACAATTTCTACTTTAGTGATTAAAAAAAAAAAAAAAAAATCAGCTTGCAATCTCTATCCAGTCTGTGCACTCAAATGGTGCTAATAAATCATTAATTGGTTTAAATTAGTTAACGTTTCAGTCTAGTTCGGTTTAGAAAAATAATGACGATTAAAGGTTAAACTTATAATAAACTGCTAACAGAGTTTTTTTTTTTTTCTTCCTCCCGTTCAAACTTTATTTAGGCGGGTTAATCCCATTGCGCCTCGGGAGACTTGATTTTAACAAAGAGTGACGACAACAGTGGACAATCATAAAAGGATGCATACAAGTTGAGAATAACAATAAAATGGTGTTAAAACTGGAACAATAAACAGCTGGACTGTAAGGCGATGAAGAAAACTAAAAACCGGGACATGTCTGCATTGGTTCTTAATCAACCAACAGATATCCACTTCAATTTTTATTGATTTATTGATTTAATAATGTCTTAAAATTTCCAAGTGTAACCGTTGATTTGACAAATTATTTTCTCTCTTTGATGGGGAGTGAAGTTGTTTTATTAAAGATTAAAAGATATCGGGTTGTATTTTGGAAAACTATCAGAAAAGTCCAACAATGTTCAGTCAGGTCACCTGGACGGGTTCTTTTTCTTTTTCTGAGCCGTTTCATCCTTCATCCAAAGGACTTCTTCAGTCTGAGGAGCCGCCGACAAACTGATCTTTGGTGTTTCGAACCACTTTGCTGCCTCATAGGAGTTGACGGAGGAGAGGGCGGGCCCCAGAGGCCATCTTATCACCATCAAATTGTATTTTGTTCCCACTATGGGAGTGTGCTGTTTGTTGTGGGTCTCAGGTTGTTGGTGGGTCCTCAGATTGAAGAAGTTCTTCGGATGAAGAATGAAATGGCTCAGAAAAAAAAAAAAAAATCCAGATGACCTAATTGAACATTGTTGGATTATTACTGTATTTTTTTGGACTATAAGGTGCACCAGATTATCAATCATATTAATCAAAACAAAACAGTCAGATAAGTCAAACTTTATTCAACTCATTCACATTAAGCACATAAAATCAGATGGAGGTCATTTAGCACAACCAGAATTAATACATAAGGCACAACTGATTATAAGGCTGACTGTCAATTTTTGAGAAAATTAAAATTTTTAAGTGCGCCTTATAGACCAAAAAATACGGTACCTGGATTATTGAGCATGAACTTTGGTATCAGAAAAGTATTTTTGACTCTAAATGGGAGCACCAACATGAAAAGTTTGAGAACCACTGTCCTAGCACATGATTTTTGTTGTTAGTTTTTTTTTTTTTGTACTGTATTTTATTTTATTTTAATGAGTGCAAACATCTGGATGTGAGGCTATTTAGCATAAAGGCATAGGAAAATACTGTATCAGGAATAAAAACAAACGGCCAATGTTTAAACCTTCAGTATTTTATAAAGCGATGTGGTCCCTAGAAGTTCAGTGAAGTAGTGATTTGAATTTAATTTTTTATTAAAAATAAAATTGATTTTGCACAAAAACAAAAATCTGAAGATTTGAGAATAAAATGGTGGTGGGGGGGGGGGGAGAGAGAAGGGAAAATAACAGTAAATATAAAACAGCATTGTGATAATTTGAAGGTTATGTTTTCTGAACTTTTGGATTTGCTTTAATGAAGCCATGAGAGACTGTTGGACATTTCTAGGTCAGACGTGTTGAGTCAGACGATGCACACACTTACTCTCTGTTGCATGAACACGCACACACGCACACACAAATGCACAGACCAGATCCACTGTTATGTAATCATGCCAGAGAGAGAGAAGGGGACAAGAGGCACTAATCAGACACCAGCAGACAGTCACACACTTCTCACAGCTGTCTGTCAGGCTCTAACAGCAGCAATGCTGCTCTTTCCAAGCTGCAAACTCCAAATGGCTTTAACCAGCAGCAGCAGCAGCAGCAGCAGCAGCAGCAGCAGCAGCAGCAGCAGCAGCAGCAGCAGTCATGTCTGCTGATGTTTCCACCTTCTGAACCTGTTTTAGCCTGTGTGCATCAGGATTATTTTGCATTTAGAAATAAGACGAACTGTGTTTCAGGTAGTTTTGTGTTTGACACATTATAATATGAACCAAATTAGGAAATGTTCACATTATTTTCCTCGAATTTTGGTTTTGAACCTCTACTAAACTGCAATTTAGTATATGAACACCAACTGTTATCAGTATCTAGGCACAGTCAGATAGTGTCAGCAGACAAAAATGGCTTCAACGCTCTGAAACAGACGAACAACCAAAGAAAGCCTCGTGGCTCTTGGTGTTGGAGCTGGCACAAAGCCCAGACGCCTCCAGGTCAGTGGCAGCGCATTCACGTTCTCCAAGAAAAGTCAATAAAACTGGTCATTTCTACAGAATCACCTGTGATCAAACAGGTCTGTTTCATTTAACTGGCCTCATTTGTCTCCTTCCCTTGTTCCTGTTGTCCAGTTAAAGATTATAAAACAGGGTTAATTAAAGAATCTGCTCTCTTTTTCTCCTTTTGCATGTGTTTGCCTGTTTTGGTAACCTCCTGTCTTTTTCAAGCTACACAAAATAAGAAACCTGCACTCCTCATTGTGCGTGTGTTGGTGAACGACTTCCATCAGACTGACCTGACTGTGCAGTCACGTTTGTTTAATGGAGGATAATTAAATAGGCAACAGAAACCAGTCAGCTCTCATCACTATTGATTCATTTACATAAGTCAAACACACACTCGTGCACAAGGCCGACACTCTAAAGCCTCAGGTCTCTGAGAGGAGATATCTGATACTCCAACGTCAACTATCATAGCTTTCATGTCTCCACTGGCTTATTTAACCCAATACATAGCAGATCTGATGTTTTAGCCCCAGTATATGTCAAATTGTCCACAGAAATCTTGAAAGTAATTTGGTTTCTGAGAAAAAAAAACAAAAAAAACGACTTCATCGCTTCAGGTTATTAATGACAAAGTTCTTGAAATTATAACAAACTATCAATTTACACTACATTTACAGATATTTAATAAAAACAAAAAAGTTAAGTCAAGTCCTGGATGGGTTGAAAAAAAATAAAAAATAAAAATGGATTTAAAAAAATATATATATTTATTATTTTTTTACCGGTCCAGAGGACCTGACTCAACTTTTTTGTATATTACTTGGATTATTGAGCATGCATCATGATAATGATAATAATAATAGTAATATAATAATTAAAAAAATTAAAGCTGTATATTTGATGTATATTATGACTTCTATTGACAATGCACAACATCAGGTGGTTAAAAAGTAATTAATACTCTGATTAGTTTTTGAGAAGAGTACTTTGTTCTTTTACTTAAGTATTTTTATAACACCACTTTACTTGCATTTGAGTACAGTTCAAGCAGTGTAACAGTACTTGTACTTGAGTACACATTTTCAGTACTTTTTCCACCTCTGTATATGGGTCTGTTTAATTTAATGTCTACCCCAGTGTCTGGAGCAGGTCTTTCTGGAGGAAGAGACACTTTATCTTAATGGCACTTCCCTGGTAAAATGAAAGATAAATTAATAACAGCTTCCGGTACTGTGTTTCCAATAATTAAATAAACAAATATCAAAGGACAGACAAATTAATTTACACCTACCATCTTTAAATTTCGCATGGGGTGTCTGTTTCACTAATAAAATAAAACACCTTTCGTGTTTGCTAGTTCAAAGTTCATCATTTTAATTTGACATGAATGTCATAAGCCACAACATTAATCTTTGTTCCGGGGTCGTATTTGTTCCCTAAATGTGTGTTCCTTTGTTCTCCATCATGTGTTTGGTTTGTTCGTATCTGTGTGACAATGATTAGCTCTGATGGATGATAGTGACCCAATAATTGTGACAAGGACACAACACTAACAGTGAAGCGGAGACAATGGCAGTGCCGCTGCCTGGACACTGCATTATTCAGACATGATGGCTGATGAAAATAAATAAATAGAAAGAGTGAAAATGTGAACAAGACGGGACATAAAGGAAGCATGAACAAAGGAACTGAACGAGGGAATGAGAGTGAATGTTCGTATAGTGATTCATAAAGGAGGCAGCACAGCCAGATTTATAGCCAAGAGCTACTTCTTCATGTGGATGGCAGATAGATTGAAGATAATCTAACAACACAAGGGTGAGATGGATGAGTCTGCAAAGGTTTGTCTAAATTAGGTTTAGTAGGCCTTACCAAAACCAAATAAATAAAAATAGTACATATAATAAAGCAAAACTTGTGAAGATGGATGAGCTTCCGTAACTTGTAAAGTGCTTAATGAAGGGGTTAAAATATCCTTACTTAATTTAATGCATACAGTATACAATTGACAAATTGAAACAATTAATATTTGTAAACTATAGAATTAAACAGTTTAGCAAAAGTTGTAAAAATATTCAGATGCTCATGTTAAAATGTATGCAGATGATGCTAGCATATGTAAATACCAAATACTAATTATATTTAAACCCAAACAACACCACCTTCTTGTTATTAGGAATCGAAGGCAGCAGGACAAAGTTTACAGAAGCTGCCTTTTTTGTGTTTCTGTTTTTAAGTCCTGCCTTTGGCCCTGCACACATTTACAGTGCTACTTCTCTCAGTTCAGGTAGAGTCGGGTCTTCTGGATGGGTTCTTCTTTGTGGAAATGTTTCTTCTTTTATCCAGAAGACTGCTTCAGTCTGGATAAAATACAAAATGTTTCAACAAAGAAGATACAGAGGATCTGACTTAACCTTGTTAGATTAATCTACCTGGATTGTTGAGCATGCTTCAGGACATACAATAACTAATCACAAACTAATTTGTAAAATTAATGCAAGGTAAGAAATACATAAAAGAACAAGTGTCAACACTTGGAAACAATATCTGAGGTGCATTTTTGTTTTTGAAGAATGGGCAATGTCACAATTTTTGCTTAAATTAATGACACAAGTTCAGTTTGAATATAAGGGTGTTGTTTTGTACTCCCCATTTCTACATTTACGGCTTTTATTTTGAAAATATCATCCAGTATTAAAATTAATCTTAACAGCTTTGCCTTAAAATCTCATATTTACTCATAAAACATGTCAAGTTGTATTACAGTAAATGCTATAAAAATAACTACTTTAATTTCCCTATTGGGCAATTGTTTGGGGCCAAGCATCAGTGTTAATCTTGTGGTATGACAAGCTTTAGAAGTAGAAACAAAATCTGTCAGAATCCCTACAAATCTGTCAAAACCCGCTGAGCACTAAAGGGTAGCATTTCTCTGGAGACTGTTGCAGACTCAATGATAACTCAGATTTGTGGAAAAAAATATACACATTTTTAACTGCTGTGTCAAATTCTGGGTGTTCTGTGATCATCAATTACCATATTGTTCACCCTATAAGTCACATTTTTGCATAAGTTGCATGCCCTGCGACTTATTGGCTGAAACAATGTATTTATGGATTTTTTTCCCCACATTTATAAACCAAATTTTGGCTGAGATATGACCATTTTCATTCATTCTGACCGAGAATATTGAACACTACCATTTTCAGTCGCTAGATGGCACCAGAGTAGTATGGCATGCCGTTGTATCATGTAATATGTAAAAGCAACATATTTATGGAATTTTACACTTTATTAGACATATTTGGACTGATGCGACTTATAGGGCGGAGCAACATTTACGGTGGAAAATATGGTAACAAGTAAACCATGTACAGTATAGCTGCATTTGTGAAAATCATGTTATAATTTTTTGTTGCCCACTTTCACTCATGCCGTACCCGCCTTGACTCACTTTGTCTCTAGCATGCCTCTGAAATGAGAACACCTTTAAAGTACTAAATACTTCTTGAAAACTATGTAAACGGGTTAAGTCAGGTCCTCTGGACAAATTCTTCTTTGCTCAACAAATAAGAATCTGTCCAGATGTCCTGACTTAACCTTGTTAGATTAAAGATTATAGAGGACATCTTGAAAACTACCTTGTAAATACCATTTGCTAACTAGTTTCCAGCAGTTTCAACCCAGTGAAATACAATTTAATGGTAAATACTTGGTGCTTTTCTCACTTTAATTCTCACAATGATGTCAAACTTTTTATCCACACATTATACACCCAGCTATGCTGCAGATGTTGAAGCTGAAGCTATTTAATTTGAGATTTAGTGAGAGGTGGAAAACCTGGACAGATTGCCAGTGCATCAGGGTTTAAACACACAACAACAACAACAACAACAAAAACAAGTTGTGCACACATTTCAGCCAATCAACAAAGACATTTATACAAAAAAAAAAAAAAAAAAAAAATCAGCCAACCTGCTGGTGAAAATGCAAAACATTTGGTGAGATGGTCATGATTTACCACAAGACCTGTAGAGAAACCAATAAGGAAAAATACAAAAACAAATACATAATTGTCCTCCAGCTTCTGTTGCCATAGCTGCAACTGGAAAAGATCATGGGGACACCTAGATAAAGTCTCTCTTAGTCACTTTACAGATGTAATCACTGCTGTGCCTTATCAAGAAAAAAGACAAACAGGACCCAGAGGACTGACTTATTGATCCTGATGCTTTATCTCCACTCCATCTCTGCTCTGTTCAGAAAAGCATAAAATGTCAAATGTAAAATGTTAGGAAAAAAAAAATCACATGCTTCTGTTTCTGTTAACATATTCAAATAAATGAGACAACATTTACTTTCTGAACAAAATTTCTTCTGAAGCAATCTGATTTGATGATTGTTGCTAAATTTGCTTGTAAGACAGATGGAATCTGTATCTTTCAGTCCCTGGCATCTGGCAGTTTGGGAATGCCGTTCCTGTGTTTGATGCTATCATGGTTTGTTTTGAGTTGTGTTCCATGTTAAAATTTGCTCTGTTTTGCCTTTGGTGTCAGTGAACTAATAAAATATGCATAGTTTGGACTTTTCACCTTGCCGATTTTTATTCCTTGTTTAAATCAAAGGAAAATGGAGCCTTTTATGGTTGGAGCTCATCCATGTTTGATGTGCAGCCAGGAGGGAGACCTAGATAATAGAAGCTATCAGAGACACACCATGCTCAGTGTGTGTGTGTGTGTGTGCTTAGGTGTGTAAGCACAATGGTCTGTCCTCTTTTGGATTCTGTTTCATTTGGAGGCATTAATGGACTTGAATGTATTACGACAGGCACTTTCAGACAGTCTGACACAAAGCTAAATGGGTTTGCTTACATATGCTGTTACATGCACAAATATATATGTATTTTCCATTATTGAATTTAAATTTTCACAGCAGTGAAATGCAATAAAAATTGACAGGATCAATCATTGCACCAAATGAGGTCAGACAGTGGCGGAATTTATTTATTCCCTTCCATTTCATACGTTTGATAAAAAACGTGAAAACGCTGTGTGTTTTAATATTTGCCCTATTTTAGTGTTTACATGATTTATTGGTAATTCATTCACACAAAGTCCTCAGTTCAGAGTAATTAGGCCAAAACAAGCAAAAATTAAATAAATAAACTAAAATAAACACTTTATGGGGTTTATGTGATCAGAAGAAGCCTGGTGTGATCAAAGTACAGCAGTGATCATCATCAGCTTCTTCTTCTTTTGGCTTTTCCATCTTCAGGGGTCACCACAGAGAGTTGTCATGCATCTCACTCTGTCCTCTGCATCCTCTGTCCTCACTCCAACTACCTCCATGTCCTCTCTAACTGCATCCATATATCT
>JARVLU010000528.1:23033978-23051828 GCA_031762415.1 Simpsonichthys santanae | reverse complement strand
ATATAAGTTCTCAAAGTTCCATTTAGGCAGTACTTAGTGGTAACATCCTTTTTGTTGAAACGTATAAAAATAAAAATGCTGAGGCTGAATTACATCACAGCTCCATCGCTCCTTGCCTTCGTAGAAATTTTAACGTTTCCAGTAAAATTGTTTTCGCCCCACTGGAGGACACACACTTCAAACACAATTATCGGTCAAAATTTGCAGAATGAATAAATGACCCTCGGGGCTGCGTTTGGGAGGAGGACAGTCTTTTCAAATCAATTTGTGTCAGAGTGACAGATGTTATTAGACCAACGTTTGTGTGGTGTGCTCTGCGTCTGCAAAATGTTACAGCGGTTATTAGTATATTACCTCCATGTGTCACTGGCTAACGGTGGTTTCCTACCACCTTGAATGACCTTCCAGATACGCATGCACACACACATGCCTGCACGTACACATGATGGAACACACATACAGACATTGCACCAAAGGGATTTCCCATTAGGAACATTTCTGCTCAAATGATTGACTGCCTTGAACAAAGGACCTTGGAAAAACATCTGGGCAGGTGACAAATATGCCTCCTTGGCTGACTTTGTAGGGAGGAGACAGATACCTAGGGCAAAAAAAAAAAAGTGTGCATGTGTGTGTATGTGTGTAGAATTACTGCTGGTGCTGCACAAAGACCTGCCAGACGGCTACCACTGGCAAGATTGTGTGTGTATCTGTGCGTGTCTAAATTGTGAGTCCTTGCCAGCCACTTGACATCACACAACCCTCTCATGGCAGGCCCCTCGGATCAGCAGCAGAATGGATAAGGCTATTTACCAGCAGCTTATTTAGTCCAGGTCAGACCTCCAGTAACAGCTTAATGGGTGTTGAAAGTGGTAGTGGTGCTGAAGAGTGTAGCTTTATCTATCCATATGCACCTTGGGTTTGCATCTGCATGGGAAGTGGTTTGGAAAATCACCTTTTACCTACTTGGAAGCCAGTGAATGAAAATAATAAAAGCATTAGGAATGTATAAAATTGAGAATTACGGTACTGTATATTCCAGATTATAAAGTGCACTGGAATATATGACTCACTGTTGATGTTTGAGAAAATGAAATTATTTTAAGTGCAACTTATAGTCTGAAAAATACGGTATTTACTGATAATTTATTCAATATAAATCACACAGAATGACTTCCTGAATTTTTTTTTATCCCATCTTCTATTAGTTGTTGGTTTTAACTGTGATGCTTGTTTGGTTGCTTACAACATACATATATCATTTTAGATGAGCTAGAATAAATAGTGCCAATAAATCAAGGTAGAAAAAGATGCTTAAATGGAGAAATGTGTGCACTGACCTGCAAGGTTGTCCACAGTTTTACACTTTTTTTTTTTCTCACAAAAGCTGAAACAATTGCACCTAAATCTGACAGCTAAGGTTAACGGTTGGAGGTCATTCATAATGATTAAAGAGGCAACTCTGCAATGATTTTCAAATGACCCAGGGGACGCTTCGACCACTGACACCTCTTCAGGAGAAAATTACTTTATCGTATTCTCAGATACCTGACTTATATCCTGGCAAAATGACAGCCTCCAGCAAAAATGTAAAGGAAAACAGAAAAACACAGCTAGGGCAACCTAATAAAGTCACAAACTAAAAGTCATGCAGACATGTGCATGCATGTAAAACCCAGTCAGATGGTTGAAACAGAGATCAGGGGTTGCAGACAAAAAAGGTTTGCAAAGACATTCAGGCAGACCAGTGGCAGCCCCAGAGCCAGAAACATGTCCATCCGTCCAAGAACGATCTCAGTCAGCACCACTGGGAGCAGGGTCCCATTGCAATCCCAACACACACAAAGTGCAGGTCTTTTCCTCAAAGCGCTGCTACAGAGGTTTTGGTAATAGCCACGCTGATCGTTCAGGGGCTAATTTCACACTTTCTGACACTTTCTGCATCCGAGTATAATAATAACCTTAAGCCATGCAGGCAATTGATTCCCCAAGAGATCAGCCAGGTTTCAGTTGATATATCTAACATGCATATACGCACATACAACAATTTGGTGCTGATATCTACATATAAACTGCCGAAGAACCGTTATAGCCAACCTCATACAGGATTTAAGGTTCTCACGAAAATAAAAATACATGCGTGAGCATCAAATGTCCACAAAATTATTAAGAAATGTTTGAAAGTGTTGACCATTTACAATAATGGTCTCCCTAGAGTTGTAAAAATAGAATGGTCCTACAAAATCATCTTATTTTTTTCTGCACAGAATCCATCAGTGTTCCATTGTTTAGTAGAGCTTTCATGTCATTGGCTGTTTTATATTTCAATAAATACGTCATGAAATTATCTGCTGACAATGGTGAAATTTCACATTATTACCAGGATTTGCATCATCAGACTTTAAAGCATCATGAATTTTACAGAACTTTTGAGCTCGTTATCAATGACCCTGCAATGAACCACCTTTCCCTGCATTCTGAACAATGTATCCCAGACAATAGGCATGAATAGAGAGGGGAAAAGAAAGTGTTACATAAAATGACTGCCATGTTAGATTTTACAGCTAAAATCAAAATGTTTCCTTAAAATTTGTCATTTTACATCCTTCCACACAGTCTCAACATAGAGAGGGGAAATAAGTTAACCAGATCTCATTACACTGACAGATGGGATCAAACCCCATCAACCATGTCTAATTGCATTACTAGATTTATTTATTTTTGTTGCTTCCCCCCCAACCAGTTAGGCTTCAGTGAGCTTGCATAGCATCTTACAACTGTTTTACTTTTTGATATACAGTACAGTAATTTGTCAAAGGAACACTTTCACATCCACCAACTTCTGTTGTCAGTTGCACTTCGCAAAATATGACAATTACCTCAACGTGAGGTGCTCTCAAAAATTACATTAGATTCATCTTGCACATTTGGTGAAGTGAATCTTATTACTAGTGTTTGGCTCATAGCCAAAAGGAAGGGGCAGAGCAATAAGATGGAAATTAAAAAAAAATACAAAAGTGGCGATATTTCAGTCAGTTTGACAGATACTGATCAAATCTTTAGTGTAGTGGTAGCTGAGACTGATCCCCAAATCACTGATAAATTAGTCAAGATCTTTGTTTAAAATTTTGCCATTACGTTTTTGAATCCAACTCTGTCTGTTGGCAAAATATCTCATGAACCACTCGAGAGGTTTAAATGAAACATTCAGGAAAGAATCACTGTGTGCACATCTACGAATGGTTAACTTTTGGAGTCACTCCAAATCAGTCACAGATAAAACACTATGTTTTTATTTATTAGAAGACAAATATTTAGAAAAAAAATGAATTTGCTCAAATATCAAAAGCAGTACATCCGATAGCGTTTAAAAAATAAGCTAAATTTAGGGAAATAAACAGATGTTTGACAGTTTAACACCGCCATACTTTTTTTTTTTTTTTTAAAGATGAAATGAGAGCAAACACTTTACTATAAAGTCCAATTCATGGTGATGTCATGCTCATTTACCAGAAAGAGCAGAAGAACAACCAACCATAAATCTGTGGTAAAATACACATTGCAACTTCTGAGACACGGTGACATCAAGGGTTTATTTTAAATTTTATTGCAAAAATATAGAATTTGAAAAGACACTACAAAAACATCAACACAAACAGAATACACAATCTCAAAGACAAAACAATAGCACATCTATAGCTAAGCATTTTTTCCACTGAGCTTTAAATGAATCACAACATTTCCATTTCATCACTTAAAACCTCAATGTGTGAGTTACTGATAACATGATTAATGGTCCGGGATAACTTCACAAACAAATACTTGTTTTTCTACACTTTTGAGGGAAACTTGTATAGGTTCCTCTATTTGTCCAGATGTATGATTACACAAAAATTGTGCCCTATTTCCACTTCTTGAGAATGATACCTGTGAAGTGGGTGGGCCATTGTAACACAAGTAATCAACATTTTTACTTCACTCAAGCATGGAAGTGTCTGATTACGTTTAATAATACTCTGCCCGACATGTCCCCCCTGTTGTATTATGGTTTGTCGTATGGCACAAAATACAATAGTCACACATATCATCAACAGTTTCTATGATTAAAAAAAATATGCTAAAGTAAAATCAATTCAAGCTTAATGGAACATACTTCCTCACATAAAACTGCAATTTAACTCATTTGATCAAAAGAGTCAACTGGAAGAACAATTTTTCTAAGTATTCTGTAGCTTGTGAAGCACGGCTATCATACAAAACAATAGAACGTTAGTACTGGTATTACTGTAACCCTGTCCCCTTGATGCTAACCCCATATACGTCTTTGTTCATGAGGTTTTCAAAAACACCCAGTTTTGTTTTCAGGGCATTCAAGTATGTTTAAATGATTAGGATGTTAGTGCAACCCTTTACTGGTGGTAAATTCCCATGCAACTATATACGGTATGCAAACATGATTTTTGCTAACAATGTATACGTCAGTTATTGCTTTTGCACATTCCAGTTTATTTTGTTGTGTAATTGTTTTTGTATTCAGTGCTTTTATCACAGGAATAAGTATATGAAAAAACATACGGGGTGTTTTGTGGTGTAAACATATAATTTTATCTTCTTGAGCTCGGTTTCAAACCTAAAAGGTATTGGTTTGTGTCAAAGTAACACTATAAATTGGACCTAAATGAATAAAAGTGCTGCTTTACTTTTTTCTTTTAGTTTTTGGAAGTACAAATTAACATTAATCACTATGAATTAATCCCTTAAAATATTTGTACAACACTTCTTTGCAATGCCAGAAAATCAAAGCTTGCTTTTACACTTTTCCATTTAGTAGTAATAAAATGCCAGAGACACTAAAACAACATGCCTGGTGAAAGTTTGTTGACATCACGGGCTAGTGCTATCAATCAGTTATACAAGAAAAAGAAAACACCTTACAGTTCAGGTATCTGTTAAACCCATCAACATGTAAGGAAACACAAGACTAATCATCTCCACACCTTCTTGTTGTCAGGAGTTCAAGCGAGCAGGACCTGGTTTGTGGAAGCTGCCATGTTGGGTTTTTGGAACGAGAATCTGTGCATCAGGATGCGCGACCTAAACTTCCAGGTTCCAGCAATGTATCCATTATTTCCTTACATGTTGATTGTCAAACCATGTGCTTACGTACTGAAGGCGTGGCGTTGTGCTAAGAAAACAGTGCTTTACATCAAACGTTTTGAATCTTTAGTTATCTCCAAAAATATTATCAACTTTTTGTGCTTAGCCACCAAATTGTCTGACATGGGAAGCACTGACAGTCTGAAGTGATATAATCAGCATAAATAAACACATTAGTTACAATGAAAGCAATTAAAAAAAAAAAGAACCTAAAATAAAGTCACCTGTGGACATTTAAGTCAAACATAATAGCCACAAATTCCTCATAAAGTGCAAATTAAATAAGTTCCAACATACACATTGGCTGACATTCTTCTTATTGCCTGCAGACATTGTTGGCAGAGTGTATATAGAAAGTTTGAGAACAGTTAGGGTGTTTGACCGGATTTAAAAAAACAATGGTGCTTGGACGATGCGAGGCACTTGTAAGGGTGTATTATTCACCAATTGTCCATGTCTCATATCAATTTTAAGTTGAATGTTGAACTGGAAAGAGTGGTTTTCAAACAGCTAATAACATAAGATCTGGTAACAATCAAATCATTGTGGAATCAACATACCTTAATATAGTCATTTTACTTTATATATTCAACTGAAAACTTGCTGGTTAATTTATGTACCCAACAGTACATTTTCCTGTAAATACCTGTTTTTGATGCATTCCTCTGGTACATTAAAATTTTCTACATGGGTAGGTTTTCTGCATTTGTTGTATTATCAATAATAGAAATGACAACTGCTTCAATTAAAAAAAAAAAAAAAGATAAATCATTATGTGGTTCAGAAAAAAACCCTCTGTATATTTAACATTTCTTATATTCTGTGGCAATTAAAAGTAAAATGTAAGCAAATAATTTACTAAGTGAAACCCCAAATTGGAAGCGCTAAACATAGAATACATAGACTATGCCAGGGTTATTCACCTAAATTGCCCAGGGGGGCACAGTTACTGAAAGCCATGAGCTCAGGGGCTGGGCATTCAGCAGTTATTGTCATTAAGTAAGTTTGTGTTGTGGTTTTAAATCTAGTTTGTTTAAAATGAACCCATGGGTGGGCTGAACTGAGTTCATCTGTGGGTCTGATTTGGCCCCTGGGCCACCATTTGATTAGCCCTGGAATATGTGGATCTGGTAACAAAACTTACTCAAAACATTTTTATCTCTAAAAATCAATAATTGTAGAGTTTCTATTGTGACTAATCCCTTTTACATTCAATAGATTATAGTATGTAGAGTGTGTAAAAAAAAAAAAAGTTTTAAACACCTATGGCAAGTAACACTTCTCACCAAAAGTACTTGACTAATCTTGTCCTGCAAGCAAGGCTTTTGAGTGCTAAACCTGGTAAAAAGTTTTTACAATTGGTTTCTGGTTCTACATTTATGCCATAGGACTACAGTTACCCAAACTTTCTCAAAAAAAAAAAAAACATAAGCAAGTCATCTGCATAAAGTAATATGATGTAAGAACTTGCTGCTCAGGTGGACATGACTGTCTAAAGGGCCAAATCACCAAAGAATAAATAATTCCATACAAACAAAGAAAATAACACCACAAACTCAATTACTGACATCATTGATTACCTTTAAACCATACAACAAAAGAGAAATCCATCTGTCAATGTGCATACTTTGAGGCAGAGCCTATAGTTGTCTCGTTATTGGTCAGTGAAAATATTCCACCTTAAACACAATCACAACACAATATCTGCCTTTTTATAATTCTGGGGACCCTTATATGGGGACAACTGTGCACGTTCTCACCTAGAGGTCCAGAAGTTGCAGAAATGTAGATTTAGAATATTTGTCATGATTTACCTATGTGTACTACTCTGAGGAGAATAATCAATATACCGGTAATTGTCCACATGATGGTAAACAGAAGATCAATGCTCCCTGCTTTAAATATATATTACATTATTTACATAAACATACAGGCAGAGATGCTCAGTAGTCCATTAGAAATTACTATAATAAAACAGAAAATGTCCACGTGATTTTTCTATTTTTTTAAACAGGTAAAAATAAAAAATTGATTATCAAGATCTTCAGTATTGCCTTCTTTGTTTCTCGAAGCAATCCCGTCAGAGTGAGGTTTATTGTAGTGAGGCTCACCTGTGTACAAAAGATACTATGTGGCACGGTGAACTGACTAGCCTGCTGATGGTTTTCCATGATACCTGAAGGATTTTATGCCTAAATGAAAGCTCATTAAATGTCTGAGTGCACTCTTGACCTGACAGATGAAGACTGCTTTAGAATCCATGATGTTCTCTTGAAATACTTGTGAATGTTCCGATTAATTTTTAATGAATAAAGGATCATTCGGCTTCTGAGAGGACGTTCCATTACTAAATTAACAAAGGTGCCATCAGGATCGGCTGAATTTTCTGTGAATTTCATTTAACAAAACATGAACTGAGCGAAAATTCCCTTCAAAGTTCGGGTCAATAAAATAATTATTGATTGGAGTTGATAGCAGAATGATTTTGAGACAAAACCTTTTAGGTCTTAGTCAAGATCTTTCCAGATTTACAATTCATGGCTTCATTCAGAGGCTGGTTTTAAGGATCAGAATAATTATTGCCACATTCTACCAAAGTTATACATTCAGCCATAGGAATTTATCTACAGAGAATCCTAATGCCTAAATAACTGATAAATTGTAGCCTCAGCTATATATGTATAGCCTTAATAAGACCCAGTTGTGTGTGTGTTTTTTTAAACATTTAATAGACAAATAATTTATTTACTATACTGCATTTGTTTAAAGGACAATAAAGTATATGACAGTGAAAATACTTTTTAAAATTTTACTACTGTAAGTCTAGTAGTAAAAAAAATGTTCTACTGAAAAATTGAAGCTGTCGTTTAGTAGAATAAAAACTTGCCAGAGACAAACAATTAAAAATCAAAGCACATCAACACAAACAACAAAAGATTGAGACATATGAAGATTCTGTTTACCCTGCTTGTGAATATTCAGTAATCAGTTCAAGAAGTCATAAAACGTAGTAGTTCCCCAGAAAATGGATATCAAATAAGCCAGTTCTGATCAGACCAGATAGGCTCAGCTGACCTGAGACAGGTTAAAAAGTTCAGTCTGAGCCAACTGTTTAAAATTCCCGTTAGTATACAGCCAAAGAAGGGGTCCAGTCTTCATTTCCTGTTTGTTCTGAGAGAATCCAGAGTGCAAACAATGTAAGAATACCTAAAATTCACAAAATTGGGATAATTTCAATGAAAAGTATCCCTTGAAGTCAGTTTAGTTCACCATTCTTAATTTCCCACGTTGCACTGCGATGCTGTAACTCCAGAGGGTTCCCAAACAATCTCCACAAACAAAACCATGTAAAAGCAGATCATTATGTGTCGATCCATAGAATATATGGTTTCCTTTTCTGCAAAAAAGTGCTACGCCGTTCTAGGTCCAACAATTATTTGATTACATGCTAGGTCCACTTATTGTTTCTGATTTTTTTTGTTTTTGTTAATCTTTTAAGGGAAGAGTGCATATGGATGTATAGAAGTGCTTGCATGCCTGTACAATTGCATCAGATGTTTATAGTAGAGTTGGTATTGTTCATA
Organism: Simpsonichthys santanae; assembly: GCA_031762415.1. NCBI lineage: Eukaryota > Metazoa > Chordata > Actinopteri > Cyprinodontiformes > Rivulidae > Simpsonichthys > Simpsonichthys santanae. The sequence continues at coordinate 23,043,087 of JARVLU010000528.1, read as the reverse complement.
AGGACTCTCATCTCTTGAATATTTGTGATTATTTTTTTCTGGTGTCCAGCCAAGTTCACTCCTACTCTTCTCAGATCTCTGAAAAACAGCAGAAAGTAAATCATTTTCAAGCAAGTTACTAAGGAAATGAACAACATGACATTTGGTGCTTTCTCTATTACAGTTATGTAAATACTATTCTTACTCTGATGTCATCTGAGCTACTGTTTCCAAGGAGGAGTAGCCTCCCTCAAGAAAGAGTTCTGTATAGCGGCCCATCTTGATCGAGTCAAGCCACTCTCCAACTGTCTTGGTTCGATTGCAGCAGTCTCCATCTGCACTTGCATGCTCCACTAACAAGTTGGAAACCCTAGCACACATATGGAAATAACAGTAAATTTATTTTTACTTTTCTTCATTGCAAATTTCATTATTTTATTTTTTGGTAAAAAGTTTTATATTTTCAGAGAATTGGTGCATGCACAGCTCACAAACCAAGCAAAATAACAGGATATCACAAATGCATAGAAATACTCCTTTAAAAAATATAAAAATAAATAAATACAACTTTCATAGCGCTATTATATCTATATTGCGTTATATTTTGTATTTTTAGGTGCGTTTTTCTTTAAGCATGGTTTGCACTGAAAAAGGAGTGGCTCTCAATCTCATTGTACTTGCGTATAATGACAATAAAGGCATTCTGATTCTGAAAAGAAAAAATTAAAATACAATTTTTTTTAATTTTTATTTAAAAAGCTATCCAAGGAGGGCAAAATACTGCAAAATGTATTTCTAAGATACTCAGGGCCAAAAACCAAAACCTCTTTTTCGTTTGTATTCAAAAGCAGATAATTTAGGGTCATCCAGGTTTTTATGTCTTCAAGACATGCTTGTAATCCAAGTAGCTGATTGGATTCATTGGGCTTCATGGACAAATATAACTGTATCATCAGCATAACAATGAAAATGTATCCCATGCTGTTTAACAGCATTACCTGATGGAAGCATGTATAAAGTAAAGGATATTGTTCCAAGCACTGAACCCTGAGGAATGCCATGACTAACTTTTGTGTATGAAGAAGATTCATTATTTACATTTACAAACTGGAATATATCAGATAAATATGATTTAAATCCAATATCATATTCAAGCCCCTTTCATAGAATATTGTGATCAATTGTATCAATTGCAGCACTGATGTCTAACAGGACCAGTGTAGAAATTAGAGGCCATGAGAATGTCATTAGTAACTTTCATCAGTTCTGTCTCTGTGCTATGGTATGCTCTAAATCCTGACTGAAACTTATCAACCAGATTAATTCTTTAGATGTTCACGCAACTGACCTGCAACTATTAACTACCTGTTATCATAGGTGTTATACCCACTAAGCTCAACAGTCCTGACACTTCCTCTGAGGCTTCACTAGTAATGTTAGTAATATGCACCATCACACAAAGCTGCAAAAACAGATTTGTTTTTCACCCCAAAACTCTTTGTCATTCAGCTCACTCTTCCCGCTGACAACTAGAGCTCCCCATGTAATCAAATGAAAGATTCACAGTAGGTAACAACGTTCTCCGTGGTGCAACAGGAACAAAGGAGTAGCATGGAAAAAGGTCTGGGCTTGTTGTTTGGTGTCCTTTTATTCCTGACAGCTGTCACTGTAAGCTTATTAGATGTGTCACATATGTATTAATATGCTTCCTTTTTTGGGTGTATGAAGCAAATAGAAGTCCACAAAAAAAATCTAATTATATTATGCACAAATAAATATAACATGGCTATTAGAATATATTTGTTGCATCTTAAAACCAGCTTTGTCTGAAAGGTCAGTCTGACTTCCCACTTTACCTGTGTGAGGAGTTGACCAACTTTTTTAAAGAGCTGGGGTTGCGAATAAGTTTGTCAAGTAGACAAACAATCTCATCAAACTTTGGGCGGTTGGTGCGTTCCCGCTGCCAGCAGTCCATCATTAGGTGGTACAGGGCCTCCGGGCAGTCCATGGGACCTGGCAACCTGTAATTTTCGTCAACTGCTTTTATTACCTGCAAAAAAAAAAAGAGGGATGATTTAAAAAAAAAAAAAAAAAAAAGCAGGAATTAAGTTTGTTGTTCCCTCTCACTTAATAAATATATATTTTCACGTTTCTCCTCACTCCCTGTTCTCCTCCTACTTTTTGCTCTCTATGTATCGGAGCAGCTCCTATTTTTTAACATCTTCCAGAATGAAAACTTGTTTTGGATCAGACCAACTGGACTTTTGACGTGTATTGCAAAATATTTTCAACAAAGCAACAGGGTCTTGGAGAACACTCATCTGCTCAGATGAGATGCATGCAGCTGGACATATCTCTGGGGTGACGCGTCTACCTTTGCTATCAAACGAGGATGACAAAATTGCATATAATTGGATTTATGATAACAGGTTTCTTGTTTTTGGAATAGTCTGGATCCTGGTTTATTAACATTCAAAGAAGATGGCCACAGCTAATTTGGACCTCATCAGGCTGCTGCCTATGTGAAGGTTTGGTTCGTGCTTTGAGGACTCAGAATCAGCTGACTTACGAGCTAAATCATAAGTTGGAAATGATCTGAATCGCAGGCCACCTGCAGCTTTGGGACTGTCAGCATGGAAACAACCTTGAGAGGCTCGTAAGCACAGGCCAGCAGAATGCACCCTAATCAGAATCAGAAGAATCAGAATAAGCTTTATTATCATTGCACCGAGGTACAGCGATAGCATGTACATACAGTCGTCCGAAAGATAGGGCGGAGTGCACAAAGCTGCAGTTGTTCAGCCAGCAGTTCTGATGAGCTTGCACAGGGTTGCGATAGATGAAGCTTATTGGCCTTGGTTACTCAAGACCCAGAAGAAATTTGATAGTCGGCCCGTCTTCGAGGCCGGTGGGGAGTCAGATTCAAATAAGCTTCATTGTTGATTTTCTTCAGGCAGACAGATTTTTTCTTCAGCCTTGAGTCCATCTGGGACGTTCTGTTTCCAAAATGGCTTAATTGTGAGAATCCATTCCACTGATCCATGCTATGAGTCTCCCCCAAGGTCGAACTCACCGTGTTGACAAGTGCCAGAAGCCGCAGATGGCCTGCAACTCTTATAAATCCCCTCAACCTTACGGTTTAGCTCATAAATCAGCTGATTTTGCGAGGTCACGGCACGGATCAAACCTTCACATTGACTCGGAAGTTTTGTCATGGCCGAAACTGCTGCCGATGTCTTCTTGAATAGTCAATAAAACAGAGCCCCCACCAATGCCAAAAAGCAGAGTCCCTGCTATCATGAATCTAAATATGTAAACATCTTCAGCATCCTCCTGAGACAGGACTGAGCGACACAGCAACTGCCACACTCCCCACGGGTCCATGACGTATCACACAGCGTGCGTCTCAGCTGGACATGCCGGTTCCCATGGACCTTGTCGTTTTGTTGAAAAAATCTTGTCAATGAGTTGAATGCCCAGGATACCAGATCCATAATCTTAATTTACGTTCGGGAGATGTGTACCAGGGGCTTCAGACACACAGAGAGCAGAGCAGGATGAAGAATCTGGCCATTTTGGACCTTGGAAGTTATCAGTACAGACTCAGAGGCTTGACAATAAATATATTCTGCCTGAATAAGTCAACAATTGTGGTTATCTGAATATGACTCCCTGGCTGGACTCGAAACAGGCTGGCTTATCAATTTCTCCTGGGAAATGTGTAAATTAAGGAAAAGCGTTGCATATGTATCACGTTTTCATAAATGTGCTGCTGGCAGAGTTTTTTGATGCCTTAAATAGTGTCCTGTTAGGACAAGGTATGAAGAGATCTTTTGTGTAATGCCACTACCCCTCTCCTAACGGTTTTGTCCCTTTTTCAATCTAAATATATTATTCTGAAAATAATAAGAAGGCCTCACTATATAGCAGCAGCTTCGTGCACTCCGTCCATCTTTCGGACGACTGTATGTACATATTCTTGTATCTCGGTGCGATGATAATAAAGCTTATTCTGATTCTGACAATAGTACACAGGGAAACAACAATGGTGGTAGAAAATGTATCTTTATCTACAATTACCAAATAATAATAATAGTAATAATAATAATAATTTTAAACTCTCCGTTATATTTATTATTTATTGACAGACATAATATAAGCAGTTTAGATAATTTATGGGTACTGTATTATAAATAAGTAAGAATACTCAGTTATGTTTCTATAGCAAACGTGACTACCCATTGCATTCAGTTATTAAAAAAGGGCAAAAAACATTGAATGTGTTATAATTTGAGTTTGTACGACATATACTCCTTACAGATCTGATCTATCACTATGCCTTAATTGTTATTATTTCTTTTTTTTTTTACAGTTTTTTTCTTAAATTACTAAGATGCAGCACTGAATTACAAATAAATAATTATAAATGACGCCTGTTGAAAGCAGGCTGGAGTTTCCAGCCTTGCTTTGCGAGTGCAACACACAGCAGGGAATTGATTTGTTGAGTTCATAACCTACTTTACTTTGGCTAAACTCACACCAAAAGAGCAATGAGGTAGCCCTCCAATACAAATGACTTTGTGAGTGCACATTCCATCTAACGCTTAAAAGGGGAAAAAAAGCAGCATCAAACCATCATTGCCATCTGGGAGGAAGAGGGAATACTGAAGGGGAAGAAAAGATCAGAGACCAAGGAAGGAGAATGAGAAGGTGAATGAGAAATAAAGAATAGAGACAGAGATTGCATTTTAGAGACAAGAGAGGATACGAGTTAAAAGTGAGAATGGGAGGAAGGGAAACAGAAGGAGACAGCTTAGAGAAAGAGTGTTAGAGCCCACACTTTCTTGTGCAGATCAGAGAAAATCCTGCATAACGCTTTCAATTAAACATCAAACGTCTTCTCCTCTCCTTCCCACTCATCCTCATCTTCTTTCCTCTCCTACTCTTCTCTAGTCTTTGAGACATTCTGCTAATAAGCAAACGAAGGGAGGAGTCTGATGCAGGGGACTGAGAGGTCACGTAGAGGCTGCGTGCACATATGTTGTGAGTGTGTGGGCGGATGTGAAGCGAGTACACTTGTTGTTGAAATCACATGTGTCCACGCCTACACAGTTTTATTTTTTTGTGCATGCATTTCTACAATGGTGAATATTTTATTTCAAAGCAGGACAAAGGCAAAAAAAGAAATGCATTTTTTTTTTTTTTTAATACTTACATCTTGATTGGACATCTCCCAGTAAGGTCTCTCTCCGTATGACATCACCTCCCACATGACAATCCCATAGCTCCACACATCGCTTGCTGAGGTGAACTTCCTGTATGCGATTGCCTCAGGAGCCGTCCAGCGAATGGGAATCTTCCCACCCTGCAATGAAATGGACCGGCATAGATGCAAATCCCTCTTTGAAAAATAAAGCAATGTTTTACAAGTACTTTAACCTCAAAGCCATTCAATGTTAAAGTTGCAAATTTCTAAAAGTGGTAACACTGCAATTTTTGGAGTCTAGCTGGTGAAACAGAAAAATAAAATAGATACCGTATTTTTCAGATTATGAGGTGCATTAAGCGAAACAAAACAGTCAGATAAGTCGAACGTTATTCAACACATTCACAGTGACTTTCAACATTGTTCAGTTGTACCACATACAACCAGAAATGATACATAAGACGCACCAAATTATAAGGCTCACTGTAGATTTTTGAGAAAATTAAAGGATTTTAAGTGCGTCTTATAGTCCAAAAATTACTATAAGTTTTACATTGTAGCCTCAGCAAACTGAGTTTGCAAACAAGTGACCAGTGAGCAGTGACCATGTTTTGCCACAAAAAAAAAAATAAAAAAAAAAAAAATAAAATAAAGTTTATTGTCATATTCACCACTTGCAATGCTGTTTACATGATGTAATACCCACCTTGGCAACCAACTCACAGTTTACAATTTATGCTACAGGAGCGCTCTTTTGAAATAAAGATAGTCAGAATTAGGCCACGGCTCCTGTGCAGGTGTCAAACTACAGCTCTGACACCACTGAAACGAGATAGAGACACCTGTACAAATATTAAATGCATTCTAAATGGGTTGGAGACACAGTCGTCTAAAATAGTCATAAAGATACTTTTGAAACTTTCCTGTTCTACAACAAGATATCCGAGTGTTTTGCAATGTACAGTATTGTGTTATTTCAATTTGATTTATCTTCATTTGTAACAAAAAAGGCAAAAACAATTGATTGCAGCAGGTTAATTTAATGTTTTAATGAATGTGGGTGAACCAGTGTGTGGGCATCCAGTTTAAAATATGTTTTTTTTTATTTATTATTTTTTTATTTTTTTATTTATTTAGCTGAATATGTTTCAAGTGGCATAACAAATATAATTTACTGATAGCTTTTGTACATGACTTAAAGGCACCTAACTGCATTTAGCAGATGTTAAGTACCACCTCCAATATTTGCCATCTGCTGTAAGTGCAGCATGGACAAATGGTGAGAAAAAAAAAAAAAAAAACAAACAAACAAAAAAAAAAAACTAAATTATTATATATAAATTAATCAATAAATTAATTAAACACAAATTTTATCTTAACAATTAGTACTTGATGACTTATTACATCTTACACTGAAAAACTCGTTTTATTGAGTACCATACTTTTCACCATATAAGCCACACCTTTTTGCATATTAGCATGACTGCGACTTATACAGCAAAGTGTCTTATTTATGTTTTTTCCCGATATTTATAAAACAATTTTTGGCTAAGATCTGACAATTTCATTCAGTCTGACATGGAAAATATAGAACACTACTATTTTCAGCCACTAAAGGGTGCTAGAGTAATATGGCAAGCCAAGTGTCCCATTAATAGGTAAAGGTGGCTATTAACGAGATGCTTGGCTTGCCATATCAACCACTGTCGTGTTGCTCCAGAACTCCTGGAGCAAACTTCAAATCAGCTGCATTTCGTTGCGTCACCCAGGCGAAATGCAGCTAATTTTACCATTAAAGCGCATTTATTAAGGAAAAGTTGCACTGAGACACAACATTGCTATAATTCTGAGCAAACACAATTGTTTTTAAGTGTTAATCTTGTTAAATTCTTGTTAAAGTCCTCCTGTGCATGCTTCTGCAGCCGCCATTTGGCAGCCAAACTATTTTTGGCACAACACTGGCCCATGTTTCTGTGTGGTCAGCGGTGACGGATAATTCATTCAACCTTTATTTAGGCAGGTTAATCTCATTGAGCCTCGAGGACTCATTTACAAGAGGCAACTTATATGGTGAAGCAACTTATTTATGTTTTTTTTAATGTTTTTTCCCATTTTATTAAACATATTTGGACTGATTTGACTTATACGGTGGTGCGATGTGTACATCATAAAGTATGGTATATTCAAGAGGATTTGAGTCTACTTGCTTAAACAGTCAATCTGTTTAAGCAATCAGAACATTCAACTTGCTGGAAGTTGATCAGAATAACTCTAAACATTTCTCTAAATGCAGATTATGAACACACTGATTACAAGTTATCATTTTATAACTACAGCTGCTGGTTAAATGAATGTTATTACGTAAAGACGGAACCAAAGAACAAATGTTCATCAGGACACTTTTTATCTTAATACATAGTAATTTAACAACAGTTGAAGCGACAAGTTTCACTTTCTGGTATAAAGTCACAATCCAAACTGTCGGGGGGCCTGAGATTGCTCTGCTCATTTTCTCCGTCTTCATTAAGGTGCTTTCCTCGCAAAAAGGAGAAAAAAAAAAAATGCTCACAGGAAGACTGCCGAGTTCCACAGGATAATGTTCTATCAGCTGATGAGTAGTGAAATTAACTTGATGAAGTATTGATGAATACAGCAGCAGGATATCTTTAGATCTGATTATTTTCCAGGATGTGGATTATGTTATTCTCACTTGTCGGTGGAAGAGAGTCTCATAACGACGGGGAGGGAAAGGGAGTTCGGAGGGATGCAGTCTGGCAGTGAGAGGTGAGTGATGGGATATTTGGCGCTAAGGCAGAAAGACTTGGTGCTAATTGAGTGTTGTGGAGACTGAGTCAAGTACTAATTGGTCCTCCTCCAGCAGGAAGCAGCCCGTCTCTGGCTGACAGGACGACACTCAGCCGAAGACACACAGCTCAATTTAAAACCTGCTGCTGTCAGAGTGTGCGCGCGCATGAATACACACAAGTGTATTTTGGTAATATTGTGGCAGCGTTTCTAACTTAATTCAAAGTTTCACACACAAACACCCAAGATTAACTTAAGGAATGCATATCACCCTTAAACTAATATAATTTTAATGACAAGAAATGGAAATGCATCACTTTTTTGTCAAATCTTGTAAATTTTGTTGTGTTAAATCTCATGTAATACTGTAAGAGCTACAGTATAGCAAAATGTGTTGACATTTACCATATTATCCAGACTATAAGGCACATTTAAAATCCTTTAATCTTTCTCTAAAATTGACAGTGAGCCTTATAATCCAGTGCACCTTATGCATTAATTCTGGTTCTGCTTACTGACCTCAAACTGATTTTATGTGGTACAACTGAACAATTAATGTGAATGAGTTGAATAAAGTTTGACTTATTTGACTGTTTTGTTTTGCATATTGCGCCTTATAGTTGGAAAAACATGGTCAGTATATGTTGATGAGTCACAGCAAATGTTAGCTCAATATTTAAATTTGACTGAGTTAAAGCCATGAATTCCTTACAGTAGTTAAGAGTGTGCTCTCTTTCTTTTAAATTCTGATTTTGTGCAATCTTTAATATTTGAATAATCATATTTTTGGAATCTAAAAAAAAAGGGCTCGTTTTTATCATGCAATTTTAGTTTTTTCGTTAGAATTTCTACATTTGTTAAATTGAATAATAACGTAGAGATTAATGCAACATATTTAGACACATAAATAAATGCTCATGGCCTTACCCGAGTGGTGTAAGCAGCCTCTGGATCATCTTCCAAGACTCTGGACAGACCAAAATCAGACACTTTGGACACGAGGTTACTGTTGACAAGGATGTTGCGCGCTGCAAGGTCTCGATGGACGTAGCCCATGTCCGACAGATATCTGCACATGATAACAAAAAAAAAAAAAAAAAAAAAAAAAAAAAAAAAAAA
>JARVLU010000528.1:23012176-23033878 GCA_031762415.1 Simpsonichthys santanae | reverse complement strand
CGACAGATATCTGCACATGATAACAAAAAAAAAAAAAAAAAAAAAAAAAAATTAAACAAGGGTGCGCATGATGAATTTGAATAATCCAGTAATTGGATCTGTGTTTACCTCATGCCAGATGCAATGCCTCTCAGCATCCCAACCAGCTGGATTACTGTGAACTGGCCATCATTTTTCTACAATTAAAGACATGGGAAAACAAGACAATTCAGTATTGACATCTTTATGTAAAAGTGATGCACATTTGTTTCCATAAAAACAGCGTAAAGAAAATGAGGGTGGAGGAAAAAAGAGCTTCATTATGAGACAGAAGTTTCCAGAATGGGATTAATGTTTTTGATTCAGTGGTTCTCTGCTTTTTAATGAAAGTCTACATGGATAAAATGTTGTTTTGAAAATGAGCAATGTACAGAATTTAGTCAGAAGACCATAACAAACTAATAGAAATGTGCAGAAAAAAAATAAAAACAAAAAAAAAAAAAAAAAAAAAAAAAAAAAAGAGAGAGAGAGAATGGTAATGGAAGTAAAATAAACTATTCAATTAATGTTTTTTCAAGGCTGCCCTGAGCACAAGCTAATTAACCTACAGTGTAGAATCCATTACAAAGACAACTCTCACACTCACCTTTAACTCTCAACAGTTTTAAAGAAGATTTATTGATTACAGTTTTTTTCCCACTACAGAAACAGGTCTTCTCAACATAAGAAGAATAAATGTAATATTTCATCATACCTGTGGACACTAAGCTCATTGCCTTGACCGAGTGTGAGTTACAGCTGCAGCATGACCTGAAAACTCCACTAGACCCTTTCGGAGTCATTTTTCTCACTACAATATGTACCCCAACTTCATTTCAGCCAGACAAGTACACAATTATGATGTTATATAAAACAGCTTAAAATAGCCCTCTTCTACACTTTTTATGTTTTTAAACAGGTGGCACAATCATGGGAATTTGTTGTTGATTGTTACTTGCAAGGGCTTTATTGCTGTGTGCATTAGGAAAGCTGATTACTGGTACTCTCAATGGAAAACAAACAAAACTGCTTTTTTTGCAAAAATGCAGCGTGAATGCTGAAGACTGAAATTTGCTGAATAAGCTGAAACTTAGTTGTTGAAGCTAAAAGAAGTGGGGCAAAACACTAGTTTGAAGAAGCAAAAGGCTATCTAAAAGCTAAAGTAATAAAAGTCTAGCCAAAAGCTAAATTTACAAAATGCCAAGTATAAAATTAAAAACTTGAAAAAAAAATCTAAATGTAACAAAATGCTTTGTTAAACGCTATAATTAACAAAATGTTAACGGAAGACTAAAGCTAGCAAAAGGTTAGCAAAAAGCTAAAAATATCAAAAGTCTGGCTAAATGCTAAACACATCAAAATACTGTATTAGCAAAAAACTAAAATGTTATAATGCTATGTCAAAGATGTAAAAGTCTAGTTTAAAGGTACACAAGCATAGCATGATGAAAACAAAAGTAGAACTTTTCATAATATGTAAATTAAGAAAATATCTTGCAAAGTAAGAAAAAAACAACAACCCACACACACACAAAAAAAAAGACAGCAACTTCCTTTGAATGAGCCGAGCCCAGTGATGTATAAATCCATTAATTAGCACCAAGTATGCAGAAGTAATTGGAATGGGAAAAAATATATTTAAAAATAATTATGAAACACAGCATTCACACAAATATTCACCTCCCACCCATCACTGTTGTAAAACTCACCATGTATTAAAGTTTGATGCGAATAATCAGAAAAGTAGATCAGGTGTCACATTATATCCAGCCCAGGAAGATCATCATCTCAGATTGTTTCAGGAAAGCAGCAGAATGCTCATTCAGACCGAGCTGACATGTTCAGTCGCCATCAGATTAATGCAAAGCTGTTCACATCTCAAAGGAGCTTTGCTTTTCTTCCCTCGTGACAGCTCTCATCGTTAGCTTAAGAAGCTTCAGCTCCTTACAACCCAAATGTAAACTCTCCCAACTTTACACAGTTTTACTAGTTGTAGCAGAACATGGCTCCTCCCCGCACGTTTTTAACCTTGGTCTCCATCACTAATTTTCCAATCCAGCCACAGCAGAACATCCCACTTACAGGGGAAATGAGACGTTAGGCCAAATATGTGAGTTATGAGGGTTGCAGTGCATTGTCCGAGGCTGTGACAGCTAATCCAGGGCAGTCTGGCTCCTGGTTTTCTCCCGACTGGACCATTTATACTAGCCTCAGAACACCAGCCATCCATGTAATTACTTCACGGGGTTTTCTGCGCTTCTTCGCCTGCTGGTTCCCAATCTCTTCTGCTTTCCCCTTGCCATGAAGGTTTATTACCAAAGGCACTGTGCACGGTTATGTCAGCAGTTTCCACCGGGCACAGCTCTGTTTCTGAATACCATCTTAGCATCCTCCTCTTCCATGTGAAGGCTTTGATCCTAAAGGTGAAACCTGCACCTCCATGCACGACTATCACCAGAATTATAAAACCTTATTTAATGCATTGCTTTATTAGGCATCTGCTTGAGAAATGTTTACTCTTTTCATGGAGGATTTAGCTCTCTGCGCCAGCTGAGACTTCGGGTATTGTAATCACTGAAGAGGCAGGGGAGACAAATCGTTCCATTTCTTTTTTGTTTTCTTCTTTTTTTCCATACAGTTCAGTTAAAATTAGGTTGTCTGCACAGGCCAGACATAAGTGTAGCGTTAAGTGATCACATGACTTTTGAATTATCTGGCAAAGCAAACAAAGTTATTTTTAAAGAACAAGAAAGAGCCAAAGCATCCGAACTTGATGCATTTACCAACAATCCATAGCTTTTCAGTTCAGTTCAGAATTCAAAAGTACTTAATCCCAAAGAGAAATTAAATATTGATGTAACTCATCATAGTCATTTTATTAATATATATAGATACTGGCGGCTGTATGAAGGAATGATCTATTGTAAAAGTCCGTCCCACAGCGATAAAAAAAAAAAAAAAAAAACTGACCATGGATGCCGTCTGATCCATCCACTCAGACTCGGCTGACCCATCGGTCCCGCGGGGCTGAAGGACCGCCCAAATGCCAGGCTGAACTCCTCCCAGAGGGATGGTCACTCCTCCCATCAGCCTGCCGAGTTCCTCGTCGCTGTGGACAGCCAGCTACAAGTGCTGGGGGACGATCTCGGTCCCCTTGTGGTCACGAGCTGTGTTTTCTGCCAGTTCCAGGATCTCCTTATGAGATCTTAGGATCTCAGTGGTCAGGCACTCGAGCCCAGCCAGCAGGTAGACAGGAATGCATCCACGGAGCCTCCTTTTTTAACTCAATTGAGATTTTGAGCTGTAGTTGTGGTAATATTTGAGTTTTGCGATGTTAATCAGCAGCTCCCGGTTGTTAAAAAAAAAAAAAAAAATCCACCTTGTTGTTACGGTTACACAACATAAATGTCCAAATATTAAAAAAAAAAAAAGTTTCAGTAAAATTCCTTCCAGCTGCACAACATCTGATACCAGAGGAAACAATCATCAAAAAGAGTGATTTACATCCAGAAAAGATGAATTAAAGTTTCCAAAAGCAATAACTCAGAATGAATGGAGCAGCTACTCCAACATGCAGCCACCCCGAGCGGTGCAATTCTAGAATATTTTTAGGAGATTTAACATGATTTGAACCAACCTCACTTAGGTATCACATTCATAAAGGAATTAGAATTTTTGCCTGCAAAATTAAAATTACACTTAAACATTAATAAAGTATGACTATTTTTCAAACTGCATCATATGGTACCAAGTTTGATAGTATTTGAACACTTAATAGCTTAAATATATCACTGCTTAACCTACAGTTTACCTATTTTAAATGCCATTCATGTTTTTTTTTTATATTTATTTTTTAATTATAACCTTCCCTCTCATTTAGCCACAGTTTCTTATGACCTATGTGAGGTCATATTTTGCCACTTTCTGCTTTACCTTGAGGAAGGTGTCCAGTGATCCATTCTCCATGTACTCAGTGATGATCATCACAGGCTTGCCTGAAAAAAGAAAGTATAGTTTGATCATGCACATGAGCACGCAGCATCATTAAGGACCACACCCACCCAGCACAAGGACTTTTGGTCTACTACACCTCAGGCAGACGATACAGGAGCCTCCCATCACACACGAAAAATCTCAGACAGTTATTACCCACAAGGAGTCACATTACTGAACTTTTGATAATAATACTGAACAATGGACAATAACGTTGAACTAAGGCACATCTGTGACACCTAATATGTTTATTGCTGCTGCACTATGTGACCATATTTTGTATGTTACTACCAGTGATATATATCTCTCCACTTTTTAGTACTTTATTTTGTAGCATGCTTTAGTGTTTCTTTTTTTGTTCGTTCATTTGTTTTTAGCGAGTCAAATCAGTTCTTCTCATCCTTTTCATTCAACCTTTATTTATACAGGTTAGTCTCATTGAGTCACAAGGACTCATTTACAAGAGATACCTGAATATGCTGAACATTTCATTGCATTGTTGATCTTGTGTTAACCTGCACACGACAAATAAACAACACAACATATCAGGTATCAACCAGCGTAATCCAACACGTATTGCTTTTATTCATCCATGATCACTGTGGGGTTTTGTGCATTTGTGAAAATTCGATGGAATGGAGATTTGTCCAGTCAACTCAATAACTTACTCTTGGTGACCACCCCCTCCAGACGGATGATGTTTGGATGGTTAAATTGGCCCATGATTGAAGCCTCCCAAAGGAAGTCACGTCGCTGCTGCTCTGTGTAGCCTGCTTTCAGAGTCTTGATGGCAACTTGGATCTCCCGTTTCCCGGGCAGCCTCAGGGGTCCGCAGCACACTTCACCAAATTCCCCTGAAGCAAATAAAAAGACAGAGTTTGGCCACTGTAGTTTTGCCAAACTGGATTTGCAATAAATATTGCTAAACCATTAGCAAAACCTTTAAAATTAGTAGCAATAATTTGACCTAAAAGTAAAACCTTTATGGCGTATAAGCAATGCTTCATTGAATAATACCTTTATTTAAATCCAATAAGTAGTTTTACATTTTTGTCATTGAAAGAACAGCTTTTTGTGTAAAATTGTGTAACTATGCAATGGAACATTTATAGTTGAGCTTGATGAACACATTATAAATAGTTACATTTTAAACATGAGAGAATTCTATTTGACAGAGTGACTTATTGAAGTATTTTATTTGACAGTCAGCTGTTCTGAACAAACAATAATACAGTATATTCTGCGATTCAGTATTCTGTCCAAATCGTCTTCAACCTTGCTCTGAATAAGGATTCATCTATCTGGGTGTACACAGACAGCTCGTTGATCCTACTCACCAGCACCGATGATTCTTTCAATCGAGATGAATGAGACGTCAATCTCCTGTGCAAATTCATGCACTGCCTGGTTGGGGTCCTCGTAGGTAAGGGGGTCAATGTAAGTCCGCACCCCAGGAAATTTTACTGCAGAAAACGAACAAACATTGCAGTATTTTTTTTTATTCAGGTCAGTTAATCGTTTGCAGAAAAGTGCAAAATATAATTTCATACCATATAACGTTAACATTTTGAGAAGTTGCTAACTTTTTTCCATCTATTTTTTTTTTATTTATTTTATTTGGAAATTGGTGCGTCACCAGATGTTTGTTTGTACACAAGTACAAAGTAGGTTGTCCTCGACCTACGGCGGTCTCTACCTACGCCGTTCCGTACTTACGGCGCTGCCCCCAGTGACGTAATCGCGCCGTATGTTGCCTTTTTTATGCAGCATTTTATATTTTAATCGGGTTTTTTTAGGGTATGTTGTTAGCTAACAGCTTTGAAACACATTTTAACGGCGTTCTAAGTGCGCAGCTGTTGTTTTTACATTGAAAAAACGTGTTTAAAAAGACGCTACCGATTGCCGTTTAGTTTCGGTTTCGATTTACGGCCGTATATGCGGACTTGCGGCGCCATGTGCGTTCGGTTCCGACCTACCGCAGAATCGACCTAGAACGGTCCTTAGGTCCGGAACTCATTCGTAGGTCGAGGACTACCTGTAATTCAGTAGTCCCTGGCTACTTTGCGGTTGGACTTTCACAGATTCACTCTTTCGTGGGTTTTCAACGTGATTGTACACAACACACAAATGTCAACTTTAATTTTACTCATGCAATTGGGATAGTAAAACAACAACAACAGTCAAAAGAACTACACGACCCAGAAGCCAACAGTGCTTCCGGCCAATGCTTTCTGGTAAAATTCAAATTACAGCAATGGAGGGAGCAAACACTAGCGGAGAAACCGATGTGGTAAAAATAGTTTTGCAATGCACAGTCAGAAGTAACGGTCTATCTATTAAGCTCACGGAACTGGAAGGAAAGTCACAAATAATCCTGAAGCTGAACTCATCCTCATCCTGTAGTATCTTCACTGGTGAGTACCCATATACAATTTTGCAATACTGTACTGTACAGTACGTATGCTGTTAAATTAATTTAAGAGTTTAGAACATTGTCAAGAACACTGCAAGAGTGTGAGAAGATTTTATAAAGCTTTAAAATACACATAAATGCTAAAATAAATATAATGTTCCTACTTCATGTTCTTTCACTTATCGTGAATGTAATCCCCGCAATATTCGAGGGACTACTGTATTAAAGAAAGCACATCGGGCATCACTCAGTTTCTTTCTGAATCTCAAATACTGCAACCAGATAACTAAATATCTTCCTAAAACCCTTAAATATCCACTGAAAACTTGTTTTTGTGTGCGTAGGATTCATAACACCATTCAATTTAAATTGAGCTTCTCCAAAACCATAATCAGCATGGCAATATTTGACACATACCAGACCTATAATGTATTTTCTTGATGCTGATGAATCCATTATAGTTGGCTCCGAACCCAACAGATGGATATAAGGATGCATTGCCAAAAAATGTGGACAAATATATTGAGCTGTCACAGCCCATAATGCATCATAGCTTTATGTGTCCTCTGCTAACATGGATGCCATTCAAAAAATCGCTTCTGGCACTCATCACTGACATGTGCACTGGTAGCAGACATCCATGCTTATGAAGATAAACAGAGACATGACCACTGTTTGAACCCACTGCTGTAAATGCGGCGTAAACTTCAGATAAACTTGTATTTATCTGCACGGTGACATTATACACACACAGTTTATGATAAACACATGCTAAACGAGTTCCAGCTCTCCTGACTTACTGTGACCGTTGTGAAAGTGCATCTTTTCCTCCTCTGGATCCTGTTTCGCTTTGCTGTAGCCACATCGCCTGAGGAGAAAACACAAACCCATCAGAGTCAGTGTCAGGCTGCAGCAGTGTTGTTTGCACATTTACCAAGTGAGAGCATTTCATTAAATAGGACTTTGGAGAAGAAGCTATTTAAACCAGCACACAAAAATGATGAACCATGTGAATTAATGCACGTAAATACACACAATTTACAACCTCTATAGAATCAGCAGTGGCTTTTTTTATGAATGTGTCAACCAAATTGTAATTTTGGCATTCCTTTAAGCTGTTAAGTCTTAAGATCGCTTTAAAATTTAAAGTGTCAAAGGCATTAAACCCCTGAGACTCAAACTGTTTCATGCACAACTTTTAAATTTCTAGGTTTAGTTAAAAAAAAAAAAAAGAATAAGAATATGCTGAAATGAAAATGTTTGCCATAAGCAAAATATGACAGTTTTCATATATCAATGTGCAAGAGCTTTCCTCAAGACGTCAACTCAGATTATGTTTGTTATTGTCAGAAAACAAATCTCAACATGAAAAAAAAAAAAATGTTTAAGTTGATTAGAAGTGTTTATTTCTGTATATTTTTCTCTGAAGTCAATGTAAGCAAGGTCGTTAAGGTAACCCTCGTTGACAAAACCAGAGCTATTTACATGCTGCATGCAAGTTTAGAGCTTGTGTGTGTTTGTGCTCAAACAGCTTCCGTATGCTAATATTTAGACAAATGGCATCAGAGATAACAGATAACTCAAATTAAATGGGGGTGATGGATTCTAATTTTCATTCCACGTGCAAACACAAACGTGCACACAGCAAAAAAAACAAAAACAAAAAAACAAACAAACAAAAAAAACCAAACAGATAAAGATTTTCTGTATTTGCCAAGTTAATTAAATGATTAACTGCATAAAATAACCAAACATTTTGCATTGTGGACTTATCCAGTTTTTTTAATATAAATAAACAGAATAGACATACTCAACAGGATTGTATCCAAATTTATTTTTTTGTTTATTTTATTTTTTCCCATTTAAATTTTTCTGTGGGTCAGGCTGCCTTGGCAACAATCATTTGTAGTGAACAGCCAGATATTCCTGGTGGGAGAGTCTGTGTGTGTTTGCCAGAAGGAGCTCAGTTTGGTGGAGTCAAGAGGTTTGAGATTGCTGCGAGCCCAAGGCGATCAATTTTAATACATATGTGTGACCCCATGCATACGAACACCACTATGTCTGATTTACTTGTGTGTTCAACACACTAAGCCAGAATGTAACAAAGATTATAACTGGATGTGTTACTTTTGACCCAATTCATCACAATAACATATGATTTACATCCTCATCTATTTATGACCATTTGCAAAGATTGTCTTTCTGATAATACAAACATGTTTAAACACCACAAAAGAAAATATACGTACAAAGTCAGGTATTCAGTATATGTAAAATTACTGATTATAGATGGATATATATATATATTTATATACATCATAGGGATGCACAATATTATTGGCATGGTATTGGTATCGGCCAGTATTTGCGATAAAGTTAAATATCGGACATCGGCCATTCCATCAAATGGTAAAAAAAGGTGCTGTTTTTGTATAACTGTTCAAGTGTTGTCATTGTGTTAGAGATAGTAAATGTCATGAATACATTTGACATTAAACATAATCCAAGTTGAAGTGTTGCATCATTTCCAGCCCCTTTTTGGCATCTGTATTTGGTAGCAGGCACATTGACAAAGACCAAGCAGAATAATGTAGTATAACGTAATAGTAATAGTAATAGTAATGTAAAAATAGTAATCATATACTATATTAATTCCACAGCAGAGATATATATGTGCAAAGTAGTCTCTGTACGTAGGTTTAGGGGAAAAAAAAAAAAAAAAAAAATCAGTATTTGTAATGGTTATTGGCCAAATAATTTTTTAACATACTGGCATATCTAATATCGCCCAAAAAGCCAATAGTGTGTATCCCCGATACATAGACATATAATATAATCCACTGAAAATCCATCTTTTACTTTCCACAGATGCTACACTAACATTTACATTAACCCAAAAAAAACAAAAAAAAAAAAAAATCAAAATCCTAAAAGCTCTGAATTTAATTGAAAAACAAACTACTCAAATATTGCTAACTGTATCTTATGACGCCTTACAATGCACAGGGTCCAACAAATCTGCATCTACCAACATTTTTTGTCAGCTTCCAGACTGGCCAGAGCAATTTCAGCAGCAAATGGAAGACCAAATCTATACTAAGCATATAGTTAGAATAAGTTATACAGATACAAGTGCATGATCAACATGCTTTATATGACTTAAGCTTTTATATACAAAAAAAATTCTAATTAGATCTTTAATCTGATTGCTAAATATTTCAGATATTCACAAATGATCTCTTTAACTTCTTTACACATTATTTTATTTTCAATACATACTAACAGTAAACCAAATATCACTTTGGTTTAATTAATCTAATTAGGTAACATATCCAGAAATGTGCTGCAGGATCTCTGTCCACCATTGTCATCACTTTAGGGCATTTGATGAAAGGTCATCTTTCATTAAAGTGGGAAGTTATCAATCAACCATAAAGTGTGTCATTACATATTGAATTACAGTGCACCAGCTGTACTGTTGCAGACAAAAAGGGCATGCACAAAGCTATTATGTCAGGAAACAAGATTGCTAACTGTCTATTCACCCACATAGAAGAATGTGTCACTTCATGTTATTTCAGGAGACCAATAAATATAATTTGGGACTCATATCACGCTGGTCAAGGCCTCTTTGAACTGTTGCTACCTGGTACTGCCATAACAAAAACAAGTAAACTTGGAAAGAAGATTTAATTTCTTCCCCACAATTATCAACTCACTAAACAAAAGAAAAAAGGCAGGATGGATCACTAGATGGATGGATAAATGGATGAATGTTTCATACCATGTTGCATGCAATACACAGTACACAACCTTACATTATACTAGTAAATAGGTAATAGTAAAATAAAAGTTACATACTTGTAAAAAAACAAAAACAAATATGTTATTATCACAGAGTAAACATATAAGATTGATTACATTAATATAACAAATAAATCACTGGTCTTCTATTTCTAACACCACATCCACCTGTTTTCCCACCAAAAAAAAAAAGGAACTTGTGTAAGAATATAATATGTTCTTATCTGTGTTTACACCAGCAAACCCTCCCTCCCAGGTGTTTATTCAAGTCTTACCGTCCACTGAGCAGGAATCCAGCCACCACCGCCAGTAGAACCAGAGCCAGGGTGATGGCCACTGCTATTATCGAAGCCTGAGCACGCTCACTGGTGGCGGTTACTGCCAAACACACACACACACACACACACAAAAACGTGGGATCAGACACAGGCTGCAAAGCACACAAAGCTGCATTTGGCATCTACTGTTGATTGTATAGTCACGGAACTCACATGGGCTTGTCTGGAATTCAAAGCGTCGGCTAAATGCACCATAACCGGCTGACGTCCTGGCTCGTACCTGTGTGGTTTTATCATTCATCAAAAACCGTCACAAGCATTACAAGTAGTTTCAAACTCTTGCTTTATTTGGTTGTTTGTCTTTTTCTTATATAATGCTACACCGTCATTCATTCTTCTGCTTTGTTTTCAACTGTAGATTAAACAATAAAACATATTTTACCTGAAAGATGTACATGGAAGACGGTTTCAGGCCTTCCACGACCATTTCTGTTTCCTTGGATTTTATTATAGTATAACTGGAGTCCTGTTCCTGCAATTAAAAAAAAAAAAGAACAATTAAGATCAATTTTTTGTGAGCTGGTTTGTGTAAACCAAACGTTTAAATGTAGTTTTTTTTTTTAATCATGATCTTGCACATTTCTTTGGTTTAGCCATCTGTGACACAGCCAAGTGTTTAAACGCCTGAGTGAGAAGATCAGTTTCCCAACTGTAACCAAATAGGGTTTGAACAAAAATAAATGCTGCTCCTATTAAGCTTGAAGCCATTAGTAAACCACTGACCACAGACTGCACTCTGTTCTCCTGTGAGCTTTTATGCTGACCTTCCCCTTAAAAAAAGCCATTAGAACATGCCAAAGAAAAAAAGGAAGGGCACAGCAGCCATAGTGATCCAGATATAAGCATCACATTTCAGGACAAACATTCTAATACAACTTTTTTAAATAAAACAGAAAAGCACTGTGAAAACCACAATATAGAATAAAAACAGAGGATGAAAAAAAAATTGAGGATGCAGAGGACAGAGTGAGACGGAGAAGGATGACTCGTTATGGAGACCCCTGAAAAGGGAAAAAAACAAAAGAACAAGAAGAAGAACATCAAGAAAAACAAGAACATGAAAAACAAGAACAAGAAGAATGTCATAAACATTACTTATAATTATCTTAATATATTCCAAATGTTTCTTTTCTTCTCAACAAAACTGCTTATCATGAAGCTAGTTGTATCAGTTAACTATTTTGCAGCTTCAAAAGTAATTGTTTCTGATTTTCTACTTCGAGTCAGTTAGTTAAATAGAAACGTATTTATGATTTTTGATCCACTCCAGCCTTTTCAGATACACTAGAAGAGGACCCACTGGATGAAAGAAAAACCCTAGTAGTAGTTGAGTTATTTTATTAAGACCCTGGCTTATTTATTTGTTTTTATGAAAGATGCATGTCAGTGCATTATGTAAAATGATACTAATATAAAAAACAATCATGTTTGTGGTCAATCAGTCTAACAGTTTCAACCAAAACTTGATAAATTATTAACTACATAAAGTTATAAAACCAGAGATCGAAGTGAGTGGACAACAGAAAAAAATGTAATAAAAAAACATGTATAAATGTGTTTTACCTTTTCAAAATACTTTATCTCATACTCAAGAATAATGCCGTTGGGACGATCGGGCTCTGCCCAGGAAAGGGAAATGCTGCTCTTCCCCGTGTATCCTTTCCTCACCACACTTACAGGGGAGGGTGCTGCAAACACAAATTCACATTTTAACACAGTTTGTAAGACCAAATAAAATACTTTACAAAAAAAAAATATATATATATATTCATAAGCCATCTATAAGGGCAGCCTTATTGTAAAGTGGTACCAAACAACACAATATTAGTAGCGCAATACAAGAAAATGAAGCACATCCTAAATTCTTGAAGTTGAAATAACTAAAATATGTAACAAAGGTATAGCCATATAAAGAGCATAAATACAAAATTTACACTTTTGTTTTTGCAAAATATGTCAAGTATCATCAGCATTTGTGTTAATTATAAAAACACAAACAAATGGTGAAGTGCACACAAAACAACAAAGAGCACATTTAAAGTTTATTCAAAGTTTCTGTACCATTTTTTGATAAGAATTGATTTGTTGTAGGTTGTTTTCTGCTATTAAACTTCACATGATGTTCTGTTCAGTCGATTCCATCCAGCATCAGCCAGACAACAATTTAGAATCATATCTGCCTCGATAACACGTCTGTGATTTCTGTGCACCTGTTCCTCATTAGATAATGCCGCTGAATGAGTTAATGATCACGACTCAGTGGCTCCTCATGTCTAGGTGTGATCATGTGTAGCTACCAAATTCAGCAGCCTGAAAAAAAATAATCTTGCAAGCATGAAATGCCAACAGAAAATAAAATAAAAGTAAATGAAAAAACAAAAACAAACATATTCTATGTGCCATTTGCAGCCAAAAACAATATTTAAACATGCAATATGTTTCCCTTGTCTTTGTCTCTTTTGCAACATGCTCACTTTCACTTTATGCTTTTTGATAAAGTTTTATTTTCAGGTAAAACCATGAACGTTTTTGAGTTTGCATCAATCAAAGCACCATCCTGCTGTAACTTGAACTGTTGGACCATCTCTCATAGGGACAGTTGGGCGAGTGACACATAAAGAGCTTTTAACCAGGCAAAATGCTCCCTCAGGCCACATCCTAATAGTGAACGAGTGTGTGTGTGTGTGCGTGCGTGTCTTGTGCAAATTCTAACCAGCGTTTAGGTTTCAATAGTCTCAGCAGAACTCCACAGGGAATTAATCATTGCTACAAACACAGTAACTGTACCCTGAGAGGTGCTTGCACAGAAGTGTTATCTGCAACATCTTAAAAGCCTGAAACCAGAGACCCAATCACACACATGCACACTTTAAATGCTTAACTGGTGTGATGCCTGAAGACCACCACCGTCATTCCCAGCAGCTTTATGGGTAACAATACACCAAACTAAGTTTAAACCCTCCAATAATGGAGGCAGTTTCTGATGCTGCATTAATCAAAAGGCTTTAATGGAGGTTGTCATATGTGTGTGCAGAAACTAGAAAGTCCCAAATTAAGTATAATGACTTAGGTTTCATAAAAAAGGCTTAATTTGGCAATAAGGCAGGGTACTATTATAAAATATAAAGAAATAGAAAAAAAAATAAATAAAAAATCAACACATGCTCCAGACTGATGCTCTCAGTTACTCAAATTAATGCATTTAAATGTATTCTGTTGTATATACACACACACATTTACACACACACATATATGCACATATGTACATACATACCCAACTCACCTAACAAGACCCACAGAGCATGTGGAGGGGCATTACATGCATAACAGATTATAAAGGCAGGAGCGAACAATTCCCCAAAGACCCATCTCTGCCAGATCCCCTCAACAAGTTCTATGCATGCTTTGAAGACCCAAACAGACCACCCAGCACCAGGGTATCATTTAGTATCATTTATTTATTTATGCATTTATTAACCTTTATTTGACAAGGCGAATCTCATTGAGGTCACATAGCTTTTTGAAAGGGAGGCCTGGACCTGAAGGCAGCCTATGCAGGTTTTGGTTCTGTGGGAAGAAACCGGAGTACATGGAGAAAACCCACGGACGCACGAGAAAACCATGCAAACTCCACACAGAAAGACCTCCAACCGGGGACTGAACCCAGGACCTTCTTGCTGTGAGGTAACAGTGCTAACCACTAAAAGAACGAGTGATTGGAAATTAGACCAAGAAATATAAGAAAAAAAAACTGAAAAAGTTAATGAGAAGAAATGTGAGAACGAGTCATGGGGTGTTGTGGAATAATGAGAAAGTGGAAACCAAGAAGGCAGAAGAACAAAAAAAAAAAAAAAAAAAGTGAGAAAGAATATATCAAAGAGAACACGAGGACGAGACCTGTTAAAAGAGTGTTGACGAGCGCAAGCAACACTTATTTTAGCAAGCGGGTAGACTGTATAATGACACTTCCTTGTTTAAATACTTCCAGTAAGTGTTAAATCTGTTGCTGAACATCAACAGAGTGCTAATGCAGAACACAAATGTACCTCAACTACTGCTCTGAGTCATAACATCAGCTATTAAAACTCTTTTCTGTTTGGTATAAAACTATCTCAGATGTAAACACATTTTTATACATATAAAAAATACATTTATATATATGTATATTAAAAAAAAGGAACACAAAAAGTAAAAAACACTTCACTGGTTGAGATCAAACACAACATATTATCTCTATCATCAAACAAGCCCAATTCCATAATAGTGCTGAACGTAAGTCTCTCAGACTTCAATCTGTCTGTACTATCACCAAAATCAATAAGGGCCTTCAGCTGCCTGGTTTATTATCTCATAAAAAAATCCTGCAAAATTGTCAGGAAGATGGATCGAGAGACACCATGATTTATAGTTAAAATGGTAGGTAGATAACTTCATTAGTAGTTACAAGTTTGTATTTTCTCACTTGCCTTATTTGCACTAATACATGTATTTGGGACCTTTATTAGTAGCATATTGTTGATGGTCAGCAAGTCATTAAAAATGTATAAGACATGAAAAAAAAACATTTTTGGCTAAAGGGATCAAAGTTCACATAGAATTATTACTAACAAAACCTTTTTGTATTTGCCTTCCTATATTTTTCTTTGTTTCCTGTTCAATATCGACTCCTCAATAACATTTCTATAAATATGACATCTTCTTATAAATTCAATACATTTAAATCCAATAACTGAAGGGACAACTGGGGATGAGTTGTCCTCATCTATACAATCATGAAGAATAGATCATGATGGGAAAAAATAAATAATATTCAAACACCTGAGCAGCTGGACTCTGCAAACACTAATGCAATAACAAGAAGGCAAGGAGCTCCATCATCTGGGGAAAACTGCAACTAGAGCAACTGCTCCTCTGCATTGAAATGAAGTAGTTCAGGTGTTTAATTAGGATGCCCCTCTGTGGTAGTTTTCTGGACATACCATTGTGGGGTGGACCCTGAGCAGACCAAGAACTGACTGAATGGATCTTATGTCGTCTTTGGACTGGGAATGCCTTAGAAATATCCAGGAAAAGCTGGAGGACTGGGATGTTAGGGTTTATCTCCTCAACTTGTTGCCCCATGACTGGCAATTAAAACGTGGAATACAATGGGTGGATGAGGATCATGTTTTTGATTGTCTATGTATCATACAGTAAAAGGTCTTCCCTTCGATATAGCAAGTGTGCAAAATGTTTTCCTTTAGGGACATAACCAGTGTTGATTATGATTAGATTTGAAGAAAGATTCCTATATGTGATCAGATATCCGTGCCACAATATGATAACTAACAAGAGATGGTTGTGACTTTGACATATTCCAGAAGCAATCAAAGACCAAGTGAGAATATTCTTTAAGGGAATTTCAAAGACAACTTTTCAAATTATTCTTCCAAATGCTGTACCTTCGAATCTGACCTTATGAACTTTGAATCCCAAACAATACACTTAAAAAAAAAAAAAAACAAAAAAAAAAAAAACTGACAATGAGACATATGGGCAACAACTTCTTTGTCTGCAGGCGACATTTGTCTATATCTGTGTATTAATTTCTCAGTACATAATGTTTCTGTACCAGGTTCAAAGCAAATAGCATTCGATCTACCAATTCACACCCATTTTACTTTCATAGCACCAGGAAGACACCCAGCTACAGCACAAGATAATGTATCAAACAGTTAATATGAAAAATAGCAAGCAACAGCAGGATTAATATTTGCACAGCAGGTGCTTGTTTTTGCATGCAGTACTCCAACATGGAAAACCATTAAAAGATCATTTGAAATAAACAAATAATGGTTAAAAAAGAACGAAAAAAAAAAAAAAAAGAACGTTACTGGTATAAATTAACCTGAGACTAATGTTCATCTTGCATATAAACAAAATCTGATTGTTCTTTTGAAAAGAGAACAGATCACAATGCAAACACTAGCAAGAACAATTTGGAATTCAGAAAGTCTACGACTAAGTTTTGCATTTAGTTATGTTCACACGTCTAAATCGTTTTAAGCCACAACCACTTCCAACCGCTTTTATAAATTCTATAATCCTTAAGAGGTATGAAGTGATGACAAATAATAAAAACAGAGTTTTATGTATAAGTTAAAAAAATATGAATCTAATTTTGGATTTCTTATATTTTATTATCCATCCATCCATCCATCCATCCATCCATCCATCCATCCATCCATCCATCCATCCATCCATTATCTTCCACTTGTTCCGAAGCAGGGTCACAGGAGCAGCAGCTTGAGCAGGGAGGTCCAGACATCTCTTTCCACAACCACCTCTTCCAGCTCTTCTGGGAAGACCCCAAGGCGTTCCCAGGCCAACCAAGAGAATCTCTCCAGCATGTCCTGGGTCTTCCCTAGGCATGAAAGCACCTCCCTAGGGAGGCGCCCAGGGAGCATCCCTACTAGATGCCCGAACCCCCTCAACTGGCTCTTCGCCATGTGGAGGAGCAGTGGTCCTTCTCCGAGTCGCTCCCAGATCACTGTGCTTCTCACTCTATCTCTAAGGGAGATTCCAGTAACCCTGCAGAGGAAACTCATTTCAACCGCCTGTATCCACAATCTCATTCTTTTGGTCACTACGCAGAGTTGTTGGCCATAGATGAAGGTAGGGACGTAGCTCGACTGGTAAACAGAGTGCTTTGCCTTACGGCGTTATAATTTATTTATAATAATAAATTAAATTGTCCTTAGGTGTGGGTGAGAGTGTGAATGGTTGCTTGTCTCTATGCGCTCCTGTCCAGGGTGTCTCCTGCCTCTCGCACAGTGACTGCTGGATATGGGCACCAGTAACCCTGGTGACCCAAAAAGGAAAAAAAAAATGGGTAAAGATAATGGATGGATGGATGAATGGATGGAGGTTTACTTACCGCCTCCCACCCCTCCCCTCAACAACAGCAGTATAGTAGCACATTTTTTTTGCTTTCCTTTTCTTACAGCTCCCTGTTGCGTGACCTTTTCATTCCTTATCTCAACCTCCCTGTCTTTTCTCCTCCAGTTTGTCCCATCTAACTCCACCCTGTTGCTCTGTTCCTCTCTTTCTTCTCTGGCCGTTACTATCTCTCAGTTTGTTCCTCCCTTCTGACAGTTTATTATTCCCCAGGGCTGCACCAAAAAAAAAAAGTGAAAATACCTATTTATTTGATTTCTGATCCTGCACAGCATTCTTTCCAATAAAGCTCAGATCTTCTGAGTCTTCCACTTACCCTGGACTCTCAGTTCTGCCTCAGTTGCTATTTTTTTTTTGTCTCTTTACCACCAAAAGCAAACAACTGATCAATAATCATTGTCACACACAAGCACGTCTAAATGTTGCTTGCAGTGATGATCTCAGTCATTAGGTAATTACAGTCATAGAGATATGTCAGGAAACATTAAGCTGCTCATTACAGTTATTGCTTCTGGAACAGTTCTAGTCATTAGTACTGAATGTAGTGGCACTGAAATGGCAAGTACACCTTAATGGCGTCCTGCTCCTCACAGTGTGATGCTTATTTGATTTTGTGGAGGATATGTTCTGTACAAATACTGGAATAATGAAGTTCCTGGAATTTAAGTAAACAATCCCTAAAAGTATTAAAACAAGCACTTTTCTAATCTTACAATTGTAGTAACATCAACAGGATACAGAACCTTCTTATTGCATAATAATAATAATAATAATAATAATAATAATAATAATAATAATAATAATAATAATACTGTAATGGCTGCCGTGTTCTGCACATAAACAACAAAAAACATTTTTTTTTTCCCACCAATTAATTTCAAGCCCCCTCCACAATAACAAAGTTACAGCATTGAGTAAATTATTTTATGAAACTTGACGTCTTTCATGGAGTATTCGCTTAGTGTGGGAGTTGTCTCAGTTGTTTACCGTTAGAAAATGCTTTTCCACTTAGCAGGGGGCCCGGGGGTCTCTAGCCAAGACATGTTGAGCATCAAACATTTTATTTTCTGCAGTTTGACACATTTAAAGAGGAATAGTTTGTATTTTATGCATCAATTCATGTTGGGGAAAAACAATGGACAATGCATTTTAATATTTTAAGTATCTGGTTTTCTGAGGAATTTTGCACAGATTTTCATTTGCATAATACAAACACAAGCACATGATTTACTTTCCTATCCACTATTGTGCCTTTTGCTGAGGGAAGTAAACTATAATTGTACTTGTCCCTGGTCTTTAATAGCTTGTGTTTAAAAAAAATGTATATACTGTATCCTGAAAATCTACACCTTACATCCTTACTGACAGAAGCTTGAGACTTACCCAATGACAGTCAAAGAGAAGCCCAGTTCAACAGTCTGCAACTGTGGCTGCCGCAAATAATCTAACCTAATCCTAAATCTCCAATAGGTCCGGTAATCCAGCTACAATTCTAATAAACTGAATGCGAGTTTTACAGTCTGGAGTAATCCACTCAGTCTACTGACAACCACAGTGACAAGACATTTAAAGGACCGTCAGCAAGTCTCGACTCTTAGACAGCCATCTGCCTCCTTCTGTCTACGTGTGTCTCTTTTCAACACGTATCAGATCTGTTATTTGGCTCTTTACTACCACTGCTATTTCTACTGATCCTGTTAGAAATACTACCTACTGTTCTTTGACTGCCAATGAGCCATCTGTTCAGCAAAAAGTACCAAACACAATCTTTCAACACTGCGTTTTTTTTTTTCCTTTTTGCGTTTCCTCCAGATGGAGACGTACATGTAGTTACCCTCGCACATTTCTCATTTTCCAATCATATGTGCTTCCTGTTTCATTACAAGCTAATGAAATAAAGTACACAAGTGCATACCTCCTGCAAAAATAAACATGGGTTTCCAAAGCAGGTAAGTGCTTGTTTTAATTTCAAAAGGAGCCTACTGCTATAAAAACGATACATTTGGGCAGAAAATGTAGATGGTTTCCATTTTTTCCTCATCGATACATTTGTCTAAACTGTTAGCAAGGTTTGTAGATGCTTGTTCAAACCCTCACCCACCAAAAAACAAACAAAATAACACTTTCCCACTCAAAATTAACATGTACAGTAAAGTGATTCATCAGCATGATTCATTGCTGTTGACAGACATGCAGATTAACACCTGCTACTACACAAACACACACTGTAACTCAGGAACCCTCATTATGTCACAGTCCCTAAGAATCCTGTTGATAGAATATATCAAGCTGATTTTTTTCCATGACAAACAAATATCTGGATGCAAGAGCAGAAACAAAACAGGGTCCACGTCTCCACTGTGCAACGTTGTATTGTTCACGGCAGGGATAAGTGAAAATCATTACAGCGACAGATTTGTTAAACAAACACTGTGATAATTTGATCATCTGGCGTCTTTTTGTTTTCACACTCGGTTGTTTGTGCCTGAAAACCGACACGCTAATCATCTATGGTAGATTAATTTAGGAAGTAAAAATAAATCTGTTCACTAATTAGGAATAATATGAAATTCTACAAGGAAAATAACAAAAATTGAGGTGGTGGTGCGAGTGTGTATATGATTGGAGAACATTTTTACGTTGAAAACAGTGTGCATGCAAAATGATCACTTTCACCTATTTTAATAAAGAAAAACTCCTATAGCGGACAAGGTTTTAAAATGGCTAAAAAGATAAGAAATGCACAACATACCTGCCTGATTGGTGGTGACGTTAAGTGTCACGTACTGCTTAGCATAGTCTTTGGCCAGCTCTGACACCCCGTTGATGGCCTCCAGAAGGAAGCTGTAGTTAGTGTGCGACTGCAAGTCAGCAACCATCACTGAGGTGTTCGACAGGCCGATTCGGCGTGGCAAAAAGCGTACGTTTGGGCCACACTCCTCCAACCCCCTACTATCCGGCAAAACCTGTCTGCATAGGATATTGTAGCGCACATCCTTTCTGCCGCCTGTCTCCTTGGGAATGGACCATTCCAGAAAGACACTGGTTTCGTTGACGTTGGAAATGGCATTGCGTGGTGCAGACGGTGGGCCTGAGAAAAGATAATACTGTTTAAGGAGATGGATAAAATACTACCAGTATTATTATATAATTGCATCTCGAACAATGTATTGAAAAGGGTACTAAAAAAAGGTACTCATACTAGAGTGTGACTGTTGGCAATTCAACATTTTAGTAAAGTCCCAAGAAATTAGGCAGATTTTCCATTGTAGCATCAAATGGACTGTTTGGAACAAATTGAGTAGCAGCCTGTGCAACCATGTTTTGAAAAAAAAAAAAATCTGAAAATCAGGGTCTTTTTCAGCTTACAAAACTGCATTCTTGCTCTTGCATAATACTTTGTTGCCCTCTTCCAATCATATCGTACACACATCAGCCTGCACTGCATCCACCTTGATAGCCATCTCATGTAGAGTTTAATCTGATGGAGTACACTTTTGAAATGAAAATAGTCTGGTTTGACTGAGTTTTGTTTTTTAAAATAATAATTATCATGCTCAAGCTACAAAACTGCAAGCCTTGTGACTTACAAGAAAATTCAGAACCACTGCACATGTTGCAAGAAATTCCAGAGTCTCTCATGAATGCTGTTTGCTAACTAGTCACAGCCCCGTGAGCTACTAGCTTAAGAAATGCACAAATAAAAAAATTAGACTATGCATATAAAACATGTGTTAAATCCTCACGTGTGCAAGCCATATTAGTAGGATCAGAGTCGATCTTGTAGTATCCATCTTCACAGCTGCAACTCGTGGCTCCCACCTGCCTGGCCACACTGTGAGGTGGACATTTACTGCAGTCTGAGGACTCCAGCTGAGAGCGGTAAAAGCCCACTTTGCACACTGAAAAAGCAGAGGAGAGGAATACATGATTTCATGGAGGAAGAGACGAGATAAAAGCCGACAAGAAAAAAAAAAAATAAAAAAAAAAATAATAATAATGGAAGCATAAAAGTGTGAATGAAAAGTAGAGCAGCCTGTATTGTCCACTTTAGAAAAGATAAACTCAACACATGAGTTGGTGGCAAGTTTTCTTGGATGGCTTTGTTAAAGTTTATTTAAGGGGGCGGCTGTGGCTGAGTGGTTAGAGCAGTCGTCCTCCAATGGGAGAGTTGGGGGTTCAATTCCACCAGCAGTCACA
>JARVLU010000528.1:22985722-22996582 GCA_031762415.1 Simpsonichthys santanae | reverse complement strand
CAGTGCTAACAGTACCCCACTGCTAGCAAGACCACACTGCTAACAGAGCCACACTGCTAACAGTACCAGGCTGCTAGCAGGACCAAACTGCTAACCGTACCACACTGCTAACAGAGCCACACTGCTAACAGAGCCACTACGCTAACAGAGCCACTGTGCCAACAGAGCCACACTGCTAACAGTACCATGCTGCTAGCAGGACCATGGTGCTAACAGGACCATGCTGCTAACAGTAACAGTGTTATTATAACACTTTTTAATTATGTTGCTTTTTATTGTTGTATATTGTTGTCTGTCTAAAACAGGTCTCTTGAAAATGAGTCCTCATGAGTCAGTGAGGCTAACCTGAATACATAAAGGTTAAATAAACAAAAATGTGTATTTTCTTCCACTTCATAAATATGTGCCACTTTGTGTTGATTGTGTTGTGTTGTTGATTCATCTAAAATGCTTTAAGGTGTGTTGCTGTAACATGACAAATTCAGTAAAGGTTCAAGAGGAATGGATAATTTTTGAGGTGCAATGTCTACAGAAGCTGCTGAGGGCTTTCAGTCACCATCACATCTGTTCTCCAACTCACTCTGCCTCCACTCATACTAGAGATAACTCAGAATTCAATTTGTTTTTCTGGTTGTAGAATGACTCTATAATTGTTTCCCTTTCAGTTTTGTTTTTGTTGGACAAACTAAGAAAATAAGGAAAGATCTACTTTCTGCAATAGCTGGAAATTATTTTTCATCATTCTTGGCATTAGGAAAATGTCATGGAGTAAACCAAGCATCACAGAAAAAAGCCTGAAAGGAATCTGTGCCTGTAGTGTGTGGCAAATAAATCAGCTTCATCTGGAGAGAGCCGAGGGCCAAACTGCATTTCTCAGTGAGCGCTTATTGTTTACTTTAACCAACGGTGAGCTGCTCTTAACCTATCTACTCCTATCTTCCAAGGTCTGCACCGTGTTGTGGCCGCAAGGCGCTCTGTGTTTACAACCCCGGACCTAAAGGGGATATGAGCCCGGCAACATTGCCAAGCAGATCTGAATAAAAATAGCAGCACTGCGCTGGTATTAAATTATGCTGTCTGCTCTGTTCTTCGCTGTTGGGCTCCTAGTTTTTGAAGATAAATATGTTGTTCTGAAAAAGCAGAGAAGTGTACAGTGTCACCGTGAGGCCTTGAAGAGAAAAAAATAAAAGCTTGTATTTTTAGATGTGAGTCTCAGAGAAGTTCCTGAGGACGAGAAGAAAAAAAATCTTTTGGTAAGGATTACTGCTGAGAGCGACGGAGCATCTTCACACGTTGTGGATCAAAGGAAGACTGGATGTTATTCCCACTTTAGACACAACTTGATCGGATCCACTCGGGCCCTTAAGCCACTTGCTTTATTTGCCCCTCCAACAAACACTCCATCCCCCACCCCTGGTTTAGGAGCATCTCAGAAAGCCTCTGGATGAAAAGAGCCAAACTCATCAGCAAGGACTCTGTCTGAGGGCCTTAAAGGCCCCTCCTCCCCTCTCTGTGCCAAATGCCCATTTAGGCGCACATGAATATGCATCTTCCATGAGAGCCAGTGAGTACAGCGCAGCTACCAATTATCGCGCACTCTCGCCCGCGCTGTCACTGCCTTTCATGTCCAAGCCCGTCAGGACTGCTGTGGTCCCAGATGTGCTGATGTGTGTGTGGAGGAGGGTATCCAAGTTCTCATTGCCATTAGACAGTCAAGCAAAGTGACAGACAGACAGACAGAGCAATGCCTGACCTTTACTAACTATAAATATTTGCAAGGTTGAACAAAACCCAACCCGCTACGTGCAGCTGCTGGCCAGCCTTCTTGTCCCCTGCAAGGCCGTCCGCTGACCATTAGGAAGAGACGGATGTGGCAGCGGAGCAGCGGCGACACTAAGTGAATGAAACCAGGCTGTGGTCGTAACATACACTGAGCTGCAGGGAGAAAGATTGCTGCAGGGATTTGATCGATGGGCAAGCAGCTGAAAGAGGTCGAGTGAACGTGACATACAAGACGCTGCAAATCCAAATACTGTACAGACTCTTTTTTATTAAAGCACAAGAGTCTGCTGCTTTCCTGCAGAACAAATCAACTAGAACGACGGCAGATCAGGTGCAGGGGCGTGTGTGCAACTCCAGAGGTCAAGTGAAGTCTCATTAGAGGTGCCAGAGCAGCATCAAAGCAGCCTTATTATTATTCAAGAGTTATTCCTCCATTTCTGTCATGATGTCTGGTTCAATAATCCTTTCTCACTGTTAGAAAAACATGAAAAATAAAAGGAAGATCAACACTTGCAGCTTGATCAGGAAGATCTGCTCTGAAACTAGTAGCATTATATCTATCTATCTATCTATCTATCTATCTATATCTATCTATCTATCTATATCTATCTATCTATCTATATCTATCTATCTATATCTATCTATCTATATCTATCTATCTATATCTATCTATATCTATCTATCTATATCTATCTATATCTATCTATATCTATCTATATCTATCTATATCTATCTATATCTAT
The DNA here is from genome assembly GCA_031762415.1 of Simpsonichthys santanae. Taxonomy (NCBI): domain Eukaryota; kingdom Metazoa; phylum Chordata; class Actinopteri; order Cyprinodontiformes; family Rivulidae; genus Simpsonichthys; species Simpsonichthys santanae. The sequence continues at coordinate 22,994,057 of JARVLU010000528.1, read as the reverse complement.
CTATATCTATCTATCTATATCTATCTATCTATATCTATCTATCTATATCTATCTATATCTATCTATATCTATCTATATTATCTATCTATCTATCTATCTATGATAAAAAAAGATAAATTAAAATATTTGTGGGTTGCTTTTATTGAGAATGAGTGGAGTAGATTCAAATTGTCAGATAGAAACAGCTGTTAAAATAAAGGTTTTGTTGGAATGTGGATGATTACATGAAAAAAGTAGAATTTTTGCTTTTAAACTAATAGTTTGTCTACCTAATTACTTGATATACTGTATTATTGGTACACACAAAACTATAAACTTTGAAGAGCTGTGCATTTCTTCAATGCATGACCCAACTCAGTATGTGGTTGCCACTTTGTGCAAAGTATTCATAATCAGCTCTGATGACACTTGAAAATTATTGTATTAGCTCCAGACAAGGTAATTAAAAATAAGACTTGTGTGCATTTTTATAAAATTAACATTCAAGAACTGAAAGTGTTCATAGAAAAAAAAAATGCACACACTGTTCTATTTTCATACTAATTTTCATGTAGATGATTGGGACCCTAAAGCCATAACATTAAGCAGATCGTTGAATGTGAAGACTTGAAGAGGTTTTCTTTTGTAGCAGTAGATCTGAGACAAATCAGTTAGTTCATCACTTGAAATGGATACCTAAACAGTAACACTTGATGCAAAGATAAACATTGTACCCAGTAAAAAAAAAAAAAAAAATCATTTGTTGTTTTCATACCCTTTACTGCTTCAATAAATGCTAACTGAAAAACATCCATTGTAGTTTGAGATACTCTGGGCTTCATATGAACAGGGAGTGCAAGTCAGTGAATTGAGTAATTCAAAAATACTAAAGAAAAAGGCTAGACAGAATGAAGAGAGAGAAACAAACAGGACAGAGGCGCTGGGTGCCCGTGGAAATGGCAGTTAAGGTCGGAGCAGGGAACGTCTGGGCACGAGTCAAAGCAGAGCAGTGGCTTTATGAGAACAGCAAAGTGCTGCAGGGCTCTGGGGAATGCCCTCCACTAAGCAAAGAAGAAGCACGCACACATGCACACAGAGTGAGAACACTCTCAGAAAAAGAACAAGCTGATCTTTGCACACACACTAAGGCTCATAGCCCTAAAAATAAACATGAGAATGGATGAGAAAATAAAAAAACAGGATGAAGTTAGCAATCAAAACAAACACAAGTGCACACACAAACCTGAAATGTAAATGAAAATGGGAGATCTGGATAATGAAGAAAAACAAAGAGTTGGAGGTTCATTTCCAACAATGTGTCCTTGGGCAAGACACTGAACTCCTCATTGCCTATGATGTGTGTCCCATCGGTGTGTGAATGTGATAAAGCTCTGATTATTCTTTGTACAGATGCAGTGTTCACAGTGTTCACAGGCAGTTCTTGGAGAAGTTGTAAGCCTGACTTTGGCGTAAGTAATCACAATTCATCTGTTTGGAGTCGACATGAGATGTACAGGTACTAGTGAGACTGTAAAAGGGAGATGCAGAAATTAAAGCACTTAGCCTGACCCCAAAACGATGTTGAAATCTGAATCTGGCTCTGTCCTTGGAAAGGCTGACTACCTCATTTTCTCCTTGGATATTATGGAAACAAGATGCTCTGATCCCCTCCTACCCCTCACCCCCCGAGAACATCTGTGGACCCTTATCAGTCTGGCTGAGTGACACTGTAACATCTTTATTAGGACTATGGAAACTATCTGGAAGTGTTCATGGACAATCTCACCGGCTTGTCATCCCCTGAAACCAAGATGCAACATTTATCTCTATGTTGCTTGCTGAGGTAGGTCTTTTGCTACATTACATTGTACCGTGCGTCAAGGACATGGTGTGGGATTTGTATTTATTTTTATACATATACCTTGTCTACTCATGTTTTCTTCCCCTTTTCTTGTCTAAGCGATAAGGGCAGTGCTCATAGGGAGCCACAACTCCGGTATACTTCTGTCTATCCTTCAGATGGCTTTACAGAGCAAAGTTTTGCTGTGCTTTACTGTACAATGACAAAGTTGATTCTGATTTTGACATTACAGTATAGTGTTGGACAAATGGGTAAATGAAGGCACATATTGTAGTCTAAATCACTTTGAGCATCTTGATAAGATAGAAATATGCAAAATAAGTACAGTCAATTTACCAATTACCATTTAGTCAAGCTCTCCTTAATGATGTGATCATTTTAGTATAATTTAGGCATTGTCATCTTACCTTGACAAGATCCACTGAGTTCTTCAAACCCTGGCTTGCAAACACACTTCCCAATGGGCACCAGCCATTCTCCCTCTGTGCTGCAGTGCATCCGCGGAGGCTCGTACAAAGGCACAGAGTTGTTGATGCAGCGGCCCACCACCTCCACCAGCTGTGATGCCTCTGAGGCCGGGATGGTGTCAGAAAACTCCGCCAGACTCTTTACCAAGAATGGGCAGCGTTTGTAGAATACCCGCACTGAAACCAAAGCAATGCAGGCCCCTAAATCCTGGAATGCTAAGTAGAAGCCTTTCCGGGTCAGAGGTCCTAAATCACGGACTTCTGTGTTGAGCTTCATCACACGATCCCCCAGGTCCAGCTCAGTGAAGCTTTCATCAGCGGCTATGGTGTCAACTTTGATATATCTGTTCTCTTTCATTGCCCTGTCTTCCTCCTCAGTCATTCCAACACCATCCCTCATCCCTCCATCCTCCAGTTCATCCTCATCGCCATCCGTTTCATAGTAATACATGTTAAAAGTCTCCTTGCAGGTCCCGACCCCTCCAGGCAGGCTGTTGCAGTCTCTCAGGGTGAACTTGAGCTCAATGTATACTCGCTGGGCTCCTTCAGTCAGGATCCAGTTGGTGTGCAGCCAGTTGTTCTGGTTTTGTTCCATGACACGGCACACTTGGTAGGTGTGAATGGGGGCGTAGTCCTCATCTACTTCTCCAATTTCTTCCCACTGAGGCACAAAGAAGATAAATATTGTAAAACATCGTTAAAATAAATCATTACATGAGTATTTGTCTCAAGTCCCAAACTGTTTATGCGTTTTTTGAACATGCTAAAGTTTCATCAAAATAAATAGATAAAATAAAATGAGGAAAAGTGCAGAGTTAAACAAAAAACAAATCATTTGCATTGTGGTCTTAATGTGTGAATCAGATCTAAATAGGGATTTGGAAAACAATAAGTACATTACATTGTTTTTTAAATGTATTATCACATTTTAGTTAAGTTTGACATGCACAAAGATTTAATTATTGCCCATTTATTTACACTTTTTTTCCCATGTTGTTTGATTTTAATATAAGAAAAAGGAAGACGTGGGTTAAATATAATGAATGATGGATGCATGGATGGATGAATGGATGGATGGTTTCAAAGCTGAGTCAAAATTTCAGCCTAATTTTTATTCAGAATATTTAATAAACAAGTCTATCCACATAACATAAAACACAAAACAGTGTAATAAACTATAAACTCAAGAATGTTTACATGTGATATTTTTTAAACGACTTTCCCCCTGCTCACATAAATGGTAGATGTTCATGCAATTAATGTTTATCGAAAAATCATTGCTTGTATATTTACACAACTAATTAGCTGGTAAAGTCCATCCATTCATCAATTTTCTTTGCCCTCTTTTTACTTTCCAGGTTGTAGGGAGCTGGTGCATATCTCCAGAAGCCACTGTGCGAGAGGCGGGGAACTCCTGGAAGTCCATCACGGGCACACAGAGACAAACAACCAGTCACACGCTCAGCTCACTCACACCTAGGAACAGTTTAGAGTTTCCAAATGAACCTAACATGCATGCTTCTGGTCTGTGGGAAGAAACAGGAGTATGTGCATGATGAAACCCATACATGCATGGAAAGAACATGCACACTCTAAAGGCTTCAGCGATGCTGCAACCTTGTTGCTGTAATGCAACAGCTCTAACCGCTACCTCACCAAATCAACATGATATAAAAGGACCACCACGGCTAATCAACTTTTGCAAACACATAAGTGCTATGAATTAATTGTTTTCTACTAATTATTGAGTATGAACGTTGTCCAAGTTAAGTCAGGTCATCTGCACTCTCTTTTTTTGGACATTTTTTACTAATAAAGAGCTAACCATTGGTGCAGTAGAAGTTCAGTCACCTCCAATGCATTCATTTTTAAATGGATCATGTTGGTATTAAAGTTTATCATGAAAGGTGGTGGGTGTTATGCCTTTCTCTAAAGAATATAATTTACATCTGTTCCATATGTGTTCCATATTTTCTTAACAGAGCACTTTACTCTCAGACTGCAGGTTTACTTATGGCTCCTAGAGTTCCCAACAACAGAATGGAAGGAAGATCTTTCAGTTAGCAGGCTCCTCTCTTGTGGAACCAGCTTCCAGTTTCTGTCTATGAGGCTGACACATTATCCAGTTTTAAAACTGGGCTTCAGACTTTCCTTTTTTTGCTAAATCATATAGTTAGTGTTGGCTTTGGTTTCCTGAGCTATCCCTTAGTTATGCTGCTATAGGCTTAGACTGCTGGAGGACAAACTGACCAACTTTCTTCACTCTGCTCAACCTGTTTTTATTTGTATATTTTTTTTTTCTTTTCTATTCTCAACAAGTGTTTTTGTCTTTCAGGTACACCTGGACCTACATCTGGACCTGCCATTCTGTGTTCGTCTCTCCTTCCTGTCCTCTCCAACCCATCCGGTCAAAGAAGATAGTCGCTTGTCCTGAGCCTAGTTCTGCTGGAGGTTTCTTCCTTTTAAAACAGAGTTTTTCCTTTCCACTGTTGCCATTGTGCTTGCTCAGGATGGGAGATTGTGAAGAAGTGGACTCAATGAGTCTGCTGGCTTCCTTAGATAGAGAACTTTACTAATTGGCTTTTCTGTGCATGTGAATGTTCCTGTAAAGTGCCCTGAGACAACTTTGTTGTGCTTTGGCGGTATATAAATAAACTGAATAGAATTATTATTATTATTATTATTATTTTAAGAATCGTTTGTTGCTTTTAAGCACAATTGTGTTTTCAATATCAACATTTTGGCAACTATAAGTGACAGGAAAGCAGAAAATTAGAAAATAACTTTATAAAGTGTTGAGTCAGATAGAACCACAGATTGTTGAATGAAAAACTTCAAATAAGGCTTCCAACCATTCTTACCACCTCCTGAAGTTTTTAGTATTATTGTTATTATTATTGTTGTTATTGTTATTGTTATTATTATTATTATTATTATTATTATTATTATTATTATTATTATTATAGTAAAAGTCAAAAACAGCCACCTTGAAAGCAGTTTCCTAAAATATAGATTGTACACATGCCAAAACATACATAAATGCATTTTCTTTTAAATAACTCCGCCTCTAGTCTTTAACCCTTCCCACAACCCAAACGTTCCTAAACTTTATTACGGCACATGTGGACAAATCATTTTGAAGTTAATCATTATATCAGCATATTTTTGCTAAGAGAACTTTTCAAGAAATGCACATATCTGCACAGTATAAAACCATGAAAATTACAGCACGGAGGCCTTTGCTAAAAGCTTAACAGTGGTGAGAAAATCATTTACCAGTCTGTGTGTCTAGGCAATAATCATCCTTTCCACTTTATTTAATCCTTCTGCAAAAATCAATGGAGTTAAATAGTAGGGGAGGAGTTCTTTAAAAGAAAATGCATTTATGTAAATTTTCTTTCGATGTCCGTGTGTGTCGGGACACGCATGTCTGCATCCATGTCTGTACGCCTCAGACACCAGCATTAATTCCCTTTGCAGGTCTCCTGGGATGTGGCTATTATCTGCATCACTAGTACTCTCCCTTGGCTAATGCAGGCGCTCCATCATGTCACTGTAATATGGCCAGAGGGACAAGACTATGATCTGGTGTTATAGCTTAATAGCCTATATTAATCAATCCTTGCTGTAGCGTTCTACAACCTTCTGTCTATCTTTCCTTTCCCTCTTGTTCACCATCTGCCTGAATTTCAGTGCCCGCTGTTTTACTCAGTCTTTTGTTTTAGGGTTACAATTAGTCAGCTACTGAACCATTTCCGAATGAAAGTGGGTAATTAATTTATTTATTTATTGGATATTTCTGTATTGTCAACTGCGCGCCTTCATGAGTATATTTATAAAGTGTGAATATGGTACACTGAAGCACTTTTAGAGGAAAAACTTCACTTTTTTTGGCTCAAAAAAGTAAGAAAATCCTGACAGGTCAATAAGCAGCTAGTGACCGAGTTCCACTTCAATCAAGATCAAGACGAGCATTAAGAGTATTAGACTAACAAGAATCCTCACCAGTATGAAAGAGCAAACAAATCGATGTGTGCTGGCGTGTGACTGAGCCCCTGTTTCTTCCAGAGTTGAGGCCTAGTCGGTCCCAGTGCAGACATTAAGCCTCTTACTGGTTAGATCACACAAACCCACCAGCCTGCTCTGAGCTTTACACAGCTTAACCCCCCACCCACCCACACACACACACACACACACACACACACCTGTGCCTCTATTAGGATGCTGGTTAATATTCGCAGCCCAGCGGGGAATTGAACAGATGACCTTCATTCATTTTCACCCACAGCTAAATGGTTTCAGTATATACAGTTACTCTGGAAGTCATCATCTGCACCTGGTTATTCATGTAAACAGGATGTGACGCTTGAATTTCAGGTGAGTCATCAAAAAATATTTATTTTGGTGGCAAATTTCCTCTAAACTGTGAAAACATCCATTCATCGCATGCTTCTTCCTTTCACTCAAACCAAACAATCATGTATTCATTGAATAGATTTGTTTTGCAAACCGTGTTTCAGAGAAATATTATCTTATGTTAAAACATGAGAGCAATGTACTGTAGCCACTTTTGTCCAATCCTGAAAATAATGTTAATAGCTCATAAGTTATTGTGAGATGCCACACTCAGAGTACAGTAATTATATGAATGACCCAGAGCTTTGACTACATTGAATTTTATCCCAATAACTGTAAAACTGTTTGTCATTTCTCTATTGGTTGAAATCATTTAGCTTTTGCAAGCCCTTTTCCATCAAGTTGACTCCAAAAATTAAGTTGTGGAAGTACATTCAGTGATTATTTTCTGAACATTTCATTAATATTCATCTTTTGGTTCATGCTAATTTTGCAATAAGACAGACAGGATAGACACAGGAAGTCAATGGCGTCTTTAAAAACAGATCTTGTGCAATCAGGTAGTGCTCAAAGTCACCTCCAGATGCAGGATGAGGGCCACCTGCATCATGAAGGACTCCACTCATCCAGCACACACACACGTTTTGTCCCGCTCTGCTCAGGCAGGAGGTTGAGGAGCATTAAGTGTAGAACCAATGAGGAACAGCTTCTACCCTGAAGCTGTAAAGACTCATAAATCCCTAACCAGGAACATCACTGTAATACCACTTTCAATGGTGATATGTAACTTATATGTGCTGCTGATTATCCATGCTGCTGATCTAATGCTGCTGTATTCATTTATACCTATATGCTCACCACAAACTCATGTTCGGATTGCTGTTGATGCACCGTATCATTTTACATTATTAGTGTTTAGCGTGTATCTTAGATCTTTTAGCGTACTTTTGGTGTTTGTTTTAGCATATATTTTAGTGTATATTATGTTATTTTTGGTGTAACTGGGACCATGTGTACAACATTTCGTTCCACCTCATGTGCCACATGTGATGGTAATGACAATAAAACTGACTTGAAAATGTGTTGCGGAAGTCTTTTAGCAACAAATCACACAATTATAGCACAGAATCTGTAAACTTAACTGACTTATACTATTTTTTGTGTTACCTACATTTAGCTGGAAGTGGCAACTACTGTATTTAAATATGGTTGACTCTCAAAATTTATAATTTGTAGAAGTTTAGCTAATGATTAACCCGCAAGTACCATTAAAATCTGACCAGTGGTTCATGAAATATTTGACTAACAATAATGTCATTCAAACTCTGGAAAATGGGTCTATATTTAGGGTCCATTAGTAACAACACTCAACAGTGCAATAGGCGTCTCTCGATACAATGGGAATTTTAGGGTTGTATGCACCTCAGATGGCACAGTGCGCATAAAGCTACATGAGAAGAATGACATTACAAGCTAATATTACATGTCAGGACCACCCACTGTGCTGATGTTCATTGAAAGAAAAACATATACAAAGTACTAAACAGTGTTTATTTTAAATGTTAATCATGAAACGAAGTTTTGGTATCAGCCTTGAACATTCTCAACTGTTTTTTTTTTTTCTGTAAAACTAAATATATATATATATATATATATATATTTTTTTTTTTTT
>JARVLU010000528.1:22939789-22954742 GCA_031762415.1 Simpsonichthys santanae | reverse complement strand
ATATATATATATAAGTCGCTTCAGCATATATGTAAGTCACAGGACTGACAAATCTATGCAAAAAAACCTGTGACTTATACGCTAGAAAATATGGTATATAAGTCTGTGTTCCTTGTTGTCTGAGCATCGTCTTGCATGGCGTTCTGTCTTCCTCTGTGTCATGAGACCAGGCTGCTGCACGTCAGCTTTTGTTTTTCTTCATTAAATATACATTTTTACCTTAAATCCTGAGTTCTCCGAGTCCTGGGTTCTACCAGACACAAGAAACATTAAATTTTCCTTTAACCCCTGCCCCTCTTCAAAACCACTGAACAAACGTGATCACGCTGTAACATGTTAAACATTCTTCTGGCCCTCCATTGTTTCATGTTTACAAAGCAGAATTCCCTCAGTGTTGAAATGTTAACCAGCCTTTTGACATTTTCACATGCAAAGACAATGCTGTAGCTTGGGCTCAGATTCATGCAATTCCAGTCACAGGCGTCAGTGTCTGTGATTTGATTACACAGAAGTCAGCCCGGGGGAGAGAAGAGGGTGCTCCAGAATTCTGATTATTCAGAAAAACCGAGGCTGCCATTTTTGAGTTATATAACACTCAGCTCTGTTCTATGCAGCATTTTGGCAAATTTGTTTTTTAGTTTTCCCCATTGATTGGTTTCATTCTCTCACACATATATGACCTGCTCATGTCCTTTTAATCTATTGCATCCTTTTTGGTTTATTCATTCCATTATGCCCTCTCTTCTCTTTTTTTCCACCAGTTCCCCCACATCAATCCCTCTGCATTTTGCTTTTCCTTTATCGTTTTTTTTTTTTTTTTTTTTTTTTTTTCCCAAACAAAACCTAATGTCTTTAGTGTTTCCATTTTGTCTTAATGTTTTACAGAGATCAGCAAAACAACAAAGTCACAATATGGTCATAAGATCTGTACAAAACAGATTTTTTTAATTGATTTGACACAATCACGTCCATATTTCATTTGCAGTTTGCAATTTTTACAACAACCATTTATTGTGAAGGTTGATTTATGGTTACAGCTGCTATTTTTTTTTTTATTTCTTCTATGTGCTGTATGCAATTTGAATAATTTGGGTTAATTTTGTGAAAAGTTTAGAATCCTAACTCATCAATCGGTTTGTAGTGTTAAGATTATGCTCATTAATGTAATCACTGTGAACTAAAAGCACAGCCTGATTTATTGTTTGCAGTTCTGAGAGCTGACACTGTTCCTGGATTGGCTAAGCAAATCAAGACATAGTGTGACATGATGTGTCATGAAAAGCATTGATCTGGTCTATGAAGTGTGTGACTTAATGAAAGTCAGCACAATACACCCTTGATCTTGACTATTCTAATTTTTTTATTGCAGGTAGAGTTAGCTTCATTAGTTTGAGACGCTTTGGAATTGCTACCAGCAAGTAAATGAATTTGTGGATGTTATACAAAGTCTTTACAACACAGGTAACCATTGAACAGGCTGAACGTCAGCCTGTTCACGCATCACAGGCCAATACATCAACATTAAGCTTCCTAGCCCTATACATGAACAACAAATAAATACCTTGCTGATTCAGCACAACTGGAAGAGCAGAATGCATAGTCATTAAATCTGTCTCAGCATATCAAGTGCAGCCAAACCTTGTTGTAAATGAATAACTTCTCAGCTGGAAGACCCTCGTATATACAATATTCCACTTTAAGTCAAAGGAGCACATAAGGACAATAAAACTTCTGACAGATCTTTGTTTTTATACCTTGAACATGCACCTGGATAAATCTGGGTGGTTTGTGAGGATGCATCTTCCTCTTGAGCACTTTTATGGGAATGAGTGACTATTTAATATTGCAACTAAGACACTAATGGCTGATGCTATTTTACAAGAAGATGGGTTTTTATCATTGAAGGAACAGTTCTGTGTAATTTAAAAGGGTGGATCTTTTGTAATGGGCAACCTTAAGACGACTGAATGGGAAGAATGGCACATTGTTTTTTCTTCCAACCAGTTTCACTCACATGTGGTATTCGTTCAAAAAACACAAAACATCCACTATTTGCATACATACTCCATCTATAGTCACTTCCTCCTTATATTTTCTATAATCGAGACACATACATGTACCAGCCTCTCACCCTCATGATGCTCTATTTGAACGTTGGACATAAAAACAAACGAGTCCCCAAAGAGCAATGTAAGAAAACAAGGCATATGGGTGGGTATAAAACACCATCAAATATATTTGGCATTCACGATCATGCATAGATAAAAAAAAAAAATAAAAAAAAAGTTGCATGTATATTTATGTGTGTTTGTTTCTAGCAGGTAAATCAATGGTAAGAGTTATATCTATTCCAACTGATTTGCCTGATACACGTAAAGCTTCATGGCTTCTAAATTATTAGGATTTCCATTTGTTTTTATTTACAGGTGGGCCAATGATTAACATACTATTATACAGCAACTGCAAAAACCTTTAATGTGTGGCATATATTCTACAAAATCATGCCCTGACAAGCCGTCAAACTGTGTTTTGGTGTAAAAATAACTCTAAAAAGATAAGATCCATGGGAAAAAAAAAAAAAAAAAGTTGCAGTCTGATAAAAGCTTTTGAAACATTATAAATCATTATACTTTGAGTCACCTCTTGTCTTTTTGCTCCCGCAAAATTATCGTTTCCTACGATGAATTATCAGAGGTGAAGGATTTGAAGGACGTGCGCTTGAGTTTAATGAATTTCTTGATGAGTGCTTATTCTTTTTAAAACAGTTCACATTTTAATTCAAGCTTATCGACACAGTGAGCTTTTTTAATCAATTTAATAAAGTCCAGACTTTATTGAAATTGATCAAATCAGCATTTAATAACTAACAAGGCAAAAAAGTAAAATGTATAATATAAATGTTTGTAAGATTTTGAGCCAGGACATGGAGGCATATGTCAACATCTTCAAACATTTATTATTATCATTAAAATAAATAAAACACATAGGTTATTTGCAAGTTTATTAAAAAAAGGGCATTTACATAGATTGATTACTCCATAAAGAATAAAGCTTCTTACTCACAGCATATATTTTGCTACAATCTAACATTTTACCATGATTGTAAATCTGTGACTGTCTGTTATTTTCACAAGAGACCCATGTTTGCCATATCTCTTCAAATTGAATTAATGCACTATTGTATAGCACAAAGCTGCCAGTAATTAAGGGCACTATGGTCAGGTCAAAGGTCAGCCATTCTCAGCAAATTTTCGTCTCACCTATCTTTTGAGACATTTCCATTATTCCTAAATGCATAACATCTTCAACAATTTGACAATGTAATCAAATCTATGTTGCTGGAAATACGAGATACAAGGTTCACATGCAGCTTGTGGTCTACTAGACATGTTCTTGAGCCCAGAATGGGAAAAAAAAGTGATAAAGAACACACATCATATCATTTTGGGGAAGAAGTGAGGAGAATATTGCACTGGTACCATTGCGTGATGCTTGCAGTCAGATGCAGATGGTTTTGCCGCTATGCTGTCTGCCAGGAAAAGCTGGCACAGCTGGTAGACACTGTCTCAATAACAGCTTGTATGTTGGATCACTGGATGCTCATCAGTGGGAAAAAAGGCTATTTTTGCCCAGTAGAGCAATAATTACATTCATCTTTTAATATTGGGCTACGCCACAATTCCTATAAGTAAAACAACTAAAATAAAATGCTTTAAAGCATTCAAATTTGATTTACTCTTGAATAAGTGAACCTCACTCCTCTGTCATGACTCCTATTGCTTTCAACACTTCCAATGTCTGTGCCAGGATTTTTATTTTAGAAAGTCAAAAGGTCAACTATTTTTATGTTTAAATTTATGTTTGCCATATGCCACAATGTTACATCCCTCACATTTCATGTGAAATCCAACTACTTGAGATGCAGAGCTTTTTTTTATTTTTTATTTTTTTTTTATTTAAATCTGACATTACAGTGCCATTTCACTTCATCAGGTCTCATCATCTTACCTGCCAGGGGAGCAGTGGCACAGCTGGCGGCACTGTAGAGATGCTGGCAGAGCAGCTTGCTGCGAGACATACAGGACAGCAATAAAAAGAAACATAAAAAGGACATGATGGCTTTATGTTTTATGAGGTGGAAAAAAAAAAAAAAGCTGCAGCCAAAAATGCTGAAACTGCTTATTTCAATGAGAGATGCACATTCAAAAACCTCTATTCATGCACATGCACACGTGTTGTGTGCAGGGAACAAAAGAGCAGTCTCAAGCCACTCATCAAGATAATTTTGTGGTTTTGAATGGCAAAAAAAAAAAAAAAAAAATCTTAAAATAAAGCATTGAAATGGTTGCGTTTCTATGTTTTAGCGTTACATAAATTAAATCTGTTAGAAATAGACACAACACTTTCATTGACAGTGCAACATATGGACAGTGACTTAGATGATGCACTAGAGAATAATGGCTCGACAGTAAACAACTTCACATCCCTTTCTTTTATTTAACTCCCCCACTCTAACCTCTGCTGGGATTTCTGTGTGCTATTTAACTAATACTGGCACAAGAAGACAGTTTATGAGCTTGACGTCTAATTTAGCATCCATTTGTTTTCTTCATTAGGACAAACACAAGCAGGATGCTTGGTGCCGCATTGTGTTTGCATATGCCAGTGTCCTGCATAGGATAAGCAGTTTAGAAATTAGACATGGGCCTTGTTATTCTAATTTATAGCTTCGGTTATATTTTATTTCAGCATAAGTGGAAGAAATTACAAAAAAAAAGTTATTTAAGTATGTCATCTCGCAATTTATTCCTCTTTATTCATGTGCAAATGGTGAAAATATGTTATAGAAGCTTGGAAACAAAATGGTTATTACTAAATAAGAAAACAAAATCAAATGCATTATCCAAACAACTTGCTGCATGTGTAAATGTAAAATGTTTGAACGTTCTTGCTGCAACAAACACAAACTCATATGCATAGTGAAGGGATGGTCTTATTTGAATTTATTTTGATACACATGCAAACCAGTGATGGATATGTAAACTAATGTGTTTGCAAAAAATGGCATGTCTTGAATGGACACCAAAGGTCACAGGTGGTGGCATCACAAGTAGAGCATCTGTGTTATCAGGCAGTTGCCAGAGCATCCAAGAGTAAATATAGTGATAATCAACAGGCAGAGTATGTCTTGTGGAAAGTGGCCATGTTTGTTCTTATTGATTGTTTTACAGGTCTAAACAACGAGAACTGCTAAGTTAAAAACAATTCAATGTCTTAGCCTGCGCTGGATCTAATTTAGACTGGGCCAGCCTTGTGTAGCTAGCAGTCAGTAGGATGACCAGTTTGACTTAGAGCACTGAGTTAGATTTTCTACCCAAATATGTATTTAAAATAAAGCATATTTTTAAACAGAGTTGACTTTTTTATTTTTATCAAGTAAATAATTATAACCTGGGTTGATGCTAACTTGTTGGCACTAACTGCTTTTAGTGTCTGCTAGTTTGCACCAATTAATGTTTCATTTTAATCTAGACTGGCAGTTTACTGCAAATTAAAGTTGTTAAAGCCAACCAAATTAAACATTTTCTTACACGTTGTTTTTAATATCTTACCTTGACTTTACTGTCTGGACCTTTGCTCCTAAAGCTGAGGTCCAGACATGTTTCATTTGGTTGGCATTTAGCTTAAAATGGAGAATGGTGAAGAATGCTATGTTTCATCTCCAACCCAACCTCTGGGGCAAAGCTTTGAAACCAATATTTGGTCAAAGTAACCAACCTATGACCCAACAGCTTTTATCCAGACAATGATTTATAATAAACCATTACAAATTGGCAGTTTTTAGTTTTGTAAGACAAATATATGCTGCTGCTTGAAACCTTATCTCTGGAATCTACTGCTTGAAATTTATTTGTAATAAATTGTCAAAAATCAACTAGTTGGGTTTTGTTTATCTCATGTTTTTTTTTTTTTTGCCATGACAAGGGCCAACTTGTCCAAAGAGGTTTTTATAGACTTGTGTCTGCTCTGAACTGAGTCACTTGCATCCCATCCTAAGAAATAAACAACATTCACAGCAAAACGTTGTATTTATCTGCAAAATATATATCTTCTATTCACAAAATGCAAACTTTTTATTGCTTATTAAAGCTAATAATCACTACTTTTTCAATACATTTGCATACACTCTATAAATGCTGCCATGTTTTTGTCTGCTTGCATCAGATAAAGTCCAGATGCAAAATTACTCTTTTGGTGATCGTTTCACAAACTTACATGAGACTCTGATGCTTTAATTAAGAATAATATATATTTCAAACAGCAGTACAAACAAAAAAATAAGTTTTTAGGTATTGTGGTTCTAATAATTCTTGTATAAAATGTTTCCATTCATTCATTATCTTTACCGACTTCTTTCTTTTTGGGTCTCAGAGGTCACTGGTGTCTGTAACCAGCGGTCCATCACAGGGACGGAGACAAATGAGACAACCATTCACTCCCTCACTCGCACCTAGGACAACTTAGAGCCTAAAGTATGTTTTTGGTCTGTAGGAGGAAACCAGAGTACCTGGACAAAACCCACGCATGCACATATAGAACATGCAAACCCCATCCAGAAAGGTCCCCGGCCAGGATTTGATCCAGCAACCTTCTCATTGAGACAATGACTGTGCTACCAACTGAACCACTGTGTCGCTCCCTATGTAAAATGACAATCTCATGCACTTACTGTTTCCTCTATAATGATCCAGTCAATTTTACACACATTTTCACTTGTCAAGAAAACACTGCGCTGCTTTTGTACAACACAATGACTTGCGCAGCTATTACTGTGTGAGTGTATTACTCTTTTCCTATAAACGGCAAATGCCACCAGGAAACATGCAGAGAGGGAAATTAAATCTTCAAAGGAGCAAATGCTGGTAGAGATAAAAATGAGCGCACCGACCCCATTCTGCACAATCAACCCTCCCGGTGTTCGCCTCATCTAGCTAGTTGTGCCACTATGCTAGTTGCTTCGACGTTTGTAATGGTTCATTAGTGATGGCTTGTATTTTCTAAAGGTATTTCACAATCTTAAATTATTTTTGCTGTGCAATGTATATATTCTGCATTTGCCTGCAAATGTGCATGAAATTTACTATTGAATACTTTTTGTTCATCCAAATTCATTTAGAGCTGCACAATCACAATTGTGTTTATTTGTTTAAGTCTGATAGCCACCTGCTGTTTATCTGGGTGATATGACTCTCTCCAGCTGGGCTCATTGAGTTTTTACCAGAAGATCACACACCATGGGTAAAATCCCTAACAATGCGTGCTGTCATCTCCCTAATCTCTCCTTTATGAAAAAGAGGCGAGTGGAAGAGAAAGGGCGACTGCAAAGGAAGAAAAAAAATAGGAACTACACTGACAATAATTAAAAACCAGGTTAAGCAGAACAATGGAAGAGGTGCAAGAAACACATTGTAGAAACAACCCAACCAGAAGATTTGACAAGAAGCGTGGAAACATAGAGCCATTGAGCTGGTGACAGCTTTATCAGGACTTTCTCTCTCTGCCAGTGGTAATCTGAGCACACACAAATGCATACTGATGTCCATGCACATTGCCATAGAGAATATGGATGCACAGGAAGTGTGATGCCACTTTGACTGAAATAGCACAGAATCACAAAAACACAATCTATATGCATGCGTGTGTGTACACATATGTGCAAACCACAAGGCTACATTGCTGATTGTATTTCAAACTGCAAACAGCTCAACAAAAGGAAACAGCTAATTACAGTTAGTGTGCTCAGACAAATTCATTCAGTGCGTTTACACTCAGTACACATGTGAAGTGTCAGTGTACATGGTTTGAAAAGCTCGCAGCGAGACAGGGACGTCTAATCACCAATATTCCTGCTGACTGTGATTTATTTTCGAGATGTTACATGGAACTTCCTCAGAGGAGGTGCTAACCTATTTATGCACGAGTATCAAAATGGGAATTGGAAATGACACAAAGAAAAAAAAAAGACAAGAAGACTGGGAACTTGTCAAAAGAGTTTTACGTTATCATCTTAAAGCAGAAGGCCAAAAAGTGAGACTCAGGTGAAAGTTTGCATTCATCCAGTTTATTTTGCTTATTTGTGATGGGGTGGGGTGGGAGCACCGTCATGAATAAGAATTCCCAGAACCTCCCCTCAGCTTACTCTTCCAGCAGTTCTAGAACAAGCAGAACTCAGTCACTGAAGTAGAATCTGTTAATTACATGGGGATTTTATCGATACACAAAGTTGTAATGTATCAAACTTGTTATTTCTGGAAACAAAAGCGGAGAAAATGTTACTCATGTTTCACCATTTCACCTGGTTTCATCATGATAAATGCAAATAATAAATCAACATCAATCATGATTTATGCACGTCATAATTAAATTAAAACAATTGCATTCAGGAATTTGTTTTTTTTTTCAACAAATGCTTAAAATATATGTGTAAACAATACGTGTTTAGGACAATGAGTGTTATTCACGTCCAAGTAGATTTAAAATAATCCTGTTCAGGGTTGTTATGAGAGATGATCTAAAGGTCAGGGGTCATAGACTGGAGAACACATCTTCATGCTACAGCTAATAACACTGAAGTTATTTTTATTTTATTTTTTATTTAGGACTTTTGTGGTTACATTGGGTTCTGTCAAATTTGTGTCTAATTTAAATTTATTTAAATCGCTGCATCATCTGGAGTGCTGTGACGTATGATTTTTTTTTTGTTTCTAAATTCATATTGATTACCACAAATAACTATGGTGCCATTGTGGAGTTAGATATTCACAAAAAATATTTTAACCTGAAGTTTTTCTAATATTTTAAATGCAGGCATAAGTAAACAAAGGAAAATGAAAGTCCAACTCAATCTTGCCCCAATAAATGCCACTATTGATTTTTAAAGGGTGGTGTGTTTACTGCTATTGATTTTTAGTAGCAAAAGAATCTGCTAAAGTTTCAGCTGAGTGCTAATCTGAGGGTTTTAAGTAAAGAATGGAAACAGTCACACTTCTACAATTACACTGTAGACAGACAGAGTTTTACTCTTGACCTTGGCTGATGACTCTTTCTAATGATTAATAACCCACGGTGGCACTTTCCTTTGACAGTACTGTCCTCTAAGTTAATATCTTCTTCACAAAAGGAGTATACTGCACCACTTTTACTGTACAGATGGGTTGGAAGGGACAAAAAAAAGTCAACAATTGATAAATGTGGACAACAGTCTACATCATTTATTGTAACAAAAATATTTTTCTGACAGACCACTTTTTTTTTCAATTTACAGAAAATTCCAGTCTTAAACTATTGTGTTTGTACAAACGTTGCTTTTCAGATCTATTTTCATATTTCTTCTTTTAAATTATTTAACTGACCACAATTCCGATTAAATTGTTTTATTATCATTATTATTATTTTTATATAATGTCTTTGGTGCACAGGATTTGGCATCCACCAGTCTTAAAACTGCTTTCTAGGATTTCCAAATGCAACCAATACTGTAACACAAGAGACATTGCTCTTTTCCTAAGTGCTTCACATGAGTTATTAGAGAAACTGAGATGCTCAAATGAGTGTCAGTTCAATACGCATTTCACTCAGCAGCCACAGATTTTTGCACACTGCAAAAATAAGATAAATGTACATATTTGCACTAATTTTAAAACAGAGATGGAGGTGTGTGTGTGTGTGTGGGGGGGGGGGGGGGTGCAAGAATAAAGTAAACATTGATAGGCCACATGGGAAGCTTGTAATCCAGTCCATAAGATGTTCCTCAATAGGAATTTCCATGGAACCTTAAACAAAACCACTTTATACAATCTATGAAACAATCTGCTGTAATGCTTTTTTTTTTTTTGTTTGTATTTTCAGATTATAAAGTTTTTCTCTAAGTCAGGGGTATGCTTTTATAATTGTTTATTTATTTATTTATTTATTTATTTATTTATTTATTTATTTATTTATTTATTTATTTATTTATTTATTTATTTTTGTATTCCTTGATGGCCATGTACAAATTTAACAGAGTTGCAAACAGGCTGAATTCAGTTCTGCCATTTTTTTTTCCAAAATAAAAACAATTTAAGAGTTTCTAAAAGCAGACATTGCAAAAGGCGAATAAAAATCTGACCCAGCCATAATGTGAATTGAAACTTTTTATATTTAATGCAATCCTTTATATAAATAATTATAAATACCTGTATATATAAATAGACATTTCTGGCAGCATTTCAAATTTCAACATCAAATACTAACATAAAATTGCCTTAATGTGTTCCCATGAAAAAAAAAAAAAATAAAAATAATAATAATTAAAAAAAAAAAAAATCCAGTTTTTGTTGGATTGAGCATGTCAATGAGAGGATCTGTATCTGAATGTCCAGACTTATGTGGAAAGTTCTTCTCCTCTCTTTGAGTTTGTATGCAGAATGATTTGTTTGTTTTCTGGTTTGCCATTGACCATCCAGCTGCCAAATGGAGCTAATGGGCAGGATTTATAGAGCCATGTTTGCCAAAAATGGATTATTTTAAGTAAAGTCTAAATTTTAATAAAAAAAATCAGTGTCATTCTTGAAGTGGCATCCTATCCTGGATGCACCGAAACTCTTTATGAATTTAAAAATCAATGTTTGTACTTGTAACCTCTTCATTTGAATGAGCAGAATCATCCTTTAAAGTTGTACATAAAAAGTGACAATTGAAGTTTATATTGCAAATTGCATACGCTTCTTCTTCAACTTCTAAAAATGTTCAAATATCTCTTTTTCCCCCATACAGGCGCCGAGATGGTCAGCTATTTTGTCAAATGTCTTCATTTGTTAAATTACTTACTTATTTATTTATTTTCTATGTGTGGTCACCTTGTCTTGCCCTACTCTTGCACCTTATCCATGACTTGTTCCTAGGTTGTGTGTGTAACGGGGCAATGTGTCATTGTCATAATTTAGCATCCTACTTTTCTGCTCTCAGCTCCCACAAGAATTCTGTCCCCCGTTGCACTTCCACCCACCCTTCTAGGACTCACACACACACACGAGCACACATGCTTGCACAGTCAAAAATGCTCCATCTCAGTAAAGGAGAAAAGCAATTGGAATTCAGATCATGCACCGAACTTGGGGGTCGTGACTTTCTGCTGTGTACATGGCCCAGAGCTAGACTGCGGGTGAAGAAAGTACACATTCTCTGTGATCTCTCTCTCCCCGTTTCTCTTGGTCTGTCTCTCATTTCTCTTCTAAACACACATTAACGAAGGTGTTCTGAATTTTGATTCTTTTCTTTTTTCCATTCCAGAGCGACACCAAATGGAACAGGCTGAACAAAATGTTTAGTTCCCATCTATTTATCTACATTTTGATTATTTTTATTGGCTCTAATAACCACTGATATGATATTGTGCAGCATTTATCATGCTATTTTTGACGTCCAGCTTAAAACTGATCAATCTTTCAATTGAAAAATATAACATAAAAGATCAAACAGATTCTCTTTGCTGCAGATTTTATACGTGGATCAGTTTGCCTCCCCAAAATCCGGCGGCTTTGTATTCTAAAATTCAAGCATTGGCTTTAGACTCCTCCCACTTTCCCTGATAGAGATGTCTGTCACACCAGCAAGACACGGCCCCCTGCCTCGTGTTTAGCTTGCTCTCTTCTCCCCCTTTCATTCCAAACTGTTTTCCTTCTTACATCCTCAGTTTTATCTTCCAAGTTTCATCTTTAGATTTGCGGCAAAGTGCAGACAAGCCCCGTCATTCCATTTTACCTCCGAACACACAAATCCTGTTTCCTCTCTTCTCTTCTTTACTCTCACCTCCTCATCCAGAAAACCCTCACTGTCTTCATCCTGTTCGTCACCCGCTTCCTCACTCAGCCCTCTCATCCTTCCCCCCCTCTTCGTCCTGCCCTCCCCCCTCCCTCTCTGCTTGTATCTCACTCTGTCCTAGTTTCCACAGACTGCATTATGAATTATGTGCAACTAGCTTGCCTCATGAAAGAATCATCCCAGTCGATGAATAATAGATGCCGGGGAGAACAGAAGTGTAGGTTACAAACTATGTTTACCCTCGCTGCCTTATCTACTGTCTTATTAATTCCATCATGGTTAAACTGACTGATGCTTTTTTATCAATTGGGATGTCAGGAAGAATAAAACGCAGCAGCTGATGTAGTCAGAAATCTGACACGAGAGGAAGTACAGGAATTCTGGGTCACTGCCTCGTACTATTCTATTGATCTGATCACAGAAGTGACTGACCGATTTTACTGAATTTCCATTCCAATTAAGCTGCCGTGAGCGGTGTTAGCTGTAGAGGCTAACATCCAGTTCAAACAAACGTGACTCCACAGTCATTATCAGTAACTTTGCTCATAGACTGACTCAATGTCTTTTTGTAAATCACTGCAAGAGTGGATTGTGAAATTGTAAATAGTGAGAGCAGTTCTCCTGCTTGTGAACACAACACCAATGAAAGGAACATATACACACTTTATTATGTCAGAATAGGTTGGTCTCCCATTTATGGTATAGAGTCACCAAAGTGTTAGAAACATTCCTCTGAGATTTTGGTCAATATTGACATGATCTCATGCAGTTTATGCAGATTTATCCACCAACCATCCATGACGTGACTCTCCTGTTCCACCACATTCTGATAGAGCTTAGCAGGGATGGTCCTCTCTCTCCATTTCTGTTCACCCTCTACACCTCGGACTTCAGGTACAACTCATAGTTCTGCTATCTGCAGAAGTTCACGGGTGACTCTGCCATTGTGGGCTGCATCACTGGTGAACAGGAAGCTGAATACAGAGGTGTTGTGTAGACAAAACCACGTGCAAATCAATGTTGGAAAAACTAAAGAGTTGCAGGTGGACTACAGGAAGAATATCAGCCCCCACACTCTTAACATCAAGAGTACCAAGGTGGACACTGTGGACAGCTACAAGTACCTGCAGGTCCACCTAGACAATAAACAGTTTCTGACAGAGGTGACTGAGCAGAGGATGCTGAGGAAACTGCTCCAGATCCTGAACATCACGTCACACCCCCTGCATGACACCCTGGACTCTCACCGCAGCACCTTCACTCATAGACTGACAACTGAGGTGCTGCACAGAACAACACAGGAAGTTCTTCCTCCCTGTGGCTATCAAACTTTTCAACTCCTCCCCCTTTCTGCACATAGGACAATAAAAAAAATGATCCTGTACTACAATAAACACTTTGTTTGTGTCTGCACCTGACCTATTTTAGAACTTAATTATTGGTATTTTTATATGTTATTTTTATATCTTGTGTGATTCCTTGTGTGTGTTCCTTTGTATTGAAACCATTGAACATTTTCATGTGGGATCAATACAGTTCTTATCTTATCTTAGCTTGATTGGATTGAAAAACGGTGACTGTGAAGGCTTTTGAAGTCCAGTGAATCAAAGCTTATCAGACATAGAAATGTGTTTTTGGCTTATTGTTCAATTATGGTGAGCCTGTGCAAAACTGTAGCCTCAGTTCTGTGTCCTGTGTTGACAGGAGCGGCACCTGGTGTGGTCTTCTGCTGCTGTAGCCCATAAGCTTCAAGGTTCAATGTGTTGTGCATTCAAAGCCAACATTCTGCAAACCTTGTTTGTAACGAGCGTTTATTTGAGTTGATGTTGCCTCATCATCATCATCATCTCGATTCTTGGGAGATTCTCTTCTGAATTTGGACATAAACAATACATTTTAGACCATAAATCTGACCCTCACTGAATGAATCATTCAGGTTTATGATGGTGTTCAGTGTATTTTTTCGTACACTAGTGCTTAGCATACAAAGTATTTTTAGTTTAACATTTTCTCAGTTCATATCTTAGCTCGTATTACTGTTTTGCTTTTACACTGTATACTTTGTTAGCTGTAACTAGGACCCTGTGTACACAATTTTGTTCCACCACATGCACCACATGTGGTGTATGACGAATAAAGAAATGTTGACTTTGATGTGTTCTTTTTTTTGGATCATTCTCTGTAAACCTTAGAGATGGTTGAGTGTGAAAACCTCAAAACCAGCAGTGATCATGCCACCATGTCTACATGCCTAAAGGCTTTTTGAGTCAGAACATACAAAAAGGTAATAATGCAAGATTCAACATAACCCTGAAATCAGGTAAATATTACATCATTTAAATTTCCATTTATGCTTTTTGTTTTATAATTTAGAGCCATTAAGTAGAGCTTGTAACAATGGGGGAAAAAAAATCACAGCAAATCCAGTTTAAACAAGATTAAAGTTAGAAAGTAATGCAGTTGTAAGGGTAAGTGGAATATGTGTTTTTAGACTTAAATGACTTGTGTGTGCTGGGTCGATACAAAAGATATGATGAGCTGTATGAGTGACTGAACAGGCAATTAGTTTATATTAACCCAAGGTGAGGGACAGGTACTCAGGTCATGTCTTCATGGCATCATTCAATATTGGGGCGACTGTGGCTGAGTGGTTAGAGCAGTTGTCCTCCATCGTAAAAGCTGGGGGTTCAATTCCACCAACAGTCAGATGCCAAAGTGTCCCAGGGTAAGACACTGAACACCTCATTGCCTCCAATGTGTGTCCCATCGGTGTATGAACATGATAAAGCACTGATTAGTCTTTGTATAGATCTAGTAGAGTGCTGTATGAATGAGAGCACAGACTGTGTTGTAAAGAGCTTTGAGTATCTTGATATGATACAAGTAAAGTCCCATTTATTCTGCTCTTCATATTGTTCAAAACGGCAAAGAATATAGATGAAGTTACTGGCTACACAGTTTTTTTTTAAATATGCAGGACTTTCTTTTAAAAATTTTAATAGAAAAGTTATAGGCATCAAAATGTGACATTATGCTCTTTTGAAAATTATTAACATTCCCAAAACTCATTAAAATGCTGTAATATTGTATA
>JARVLU010000528.1:22928983-22939689 GCA_031762415.1 Simpsonichthys santanae | reverse complement strand
ATACAGTATATATAATTTTTTTCCTCAGCTCTTAATTGTGTAAATATATTGTTCACAGTTCTCTCAAGGCTGAGGATTTAGTCCAAAGTTCAGATTCCATGGCGAGTACAAAAAACATTTTTATTAAACTAAAGGCAGTTCTTTCAGATGTCTAACTCAAAAAACACAACTGTGTTGAACTGACGTGAAACCACATTAACAAATGTGTTAAACAATAGTGTAATCAATGCTGTTGCACACAGGAAGGGAACTGATCACAATAAGTAGCTGACAGACGTAATCACTAAACAGGAACACCTGGTGAGAGAACGCAGGATCAGGTGTGCAGCATCATTCACTAAGTAGGGAACACAGAGAAAACTGAACCTGAAACTACCAATCCATCTGGAAACAAGAATAAAAATAAACATTAAAAACTAATAATGAAACCCAGTCCTCACAGCATTTATCAAGCAGGTTGTGTCATAAATTTATTGTGGTTGATTTACCATTAAATGGTGCATTCAGACATGTTTGACTTTAAACTGACTGTTAGGCAGACATCTTTACAAAATCAAAATAAAACAACAATTGTTAACTTATGTTCTACATACCAAAATTTAGCACATAGAATACAAACAAAGCTTTTTACAGCTACCTGCATATGGTGGTGTAAAGTAATTATATTAAACCTGGTGGTCTAACCCCACTCACTTTTTTTGCAAGTACTAATACATTTTTGAGGTGGAAACAAATATAGTTGGATTGGTGCACATTTCAATGTGTCAGCTACAAAAAAAAAATCCACATCAGTCCCAAAAGAGTCAGACTGCATTGATATGATGCTTCTCTTTAAAGTTATTTTGCATTTTGCTCAAAGGAAAAACGATGAGACTGCATATTTTTGGGTGTTTTCCTGAGAGCTCGGTTTTAAGGCCTTCTCACTGTTTCCATACATGTTCAGCTCTCCATGTTTTTTTTTTTTTTTTTTTTAACGTTTGCTCTAACACCATAAAGCTTTTAACTTTTAATATGTTTAAATCATAACATATCTATTCTGTGTTCAGTCTGAGAATAGCTTGCAAGTAAGCAAGAAAAAGACAGCCAGGGGAAGAGAGAGTGGTGTAATTATAGATCAAGAGGATGATAATTCTACAGGGTCTCTATCCCTATAGATAGTGGTGGGGGGTGAGGGGGGTAAAATGGGAAAAGAAGGCAGGAAAATGTGAAAGAGAGCAGACTTTGGAGTAAGACAGAAGAGAACGAAAGTATCTTGACAGACGATAAAAGTGAGGAAGAAGTGGAGGCGAAAGACAGGAGGGTGAGACAAAGTCACAGAAAAGTTTAGTAATACACACAATATAAAATACACGTACAATATATTTTTATTGTACTAAGTACAATGATTTATCCTGTTCTAAATTATCAACAGTTTGTTTCTAAAATCTAAATACCATAAAATGAGAAATACATTTGCCACACAACCTTTTCCAATCAGATTTGTGATAGATCTTTTTTTTTTCTTTTGTTTAAGTACAGTCCAATAAAAAATAAATAAATAAATACATGCATTATATGATTTTGCTTTTATTTAAACTCTGAACCAACATCTTTAGCGTGTGAAATTAAATATAATAAATTTGGAATTACTGTAATGGGTTTGGCCTTATAATTTTTACATGAAACACTTGGATAATTTTTACTATTTTAGCAAATTTCTTCATGCTTTAAAGAAATAAACACCTACCGTATTTTTTTAGACTATAATGCGCACCGGATTATAAAATGCAATATCAATGAATGGGTCTGTTTTCATACATAAGGTGCACTGGCTTATAAGGTGCATTAAGCAAAACGAAACAGTCAGATAAGTCAAATTTTGTTCTACTTGTTCACAATAACTCTCAACATTGTTCAGTTGTACCACATAAAATCGATTTGAGGTCAGTAAGCACAACCAGAATTTATACATAAGGCTCACTGTCGATTTTTGAGAAGATTAAAGGATTTTAAATGTTCCTTATAGTCTGAAATATACGGTAATAAAAGTAAATTCATGTAACTATAGACAGATAACTTTCACTTGTTGTTTCATACAATCCCTCTTGGAGTTCAACAAAGAAACACAGTTTACTACTGATAGCTTAAACTTATGGTTTTAACAGTCGTTGGTTCACTGACTGCAAAACCCAGAAATTATTCTGCATTCAATCATAAATCCATCATACATACACAATTTACTATAGACCATGTTTGCTATAAATTAACGGATCAATGGAGACACATTTCTGAGTAAGACACACCGTAGTATTGTCAAACAAGAGAAAATTAATACATTTTATATGCTGCTTTTCTGTCAGGCCTCTTTGAAGTGACACAAAATCTGTGACACACTATGAAAGACAAAAGGACAGTAGTGAAGTTAACAACCCCAGCCGTCATGTTTGTTCCTGACAGACGAGAGCTGTTGGATCATACAGGTGCAGCTAAAAAAAATTAGAATACCCGGTAGTGTGAAAAAGTTTAATTTTGTCAATCATTTCTGAATGCTAAATTCATATTAAATAGATTTGTTACACAGAGTAAATTTTCAATTTTGATGATTATGGCTCACAAAAAATGAAAAAGCAAAATTTCAGTGTCTCAGAATATTGTGAAAAGGTTCAGTTTTGTAAACTCCTGGTGTCACACCCTAATCAGCTGATTAACCTCTAGGCATGAGCTACAAATGTCTCATTCCTCAACTCAAGCCACTCCTGAACCAGAGACAACCTCAGAAGAGTCTTACCTGGGCTGAGGAGAAGAACTGGACTGTTGCTCAGTGGTCCAATGTCCTCTTTTCAGATTAAAGTACATTTTGCATTCCATTTGGAAACTAAGGTCCCAGAGTCTGGAGGAAAAGTGGAGAGACACAATCCACGTTGCTTGAAGTCCAGTGTGAAGTTTCTACAGTCAGTGATGGTTTGGGGTGCCATGTCCTCTGCTGGTGTTGGTCCACTGTGTTTTCTGAAGTCCACAGTCAACACATCTACCAGGACATATTAGAGACTTCATGCTTTATTCTAATGATGAGCTTTATGGAGATGCTGATTTCATTTTCCAGCAGGACTTGACTCCTGCCCACACTGCCAAAGGTCCCAAAAGCTGACTGGGAAATATTTGAACTTTATGAGACACTGATTTTTTTTTTAATTACTATTATTATTATTATTATTATTATTATTATTATTATTATTATTATTATTATTATTATTATTTTAAGGCCATGCTATTCAAAATTACAAGAACAAAGGTTTGGGATAGTTTACTCTATGCATCATGAATCCATGTAAATTGTGAGTTTTGCATTCTGAAATGATTGAAAACAAAACAAAAAACAACAACACCCTTTTGAAAGGTATTATTATTATTATTTTTTTTTTGATGCACCTGTTTTATCAATAATATCATTTGAACTTTGAATGCAATAGGGACAAAATAATTATGGCTAAATGCTCTTTACTTGTTGAAGTTTTAGGTGGGCCAGTATAGTATCATCCACATGCTCCAAAAAAATAAAATAAAAATAAATAAATAAATAAAAAATACATATTTTCTGTTTTGTATTAGGGCACTCAAACTTTTTTTTTTTTTTTTTTTTTTTTTTGTTCATTTGAATTTGTGTTTCAATTTTCTTTAGTTACTCCATTCAAGTTAAAGTTCATGTGAACGTTGTCATTACCATCACATGTGGTACATGAAATTATGTACACAGGGTCCCAGTTACATAAAAAAAAAAAACTATAAAAATACAGTATAAATTATAAAAAAGAAACAGTAAAAAGAGATCCAAGATATACACTAAGATAGATGCTATAACAAATGCCAAATGGTGCAAAAAAAAAAAAAAAAAAAAAAATAGATCCAAGGTATATGCCACACACCAATAATGCAAAACAATATGGCACAACAACAGCAGCCTGGACATGAGTCCATGGGGAGAAGTTGGGCATGAACAAACACTGCAGCATAAGATAATCAGCATCATGAGATCAGCAGCATGAGATCATCAGCAGCATGAGATCAGCAGCATGAGATAAGCAGATTGAGATAAGCAGCTTAATCAGCAACACAGATAACTCACACATCACCAATAAAGTGGCATTACAGTGATCTTGCACTGCAGGTCCAGACACCTGCTGGTTTCAGTTGACAGTGCACAGGCAGTCGTATTCAGAAGGTTTCTACAATTCATAACTGACAAACATTTGTGTTGCACAGGCATTCAGTTTGTTCATTGCCTCGCACAAGACAGAGCTAAGACATAGAAGAAGGCAGAAAAGATGCAAGGTGTCTCCTTAATTATAAACTTAGAAGAGCAAGATAAGTTAGAAATGGAAAGAATAGTGGAAGGTGGTTTGGTAAAAATACAATAAAATACAATACTGGACACTGTTAGTGTTGCGAGACAGCAAGACAGATGGAAAGTGCAAAAATAAAGCTGTAAGAAAGTGAACCAGAGAAAGTTTAAATGTCAAATCAAATAGAAAACAACAACAAAAAAACAACAACAAAAAAAAAAAAATAAAACCTGCAAAGACAATGAAAAGCCAGGAGAACAGACCAGGCAGTGAGAAAGAAATGATGCTTTCTTGTCTCTTTAAGCAGAAAAATCAAGATGTTGACACTGCTATGAATACACACTGCAGTCTCCTTGGCAGGAGTCAGGAGATAAAGCACAGACAGCAAGCACACTCCAAAGCTTCAACACTTCATATGATGTTTATTTCTCTTTAAGAATTGACGTCAAGTCAAAGTTATTTCCTCTTCAAAATGAACATCAAAATTTTATTTTATTCATGTGGCCTGAATGTTAACATTAGATCAGATAATTGTACTTCAAAGCAACTCCTTCAGATTACTGTAAAGACAATAAGTTATGTGGTCATTAGCACTAATGTATGTGCGTTTTGGTTTGTAGCATTAGCAAAATGTCTTATGATCCACTACACAGATGTGATTGAAATTCTCCATATATTATATCTACAACTCATCAACTTTTGGAGTCATTACCATCCAAGATGACTACAACAAATTAACCTTATCAAACACTGAAATAGCTAAAACTCTGCCAGTTGTGCTTATTATGAGCTAAATATTGATGTGTATGCTGATGAGAGTAATTCTAAACACATGCATCAAACAGTAAGTTACCAGGTGAAATTTATTTAGAAAATATTGATTTTTATTATTAAAGTCAACTGTGTTTGTTAGCAAAATATCTCATGATCCATTGCACATATTTTAATGAAATGCACAGAAAGTTAATTTCACTGAAAGTCATTAACTGTTAGTGTCAACCAAACAAAGATGGCTGCCAGATCTAATTAGCACTAAACAACATAAACAAATGTTGAGCTAAAATTTGGTGAGAAAGCAGCTGGTTGCCTTTAAAAATAGATTCCCTGAGTGGAAACGCATCTTGCAAGACATTACAATATTGTATGAGAACTTTTATGATTTAAAGGTTTTGACCGGAATGGATAAACCTTGGTTCTACTTGGTTGATCCTACATTTTTGACCTGAAAGGCAGCAAATTCCTTCAAGGAATGCTATACCTTTGGATTTAAAATAATATACTATCACCTGTTAAAATTACAACTTCAACAAATCATCTACTGTATCGTGCACACTACTTTGTTAAGCTAAAGTATAGTCAGAAATAAGTTTCCTTACTTGATTTTACCATCAAGTGCATTTGTTTTTCTTTGCTCTGGTCTCTTTACTGCTCCTCATTTATTGGTCAAATTGTCAACTTTAATCCAATGGCTTAATTAAATGATAAAGGACGACAATAATGAGCCCAATGTCCATTCAAAGAAGTCTTCATGGTAGAAGTTGAATGGCATCACTTCAAAACACAACTACATAGTTATCTGTTGTCAGTTTTAGTGAACTAAAATGGTCTATAGTTGACTAAATGTTACACTTAGTCAGAAAACTGTTCTTTTGTTGCTCAGAAATGTCTATCCATGCATGATGTCCTCACAACCAGACCATAAAATCCTGCACTAGTCTGGATCCAAACGATAACACTCTCATTAATGTAAATCCAACACTCATTGTCAGCACTAATTGGTAAAGTTTGAGGGGACTGTCGCAGGACACAGAGCTTTAAACTTAAAAGAGTAAAAGCATGTCTAGTTTAAAGGGGTCAGAAACTGTTGATTTGTGAGCCCATTGAAACAACGTTTTCTTTACACTGCTTTATTACCAATATATATAATTATCTTTAAAATGCAACAAACAGTAACATCTCTCTCTATATATATAATATCTGATAAGCTTTGATTCAGGTCTAATTACATTAGTAATTCATCTGTTTCTAGACAATTGCACTGATTACATTTGCAGCGTCAGTAATGTGAAACAGATGGTGGTGAATACACAGCTGAAAGATGTCGAAAAGTCTCTGATGTAGGTTGTAATTTTCTTGCATACAGTGTCTTAACGACGAGGAAAAGTTTCAAAACCTTCTACAAATAGAACCGAAGTGTAAGACACTTTCCCCCGCAGTAGTGATTCCTGGAATTAGTTCACCTGCCTTGAGAAGCCTGAAGGACCACGTTCTTGTCACTGCATTCACGAGTCATTGAAGATTATCTATACAGGAGGTGGATGTGTCACACAAACCAAGTATGATGTCTTCTCAAAGTACAGGCAGCGTTTTAAGTCTAGCAGCCTTTGATACATTGAGATGGATGTAAAAAAAAAAAAAAAAAAAAAAAGTCACTTTATCCAAGGGCCTCCAAGGAAATTCCAGTCCTGGCTGTGAACTAGAAAGAGACTTTCCTCCTGAAGACACATCTGGTGACATTGAGGATTATTGTAATCCAGTTTAGATCCCTGATTGTAGTTATAGTTCAGGATAAAGTTACTGAGAAGTAAGAGATGCAAATTGTTCATTTTCTAAGATCGAGTAGAGTCACTGCAAAAATATTATTACGTTGACAATACAGTTTTAAATGAAAATCATGTTATAGCTGGTTTGATCAAACATTATAAAGAGTGTTAAAAAAATTTCGTGTTATATTGTGGCATCAGGAGATTCTGTTTACACGACAAATATCCAATGAAAACAACCTTTTTTTTTCCCCATTTCTGTTAACACATTTACATGAAAACATTCTATTTGCAATCTCTGTTTGCACAGCAATGGTAGACATGGAAAATGTGTAATTCCCTCTCCACACCACTAGTTGGTGCTATGTTGTTTGAAACTTGAAACTATGCACATACGTTAAAAAAAAAAGTTCTAAACATTCTAACGTTTCTCACATGAGAAAACCGTCATAACAAAAGCCCAGGTGATGTACAAACTGGAAGCACTCTGGGGAAACTAGATTTACAGATTTATAAGAGTCAGAAGCACAAACAATACTCTGGTATCTGCCATTGTCAATAGATTTTTTTCTTCTATGGATTGTTATGTTTTGTGTCATGCTGCACATGAGCCAGGGATTCATGTTCAGAATAGGTTTAGTTGTCATATGCAAATCAACACAAGGTCAACAATGCAATGCCATTCTTAGGATGAGAAGAACTGTCTTGACTCGCCAAAAACAACAACAACAAATATCAAATATGCAGCAAAAACACTAAAAACATACTAAAAATACTACTAAATACTAAAAAACAAGGTGCCAAAGTTGAAAAATAAATACATCTGCAGTGTGATTCAGTTAGCAATGAGGTTCTTTTAACATCATGGTTCTGTTCTGTTAGCCGCATGGTCTTGTCAGTAGCTTAGCAGGTCTTGCTAGCAGGTCTGGTCAGCAGCTTGATGGTAATAAGGACCACAGCAGTTGTCCTCACAGACCTCAGTCCAGAACCAAGTCTGGCAGACAGAGAGCATCCAAGGTTTCCCCACGGAACTGAATATATCCGTAGGGTTTGGTTCATGCAGGCAGATGGTTAGCGTTAGCAGCGTTAGCAGCGTTAGCAGCATTAGCAGCGTTAGCAGCGTTTGCAAGCCCTGCTAGCAGCTAGATGATAATAACGACCGCAGCAGCTGCCCTCCCAGACTGTCCTCCAAAATCAGGTTTAGCAGACAAAGAACATCCAACTTTTTCTACACGGAGCGAAACAGGTCCGTAGAGTTCGGTTCGTGCAGGCAGATGGAGGATCATGGAGTCGTCCACCATGACAGCCTGAGCTCAAGGCTGAAGGGGGGCCAGGAACTGAACCACAATGGCATGATGGCAGGATGGCAAGGCAACGACACACAAAACTCCACAAGTGTGTCACGGTCATACCCGTAGCGTGGGTGTGTGGTTTAAGCGCAAAAAAAAAAAAAAGGTTAAAACAAGAATACCAGGAACAGAAAAAGATCTAGTCAAAGCGGAGCTTCCATCAGTGCGGCCATACCGCGGCGCTCGTGACATCACCTCCCTGATTCCTTAACAGAAAATATCTATCTTTTCTGTTTACAAGACAACAGACATTGGGACGTTTTTGAACCATTGCACTCTGGAACCCATTCTCAAAGAAAACATTGGCTTTCTTCATGTAAATGAACAGTATAAACACAACAACACTCTTCCATTTTTGCCAGGAATTGTTTTTGCATAAACAGGGCATAAGGATGACTCTGACTTAGTAGCCAAAGTAGCCAAATATTTGTAAAACTTATAGCCCTTCTTGTGTTAGTTATGGTGGATTAGATGTGACAGCCATCTTGAAAAGGGTTGACACCTGTTAATGAGTTGTTTATTGATTACGTTTTGAGAGTTTGAACGAAAAGGTCCAGTGGAACATTAGATGTTTTGCTAACAGATAGACAGTGTTGACAGGTGCGTGGTGGCGCAGAGGTTAGAGAAGGTGGGCCTGTGATTAGAAGGTTGCTGGTTCAACTCCCCGTATTGACAACATCAAAATGTGAGTGGAAAAGTTACACTGCACCGGCCTCCACCCTCATTTGCCCCACTCTGGGCCCTTGAGCAAGGTCCTTAACCCCCACCATCTGCTCCCCTGGTCGTGCTAGATGGCAGCTCTGCTCCACACAGAGGGCTGTGGCAGCTCAGCAGTCGGTGATTGAGTCAGGAAGGGCATCTGGCGTAACAACATTTGCAAAGTCTTCATGCAAGTTAGTTCGCTGTGGCGACCCCTGAAGAACGAAGCAGCTGAAAAAAAAAAAAGACAGTGTTGACACTATGTTAATGCTTACGTTTTAAATAAAGATGTTTCACAGTGAGTAACACATGGCATAAATGTTGTGAATGACTTCCAGCTGCTACCACAACAAATGTGAACACATGATCTGCAAAATTGTATTAATTTTCAGTTTTGTTCTTGCTGAACTTGTTTAAATGTGGCGAACATCTTTGAATTGTTTTGACTTCCGAAGTTAATTAATTAACATATTTAGTTAATTAACTTTAGTTAAACGAGTCAGTAATTAATGCACATCCATTAGTGCACGTTTCATTCAGAATTAAAATGAAAGACCAAAAAAACAAAACAAAAAAAAAAAAGTGTGTGTCTTTCTATTTAATGCAACATAAAAAGCCAACTGGATCTAAACTGACTGTATAAAATAATGCTAAGTACAAAGTACATATATGCTACAGTTATTTAAAAAAATGTTATCTTTAGTGGCACAGAAATGAAAATGAGTTGATCAATACGAGAATTAATTGTGAAAACTTTTGCATTTTTCATGCATGATGCTTAATTTTCATACTTTTTTTAACATTTGAATCACACCATTATTTCACAATTGATCCAATTAGTTGAAAAAACCTTCAGTATAGAAGAACAATTAATTTAGCTTAATATTCTCTCTGATAATTCTCTTTTATATGTATAAATTGTTCGCTTAGTGAGATAAGTGGCATTTACAAGCCGTTGCCAGCGCTTTATTTGTCCATGGACTTGTTAAGAAGACACACTGTGTGTGTTCTGATCCTCTGCAGTCGTGAAAATTCTCACTTGCAGCATCCCAGTCTGTAGAGCTACTGTATCATATGAAGTTTGTTTCTGTCACTTGGTGCTCCAACAAACAAGCCTGCTGCACCAACAGTTTCAACGCTAACAACACATTCCCACAAAGGCACAACCGCCCCCCGTTTCCTGTTTTATCACTCTTTCTTCCTGCGATGATGCGAGGCTCTTGAAAGATCAGTTCAAGAAAAGAACAAACAGAACTCATGGTTTAAACATCCTCTGCAGTAAAATTAGATTCAGTGATGATGGTCAGGGCTGCACAGGTATGCACTTGATTAGATGACAGCGAGGTTGGCCTGAGGTGACTCCCGCTGCCGCCATGTTTGCGTGCAAACATCCACTTAGCGTCGATGCTCATGACGGTGTAAACGCGGAGGCTGAGGCGGGCTTCGGTTTGTGCGGAACTGCAAGGGGCCAGCGTGAGATTTTCTTAGACGGGGCTCATCTTTTATTGACGTAACATCCTCAGAGGGCGGCCGGAGCTGGCACAGTGTGTGCCTTCAGAGAGCTGTGTGTTTGGGCTGAGAGGAACTGTAGCGATCACACAGAGATAAAAACATCACAATACAGAGAACAAGGATACCCCAACACAGGAACAGAGGGAGGGGGGAGAGCTTGGAGCACATGGGGTGTGCGCAAACATACAGAAACACACCAACACATGCACAATTCTTACACTGCAAGCCTGGGTGTACCCAGACTATTTTTAGATATGCTATATTTTCTTTAGAACTAAATACAG
>JARVLU010000528.1:22878538-22895243 GCA_031762415.1 Simpsonichthys santanae | reverse complement strand
ACACAAAAGGTCATTGCTAAAGAGGCTGGCTGTTCATAGAGCTCTGTGTCCAAGCACATTAATAGAGAGGTGAAGGGAAGGAAACAATGTGGTAACATAGTGTACAAGCAATAGTGATAATCACACCTGGAGAGGATGGTGAAACAAAACCCATTTGAAAATGTGGGGTAGGTTCACAAAGAGTGGACTGCAGCTGGAGTCAGTGCTTCAAGAACCACCACGCACAGATGTATGCAAGACAAGGGGTTCAGCTGTCACATTCCTTGTGTCAAGCCACTCAAACAAAAGACAGTGTCAGAAGCATCTCACCTGGGACTGCTACAGAGTGGTCCAAAGTGATGTTCTCTGAAAGTGAATTTTACATTTCCATTGGAAATCAAGGCCCCAGTAGGAAGAGAGGAGAGGCACATAATCCATGTTGCTTGAAGTCCAGTGTCAATTTTCCACAGTCAGTGATGGTTTGGGGTGCCATGTCATCTGCTGGTGTTGGCCAACTGTTTTTTTTTCTGAGGTCCAAGGCCAACACAGCCATCTATCAGGAGGTTTTAGAGAACTTCCTGCTTCCTGCTGTTGACCAACTTTATGGAGATGCAGATTTCATTTTCAAACAGGACTTGGCACCTGCACATAGTGCCAAAGTTACCAGTACCTGGTTTAAGGACCATGGTATATCCATGTTCTTAATTGGCCAGCAAATTCACCTGACCTTAACCCTACAGTAAATTTATGGGGTATTTTGAAGAGGAATATGTGATACAGCAGACCCAACAGAGCTGAAGAGCTGAAGGTCACTATCAGAGCAACCTGGGCTCTCATAACACCTGAGCAGTGACACAGACTAACTCCATGCCACACCACATTGCTGCAGTAATCCAGGGAAAAGGAGTCCCAACTAAGTACTGAGTGCTGTACATGCTCATACTTTTCATGTTCATACTTTTCAGTTGGCCAACATTTCTAAAAATCATTTTTTTTATTGGTCTCAAGTAATATTCTTATTTTCTGAGTTACTGAATTTGGGGTTTTCATTAGTTGTCAGTTATAATCATCAACATTAAAATAAATACACATTTGAAATACAGTATATCAGTCTGTGTGTAATGAATTAAAATAATATACATTTCACTTTTTGAATGGAGTTACTGAAATAAATCAACTGTTTCATACTATTCTAATTTTATGACCAGCACCTGTAGATTTGATTGATAGTTTGGGACAGATTGGTAGTTTATCTGCCTGCATGTATCTTCCTGTGCTTGTGATGCTGCACCTCCTTATTTTCCTCATTCCACAGCTGGTGAAAAACTGAAATGGTTCGCTATTAAACTGAATTTGCATAAAATCTTTGTCATAGGTCATCTTGTAACCTTTATTGTTTTGAATTTAAAAAGAAGAGGCAGGAAAATTGCAACCAGCTGCTGAATTTGTACCTAATCATTTGATAGATGAGCATGTGTTCTGTCTCATTTAATGCAGTTGTGTGATTTTGTTCATTGTATTCAGTCTGTTTGTGCTTTTTCCATTTTTTTTGTTAGAATGCGATTGTGCTTCAAAACGTATAAGCTATAATATTGAGAAATAATGTTATAATTCAGTCATTTTAAACATGTTGCATCAAGCTTCTATGGCTAAATCAGACCTGGTGAAAAGCAATCCCTGTCAGCAGAAGAGGAAACAAGGTCTAAAAAAATGACTGGTGTCAGACAGGAAGTGCACTGGGGAATCATGGGTAGACCAGCTAATGTTTTCTGCTCCATCAACAGGAGTGCTAAAATATGACATGGCAAACCTGACGTTTGATCCTCTCTTGAGTATTGTTCTGCTCCCAGGAACCAAGTGAGCTGTCACGTTGATGACTGCTAAACATCTGCAATGTCAGATAAATCACTTCTTAAATAGTTTCAGAAAAAAAAAATTGCAATAATGAGTTTTTTATCGTTCACTTTTTCCCATTCCTTTTCCTTCAGTGTCCACTTTAGCATTTACCAACATTCTCTTGTGGCTGCAAATTAGGTGTAGTTGTACATGTAATAAAACAAACATTTGAACTTGTGATTTTTTTTTTTTCGTGATTTTATGGCCATGTCCACATTGTAGGATTTTTTTTTTTTCTTAAAACAGATGCTTCATTTTTTTTGTACAGTTAGTTGTGTGTTAGTAGTGAAACTGTCACCTGCAGAACATGAAGAAGAATATACATTTACAATATGTGTTTCTTGTGTCATTCTTGGAGTCATACAGAAGGTTTGGCTAGAGGTGAGTCTATGACATCATGATTTCCAAATGACTGGATTTTGGGTATTGCCATAAAAACAGCACCTGGAACTTTATTTGTGTAAGACAGAAGTTTAACCCATTAAACATCATGCAACTACTAAAGACACCCATGACACCCATTCATTATCTTTATCTTTTTTTCTTTTTTTGTTGTTGTTTTGTCTTTTCCAAGTTGCACAGTCACTTATGCCTATGTACGTCACTCTGCGAGGGGTGGGGGACACCCGGGACACGTCCATCACAGGGACACAGAGACAAATGAGACAAACAACCATTCACTTTCTCAGTTCCATCTAAGGACAGTTTAGTTATAAATCAGCCTAACATATAAGTTTTTGGTCTGTGGGTGGAAATTGGATTACCCAGAAAACTCACCCATGTATGCAATCCATGAATGGAATTGCACATGAAACAAAAGGCTTATCACACACAAAACAAACAAAAAACAATTTTGCATCCAACTCAGTTAGAACCACTCTGACCAGTGAGGATCACCATCAGCCTCTATTGGAGCACAAAATACAGTTTTCTTGTTTGCAATGAAATGGACTGTGAAAATAAAGTATAACTTAAACACTAAATGTGTTCATTAAGCCTGAAACTGGATAAAAGTACATACATTCAGGTATTTGACCTGCATCACATACATAAACACTTTCACCGCTTGACAAGTGAAATGAAAAGTAAAAAATCACAGATTCCACTTTGTTACTTTTTTCATCTAGCAGTCAAGGACAAAAAAAAAAAAAAAAAAAAAAAAAAGGCCATGTAGCATGTACATTCAAGTCTCCATACTAATGTACGGAAATGCTTAGGCAATCTGTGTGCTTGTGTAAGTGTTTGAACCGTTGCCATATCGATTAGTTTATAAAGCTGTGTGCTCAGGCTTTGTGGTGCTTTTATGCAACGAGCACGCCGTCCTGTTCCATCTCTCGCACTCAAACTCCCACATCTGGATGAGTGAAAACAGCAGAAACGCCGTCGAGATCAATTCAAATAATAAAGATAATTAAAAGAAGGTGTGCACTAGAAGAGTTTCAGGAACCGGCAGGAGGCAGAAAAGTGACAAATAATTAAAAGAATGTCTGTTTCAGAACAAGGGCCAAACCTGGAATTGAATTTTTCAGTTTTACTGTTAAGTATGCCGAACACATCCTCAATCACTCAGCACTATCCAACCGCCTTGGCACTCATGGCAGCTTTCCCTCTCTCTCTCTTTCTGAGTCTTTGATGCCAGCTGAGCCGGAGAACAGGATGGGACATGGAGGGGGGGTACGTGAGGGAGCGAGCTCACACAGTGCAGATGTTAAGTGTAAAGTAGGGTTGACATTCTCTATGCAAAATATTTCACAAGTCTAACCCTGAGGACTGCTGGAGGAGACTGTAGTACAAACCCTTACAGAACAAGGACTGGTGCACAGCTTTGCAGATGAGGAGTGACAGAGTGGCTCATCACGCAAAAGCTTCTGGGCTTTTGAGGCAATTTAGGCTTTTTGCTCACAACAGCTTGAAAGCAAACAAAGATACAACACTATTAAGGAAGACATGACATCATTCAAGTTACAGCATGCACTTTTCCTATTTGGAAGTACTGTATACATATTGACTAAAGAATTGCTGCTTTTAGAGCCAAATATTAAAGAGCTCAGACAGCAAAATGTTACAATTATCTGTTATTGGTGTTGGAAAGTCAGTTTTTCACAAGAGTATAATCAAGAATTGAGTATAGTTCACAGTGTCAACACTTAGTGATTATTTTCTTGTGATTGCTTGGCCCAAAGGCAAAATTAATGATTTAAATAAATGCATATAAATGTTGTATCATGACTGTTGGTTTAGTTGGACCCAAAGTGCAGACAGAACTCGAGAGCTTAAAGTATAAATACATAATATTTAAATAAAAACAAATGCTGACGTGGCAGTAAAATGTACATTTCCAAGGAAACATGGAGGGAGGACAGAACACGACGCCATGCAGGACAATACACAGACAGGGGAGCTATAAATAAATTCTGAATATATAGACACACTAATGATGGGATAAACACAAACACCTGGGGAAGGACAACAGGTGGCAAAGGCGGAGCTGATCAGGTTAGTTCCCAATGAGCCTCGAAGCTTCATTTACAAGAGAGACTTGTTGCATGAGGGCGAAACACTGAGGAGTGCAGGGCAGATTCAGTTCAATCCAGTTTGTTTATGTAGTTCCAATTCACAGCAACGTTGTCTCAGGGCACTTTACAGAAACATTCACATACCATATTTGTTGGACTACATGGTGCACTTACAATCTTTTAATTTTCTAAAAAGAAAAACAAAACAAAACAGTGAACCATATAATCCGGTACGCCCTCATGTATTAAGTCTGGTTGTGCTTATTGATCTTGAACTGATTTTATGTGGTACACGGCGCTCAAAAATCTGTCAATGTTTTAGTTTTGCTTAACGTACCTTATAGTCCGAAAAATACGGTACATAAAAAAATATGGTACATAGAAAAATATGGTGCATAGAAAAATACGGTACTTCGAAAAGCCACTTAGTAAAAGTTCAACTAGGGAAGCCAGCAAACTCATTGAATCGTCACTTTGTTGCAGTCCCTCATCCTGAGCAAGATACATGTTTTTAACCAAAGTGACCAAAATGTTCCACCAGCAACAAATGTTTATTTTGACCCTGCTTTTCTTTACCTTTCTTTTACAGTTACATCATAAGTAGACATTTTTTTCTGAGCGTGGATTGTTGCAAAGTACTGCTAGAATATTGGGAAGTAGTTCAGATGACGCAAGGATCAGAAAACACACAAAGATCCTATAATTTTGTCTGTTATCTTTAAACTACATTAAAATAATGAGATAAAGACATACAATTTAAAAAAATACTAGGTAGAAGGGTCACTTTGCAGATGATCAAAAGCTATGACTTTAAAATTAACGTAGGAAGTTTTTTTTTTTTTTTTTTTTTTTTTTTTTTTTTTTTTTTTTTTTTTTTTTTTTTTGTACTGTGAATAAAGGGAACCTTTAAAACCTGGGATATGCTCGATTATCTAAAGAAAAAAGGTTAAATGAGTCAGCACTGAAAACCAATGTTATTTTCCAAGAGGATTTTATAATTTTCTGTTTTACAAACATTTAGACACAGCTATACTCATTAGATAAATCCCACTACAAGGTTGGCACTTATCATGCCCCTCAGCGTTTGGTCAAAACTGTTGGCAACGCATGGCTTCTGAGTCAGGTTCTGCTCAAATTTTTATTTATAATTTTTTTTTTCAAACCCTGCCAATTGAACTTTTTGATGATGTTATAAATATACAACTAGAATATCATTTTCTATACATGTTGTAGGTGCAAAAAAAAGTTTAAAATAAGTAGATTTTTCCTGTGAGATCACTGATGCACTCAGTGGAGCTCAGGGGTGTTAATCTGACTGAGAACAGACAAGCTCTGCTCTCCTGATAGCTATTATTGTAACCCTGTTAAAGAAAATGACTGCTAGTCATGGTAATCGCAGCCCAGTTAAAATGACACTGATGGAAATTAATTTATGTGTTTTTGTAAATAGTCGATAATTCAAATAAAATATACAGAAAAGGAGAAAAAGCAAACCAGGCATTTACCAAAAACAGTTACCTGCCAATCAGTCTTACTAAGTTGATTTTTCTGACAGCCTGCAATTTCAATTAGCACACATGAGAATACAAGTATTGGACAAATACTGATTTTAACAGATGTTTTCTGCAGAAAAAAACAAAAAACAAAAAAAAAACAAAAAAACAGAATCAGAATCAGAGACTATTCAGTCGTGTTGCCTCTGATACAACATGTTCTTATATTATGTTTTTTTTTTCCTTTCTTACGACTACCACTCTTCTATTTCCTACTTAAATTCATGTTATTTTCACTTTTATGTTATTTCCCAAATTGTTTTCCTCTTGTGGTTCTATGGGGTAGGAGGCATATGAGGCTAAGGATGGACATCTAATGATGGAGTGTTGTCATAATAAATGACCAAAGATCAGCACATTGAAAACTCAAAGTTGACTGTTGCTCACATTTAAACATTTACAGTACTTTCGTCAGAGAACATAACTTTGGACCACTCAGCAACACTCCAATCCGTTCTGTCTTTAGCCCAGGTGAGATGCTTCTGACGCTGTCTCTTGTTCAAGAGGGGCTTGACACAAGGAATGTGACAGCTAAACTCCATGTCTTGCATACGTCTGAGCGTGGTGGTTCTTGAAGCACTGACTCCAGTTGTGGTCCACTCTTTGTGAATCTTCCCCACATTTTGGAATGGGTTTTGTTCCATAATCCTCTCCAGGGTGTGGTTATCTCTTTTACTTATGTGTACTTTTTTCCTACCACATCATTTCCATCCCTTCACCTCTCTATTAATGTGCTTGGACACAAAGCTCTGTGAACAACCAGCCTTTTTAGGAATGATCTTTTGTGTCTTGCCCTCCTTGTGCAAGGTGTCAATTAGTTTTTTTGGACAACTGTCAAGTCAACAGTCTTTCCCATGACTGTGTAGTCTACAGAACTAGACTGAGAGACCTTTTAAAGGTATTTGCAAGTGTTTTGAGTTAATTGGCTGATTAAAGTGTGGCACCAGATGTCTTAAAAATTGAATCTTTTCACAATACTGTATTCTAATTTTCTGAGATAATGATTTTAGGGTTTCCGTCAGTTATAATCATCAACATTAAACTATATTAACATTTTAAATATATATATATATATATTTGTGTAGGGAACAAATATAATCTACACGTTTCACATTTTGAATGTAATTACTGAAATAAATCAACTTTTTCATGATATTCTAATTTTATGACAAGCACCTTTATTTACATACATAACTCTTACCAATTGACTTTTTTTCTTCAAAATAATAACTTTTGTGTATTTGTACACAAAAGGGGGACGTTTAAATGTAAATGTAAGATGAGTAAGCAGTCATGCAAGACCCATGAACCCATGAAACTGTTGTCTTATAAAGTTCAGTCCTAAAATGTTTATTTTCCTTACAGGTTGGGATTTATGGATACATGGATTCATGGGGCTACCAGAATGAACAAGACACAACGTCTAATAAATGTGATGCAAAACAGTTGAAATATGTAAACGCCTATGAAGAATAGTGAATCAGGCCAAAGCAAAATGTAAACAACTGCAAAAGATGCATAAAGTTAACACAAAAAGCAAAAATGGACAAACATTTACTGTCAGTTCTGTTTCATTATCCTCCCCTCCTGTTCATTCTCTTTATGTTTCACTCTTCATTATCGCCATGATGAAATCAGTGGTTGCCAGTCCCTTGGCTCACGCCACAACTTCCAGCTAATCGTCAAATGAACTTTGCTTCATCTTTGAAGGAAACACGCTGTGAGCATTTTAGAGACAACTTGTGAGTCTACCCCCGCCAAAAAAAAAAAAAAAAAGACAAACAACACTGCAGCCACAGTTTGGCAAGGTCAAACACAGCATTTCTGATTTGTTTCATCATTTAAGATTTATGTTCTTAGATCACAAGTGATTTTTTTTGCTAGTAATTTAGCTATGTTTGTATCATCCTCTTCAATTTATATTATTTTCATACAATTGTCAACTGCTGTCATCTGTGTTCTTTGTCAGGTCTCTCTTGTAAATGAGTCCTCGAGGCTCACTGATACTGTCTGTATAAATAAAGATTGGGTGGATGAATGAATGAATGATTAAGTATTGACTTTAAGTAAATGACACATGCAGTCATGGGAAAAAAAAAAAAAAGAATCTGTGCCAGATCTGATGTAACACTTTATGACACAGACAAAAGTTTAGCTGGCTCTATTGGTCATTTACAATATGTATTTTTTGTAATTGCCCACAATTTTATAGCTTTTAATGTATTGTTTAATTTTGTTATTTGAAGGAGAATGACTTAAAAAAGTGTTTTATAGTAGTTGCATATGTTCATTTAGGATCAGAACTCCATGGCACATACATTGAATTTCAGCACCATGATCTGTGTGTGTATATGTGCCTGCATGCACGGAGTTCTTGTTTTCTCTATGCATGGTTTTACATTTGCCTAAATGTGTGCGTCTGTGCATGTGTATGTTTCCCAACAGGCCCTTGAGAAAAAAAAAAAAAAAAAAAAAAAAAAACAGGCCTTCTGTCTGTCACACTGATGCAAGCTGACAGCAGGTCTTCTTCAATGCGTTCATTGGAGTTGAGCCAATAACCTGCTTTCTACCTCACTTAGCGCTGCTTCCCCTTTGCCCCTTCTCCCTTTATTTCCTTTGCATTCTTTCATATACACCTTTTTTTATTCCTCCTGCGACTTAATTTTACCTCTTATTTATATTCTCCTTCCTCCTTTCTCACCACCTCTTAACTAACATTTGTATTCATTATTTTATTGAAGGACTTTCTACCTGGGTAATGTTAAAAGTGTAAACAAGTGAAGAAGGAAAAATAAATTAATCAGTTAACATCAACATATCTAAATTAACTGTAAGTGACTAATAGTTGAAACCAATTAATGAAAAGTTGCCTTTGAAAAAAAATTTTTTTTTTTCAGAAAAGGGTCCATAAATAGAAATACAAAAAAAAAAAAAAAAAAAAAAAAAAAAAAAAAAAAAAAAAAAAAAAAAAACAAACAAAAAAAAAAACATAACAGTTAACTGCCATACTGTATTATAAGGTTTATAGTTTTTTTGATTGTATTTTGTTTAGGTGTCAAAAGTGCTGAGTATCAAATATTGAATTCTACTATATTGAAGAAAGTAGCCATGTCAAAAATGTCCGTAATGAATTAGGGCAGGGATGTTGATTTTTCAGACACTACTAACATTTTCATCTACTGAACATGTGAATGTTTGCCATGTACAAACTGATCTTTCAAAATATTATCCATATTTTATTTACAGTGTGGTCAATAAGTCCCCTGAATAGATTGCAGGGTTAGTACAAAAACCCATCCATCCATTATCTTTCACCCACTTTCTTTTAGGCTCGCGAGGGTCACTGGTGATCCAGCCATGACTGTGCAAGAGACTAGCGACACCCTGGACAGTATTCAAGTCCATGACAGGGCAGTACAAAAACAGTTAGGTTTGTACACTGCTGGAAGCCAGAGACACTACCTTCAGGTCTGGCAATTCACAGGAGCTGAGGAGGACAAGTTTAGAGCTGGATGCTGGTATTAAAAGGGCCAAAGCAGTATATGCACAGAAGATCCAAGGACACTTCTTCTCATCCCAAGACACACAGAATGTGGAAGGGCATTAAGTGGATAACATATTATAAAGGTAGGGGTGCACAATGCCCTAGGGATCCATCACGGCCTGCTGCTCTCAACAGGTTCTATGCATGCTTTGAGACCCCAAACAGACCACCCAGCACCAGACTCACCTTATCACCAGAAGAGTTCCTCAGCGTGACCTCAGCACAGGTAAGGGATTACTTTCAGGAGGATTAATCCTCACAAGGCAACTGGCCCGGACAACATCCCAGGGGAGGTGCTGAAAGAATGTGCTGATCAGCTCTGCGAGGTGCTGGCCGACATATTTAACTCCTCCCTCACATTGGCAACAGTTCCCACCTGCATCAAGACTGCCACCATTATCCCAGTTTCAAAGTGCTCTACAGTGACTGGTCTGAATGATAGCAGGGTAGCCCTCACACCGATAGTTGATAAATGCTTTGAAAAACTGGTCATGACCCACATCAAAGCTAACGTCATCATCATTGAGGACCCTCATCAGTACGCATACAGCGATAATCAATCTACAGAATATGCCATCTCCACTGTGGTCCACACTGCTCTCACCCACCTGGAGCAGAAGGACTCCTACGTCC
Organism: Simpsonichthys santanae; assembly: GCA_031762415.1. NCBI lineage: Eukaryota > Metazoa > Chordata > Actinopteri > Cyprinodontiformes > Rivulidae > Simpsonichthys > Simpsonichthys santanae. The sequence goes on along the minus strand of JARVLU010000528.1, from coordinate 22,885,122 downwards.
ATATGTTCTTTGTGGACTTCACGTCTGCCTCAATACCATGATTCCCCAGACACTGATGGACAAACTACTCACACTTGGACTAAGTTCTGCTCTATGCAACTGGGTCCTAGACTTCTTAACAAACAGACCACAGTTTGTGAGGATCAACAACTTCTCCTCCTCCACCATAACCCTCAGCACTGGCTCCTCCCAGGACTGAGTTTTGAATCCCATCATGTTCACTCTGCTCACGTATGGCTGCGCACCGACCCATCCAGTCTGTCACATTGTAAAGTTTGCAGATGATACAGATGTGATGGGATGCATCACAAACAATGATGAGTCCAGCTACAGGCAGGAGGTGGAACACCTGGAGGACTGGTGCAAAGAGAACAACCTTCACATCAACATGAAGAAGACAGAGATGATTGTGGACTTCAGAAGGAATAAACAGCTTTTACCCTGTTAGACTCATGAATCTCTAGTCAGGATAATCACTGTGAAAAACAACCACTGTAACGCCACTTGATTGTTGATATGTGCTGCTGACCATCCATGATGCTGATCTCATGCTGCTGATCTGTTTCATGTTGCTGCTGATTCATTTCATGCTGCTGTGTTCATTCGTCCTCATCTGCTCACACAGACTCATGTTTGTGCTGCTGTTGTTTGGCACATTGTTTTGTACTATTAGTGCTTAGTGTTTTCTTAGTTTAGCAAATTTCTTAGTTCATATCTTAAATCTTACTACTGTTTTGTTTTTATTTTAATTTTTTTTTTTACAATTTGTACTTTTTGTTGGATGAAACTGGAACCCTGTGTACATAGTTTTGTTCCGTCTCATGTACCACATGTGATGGGAATGACAATAACGACACCTTGACCTTGATAAATGTCAGTTAGGGGAGAACGTTTTCTTTCATTTTAATTTCTGTACTTTTTTCATAACTCACTCACATATTAATGAAAAATAATACTATGTTCATTGCTTCTCAACATCGTTTATCAGGTTCTATTGTTCTAATACCCCAGATATTTTTTTTCGCCACTTTGACAAAAAGAGGATTTTGATATTTATTTTACATCATTATTATTGTAATTGATGTGCTGCTATGAACACCACTGTGTTTTGATGGACTTTAGTGATGCAAAATATCTTTGGTCTGAATTATTAATGTTGGTTCTTGGTGATTATTGTTCTTGAAGAAAAGCTACTTCTGTTTGTTTACTGGGTGAAAAACAGAATAAACACCAGTCAAGCCAACATCAGACTAAAAGACACTGTTTGCAGTAAATGTGACATTTCAAGGAGAATGCAAGAAATAATCACTCTGCTTGCACCACTCAAATGCCGGTTGATTACATGCTTGGCATAAAATCAGCTGGCGTCTTCCACAGACTTTAAATTTGCAGATGTCATCAAAACATTATTATTATTATTATTTTAAAGTGTTTAGTCAGTGAACTTTGGACTACTGGATAAAGAAACTTATTGTCAAAACCTATAGACACATTTAAAATCAGAATTGTTATGATTTTTGATTGAGGGAGGAAGGTGGAGCGTTTGTTGTAAACAAAGTGTTGACACATGAATGAATGTATAGAGGAGTATAATTTGCATTCATTCGCAGTAGAGCAGGGAACACTGAGACGTGCAATGCTGAAAAATCTGAAACCTTTGCTGTCGTCCACAACTTAATGGCTCTTTATGAATTTGAAAAGAATGGTAATATGGTAGTCCCTCATTTATCACAGGGTTTAGGGACCACACACTCCACGATAAGTGGAAAAATGTGAAGTAGGGATATAGAAGTTCAAGTTTCACTCCCAATCTTCCAACTTCTGTGTAAATAAACATTTTAAATGTAAATACTGTACTGCATTATTTTAAATAATCATTCCATGCATGGGTTGTTTATTTAAAATATTACAGTAATTGAATTTAAATTGAAAAGAAGTGCAGCAGGACAGCTAAGGGTTAACCCTTCACACAGCAGCACCGAGCAGAAATGTAATTCTTGATCAGTTACACTGCAACAACTAAACATAGAAGTTCCAAATTAATTAAAAATAACACTTTTTTATATTTTGTGATTCTGATTTTACAATTTACTTTGAATTTTAAGTTGGAAGAAAAAAGTCAGTCGGTGCAGCTGCACAGCAAAGGGTTAAACCTTCACGAAGCAGCTTCAGCATGGAGGATAAATGTGGGCGTGGCAGAGAGCTGCAGGTGGCAGAGTGGGGAGATCATGACAGGATGTGGGAAATAACTTCTCCCTGCACCGGTGCCTGCACACAGGTGCAGCAGGTGATAAATCATTTAAAATGATTTATTTTAAATAAACCATCCATGCGGGCAGCACAGTGGCACAACGGTTAGAGCTGCTGTCTCTCAGTGAGCAGATCCCTGTTTCAAATCTTGGTCCAGGGGCCTTTCTGGGTGGAGTTTGCATGTTCTCTCTGTGCATGCGTGGGTTTTCTCCGGGTACTCCGGTTTCCTCCCATCGTCCAAAAACATGCATGTTAGGCTGATTGGTAACTAAATTATCCCTAGGTGTGAGTGAGAGCGTGAATGGTTGTTTGTCTCTATGTGTCCCTGTGATGGACTTGCGACCCGTCCAGGGTTTACCCTGCCCCTTGCACAGTGATTGCTGGACATGGGCACTGGCGACCCCCATGACCCAAAATGGAAGAAACGGGTAAAGATAATGGATGGATGGATGGATGGAAACCATCCATGCTGCTCATGTGGCTCATCCATCAATCAGCCAGTTGTGTGTCGTGTCCAATTCCAATGTCTTTTAGAAAAACCACGAGTCCACGAAAGCTGAATCATGAGTAGCAAGTATACTTTGTACTTTAGAGCAAAACTGTGAGCAATAGCAAAAATGTAAATAACAAATTGTTAACCTTGTATACGCATTGCAGGTGCAGGGGAATGATTTCCAAGAAATGGTACTTATGGTTTCAAATGCCAAAGTGCTCTGTTAGTCACAGGTATGTAAAAATATATATACTGTATATATATATATATTTGTGATAAAATCAGAAAACGACTATCATTTTTGCTCCTTTGCATTCATGTCTGTGCGATGCCGTAATAATTTGATGAAGAAAACAAACCCTTAAAGAACTTTAATATCACAGTAGCCTTCCTTAACAAGTTGAAACATGTCACTGTTAAAACATGCACTTGTTTATGCAGGTGAATGAGTTTGTATTAGTTGGGTCACATTTAGCCTTGTGAAGAAATATATCAGCAAAATGAGAATGTGTATGGTGGTGTCATGTATGCACAGTGTTAATAACTGTCTTGCACCAATCAACAATGCCTTCTTCAGGCTGTGGAACTTCTAAATAAAACTTATAGTCCAGGCTTAGGAGTTTTCGTCCCATTTTGTTTACTAAAAAATGACCTAAAACATGTTTATTGGGTGAAATTGATCTACTGTATTTCACAGAAAAGAGACGTTGACATTTTTTATAGCAAAGTCTATGCAATTAAAATTTTTATTTAATTCATGAAACAAAACAATTCAATTTTGTTGCAATTTATCAATCCAAACCCTCAATGTGCGCTGCATCATTTTTTCTGAATACTTTTTACCTTAATTTTCCTTTTATTTTATATTTTACAAACTTGATACACATCAACACAGTAACTTAAAATTACTACCTGTGAGTTACAAGGAAAGTAAGTTGATGCATTTATCATGCAGTGGGATTTGAGTGGATTAAAAATGAAAAAAGATGGTGATAAGATGTTGAACATTAAATGTGATGCATCACTGAATCAGAGCCCAGAGTAAGAGCTACTGTTGCTGAAGTGGCAGAAAAGCGATTAGGTACAGAAAACCTACAATAAATATATTCAGCGGTATTTTTAAAGCCTTATCTGGCAAGCTATAATGTTGTATAAATACAGCTGACTTTAACTTCTGGACATGATAAACCACTGCCCTTTAAGTAAGTGGTATAAATATTTGTGAATAAATATGGATTCTTTTAAATACAGTATATCATTTGTAATACTGCCATGCTAAAGGAAACTATGGGCAAATGTTGTAGTATTGTTTACACTATGTAAACAATCAAAGTTTTGATATTGAATATGCCGCCATGTGAAAAAAAAAAAATATGTAGAACATTGATCTGGATGATTAAAAAGAAAATTGTTACTCAAGCATGCAAGTCCATGCTCAATAATCAGGTATAAAATCTAACAATGTTCAGTCAGGCCATCTGGATGGTTTATTTATTTTATTTATGTATTTCTTTTTTAACCAATAAAAACTACACCTGAACCAACTGTTCTGTATGTTTCTGTTTATTTCCTGACTTATGAAATCTAGCTTGAATATGAGTTTGTTTTTGGACAAAATTGGATTTATTTTATTTTAATTTATTTTATTTTGTATAGATCCCTAGATGACATTTGTTGTAAATTAAGACTATACTAATAGATTTGTTTAAGCATCATGGTTAACAAAAAAATAATAGTTTCAGAAAGATATATGTGTGATATGTAACACATTTTTCCCTCAACCATCACATAAGAGTCCACATTATCTTTATATTATGCTGCAAACGTGTTTTACAGAAGAAGAAGAAGAAAAAAAAAATGACTAAAATATAAATAACCTTTTAAAAGGAAATAAAATCCCAAAAAGAAGAACAAATACTTAGAAGCCTAGCATATAAAATGTTTTAGCCTTCCGGCAAAGCACTCCCACAAGCAATGATGACAGTCTTCTTTTTAAGAAGGGAGTGAAGACGAGATGAGTTGATATCAGCATCAATGATCCACTGCATTTTCTGGATACTGCAATTGTACAATAAAAAGGTGTGCATGCAGCTCCATCACCTGAGCTGCCTTTTCACCTTAAATAACCGATAAGTTATCACAGAAGAAACAAAAAGGCAACCAAACTATAAAAAAACTTGGACCTTTTTAATTGACATTCTGAGCTTTACTTTTACTGAAATTAAAGTATGTAATGTTAATGTGCAGGTTTAATCAAGTGTACTGTACAGTATAAACTTTTGTTTTAGATTTTTTTTTTTATTTTTTTTATTTTTTTTTTTATTATTTTTTTTTTTTTTTTTACCATCAACATGAACCAACTAAATAAAATCAAAATTCTACATTTATTATTTTGTGGTCATAATATTTCATTGCTGATTAATTAAAACATTATAGACTTATATGAAGTACAAAAATATGTATTCTGTCCTAATCAGTAACTTTCCTTTGGCTTTGATTTTGAGCCTTTATTCATGTTAAACAAACAAGAATTCACATTTAGTTTTGTTTTTCTTAAAAACGTGTCTATATACGAGCTAACTGTTTTTTTCCTTCATCATTATAAGACGTTGTGTTACAATAAAGATGTACTTTGTACATGCTGCTTTAAGAATTAAAGTTGCTTAAGAGTCAAAATGTAACATTACTAAAAAACTGACTGTCTCTCATTACAGTATAGTTTGCATTATTTTATTTACTTTAATCAAAAGTATCTTAATGGGAAGGTGCTTTGTCTTTTATATACCATAGTTTCTGGACTATTGAGTGCACCTGAATATAAGCCACACCCACTTTTTTTTAAAGTACATATATAGGCCACACTTGTCCATAACTGTGGGTGTCCATGTTGTAACAGGAGGCATTTACATCTGTTTAACTTAATTAAATAGTACAAATAAAGTATGTATTTTTATTCATGTATTTAATGAACAGTGCCTGTAACACAGCTGGTTAAAAAAAATAATAATAATGCAGTAGCCTACCAGGAAGTCACTGATCACTATCTTTATCTTCCACCTGCACATTGAGCTTGTGCCGTCCTCTTCATCACACATCTGCCTTTCGAAACCCGTTGGTGAGAGAGGATTTTTCTAGACTGCTCCGCTGTCAGGAGCTAAAGTTGCTCTTAGCATGCGGTCAGTTTTTGGTAAACGATTTCTCGCCGCTGTCATCCAAGTCTCCCACTGAGCTCGGCACAAGTCACACACACTTTGATTGACTGCAAATAATTTGTTGTGCACCTGAAATCAACTGTGACCTGTTCAGTAATTTCATTGGTCAGATTTTTTCCATCCATTATCTTATGCTTGTTCCAAAGTTGGGTCACGGGGGCAGCAGTTTCGGCAGTGAGGCCCAGACATCTCCTTCCACAACCACCTCTTCCAGCTCTTCTGTGGGGACCCCAAGGCATTCCCAGGCCAACCTAGAGATATAGTCTCTTCAGCGTGTCCTGGGTCTTCCCCAGGGTCTCCTCTCAGTCAAACATGCCCAAAGCACCTCCCTAAGGAAGCGCCCAGGAGGCAAGATGCCCGAACCACCTCAACTGGCTCCCCTTCGATATGGAGGAACAGCGATTCTACTCAGAGTCTCCCAGAAAACATAACTCCTCACCCTATCTCTAAGGGAGAGTCCAGCTACCCAGATTTCAGGTCATATTTTATAAACCTTTATTTATACAACTACTCTCATTGCGTCACAATGACCCATCCTTCAAGTGAGATGTATATCATGCAGCTTTGTGAGCACCCGGGTTTGACGAGGCTAAATGTTTTGGCGGCATAAAGCTCATTAGCCCATAAAA
>JARVLU010000528.1:22849897-22864524 GCA_031762415.1 Simpsonichthys santanae | reverse complement strand
TGCCAACTCCTCCTTCAGGACCACCCCTACTCCATTTCTCTTTCTATCCACACCATGGTAAAACAGTTTAAACCCCATGCCATTGCTGTGAGCCTTGCTGCCCTTCCACTTTGTCTCTTGGACACATTAAACACCTACCTTCCTTCTCTGCATCATGTCAGCCAGCTCTCTACCTTTGCCTGTCATTCTCCCCTCATTTAGCATTACCACCCTCCATCTTACATTCTTGATTTTCCTCTTCTCCCTCTGTCTCCTGACACGTATCCCTCCTTGTGGACTTCGATTGTTTCTCTTCTGTATGCTTTTCCACAAAAAATGCAAAGTATTTCATAAACTATGCCACTTTTTTTCTCCTGTACTGAATTATCTTTGTGGTGTATCAGGATGTCTCATAGTTTGTATATGGTTTAGCTATCATAGTAATTTGATGTTTTCTCATGCTTCGCTGTATATATTCTGTTACCCTTTAATTATATGGTATGATTATAATGTTAGTGTCTGTTTTCAGATTTGTTGCTCCTGCAGTGAAATGCAGTGTGAGCGTGCATAAAATGCCAATACACAGACTACGGATGAAACATGTAGATGGAAAAAAAAAAGATACATGTAGATGTATATAGAAACAATACTAATGTATAAAAACGTCTGAACAAAACTATGTAACATTTAACAAACTTTCTCCTTAGAGTGATATCCATTTAGTGATAGCCAAGCTGCATTTTTGTGAACAGTCCTTTAAAATAGCTGTCTTATCAGCTAAATCTCAATATTTGTACTTATCATTAAAACACCTTTCTAAGTTAAATGGTGAATGCAAAAATAAGCTTCGGCTTCCTCTGATTTGCAGCGTTGGCAGCATGTTTCTTCTGCGGTGAAACACCTGATTAGCCTTGTTCATAGAGGAGAATAGACAGTGCAGGTCTCCGGGAGTCTTTTGGAGTAATTCAACACTAACACTGCAATGGAAACAGAGTATTTCTGAAGCTAGTCATCCATCACACACTGAGGAGAATGTCCAGTTGGTGGCTCCAGCAGGCTTAGAATAGCCTTTTGTTCAAACACCTTTAATAATTAACACCTACTCAGCCCCTCAGGCTTTGGAAGATTGAAGACTTTCGCTCAGGGGGTAGAAAAAAATCTCCTTCCCCTCCCTGTGCTGTTATAACCTGCAGAGCTTGGCGGAGATGAGGTGTGTTGTATGACCTAATGCCTTTTCCTTTTGCTGATCAACCCCCCTCCTGACTCTTTTAGTATGCTCATAAAAGAGGACTACATGAAATACATCCATCTCTTTAGCTACAACACAGTTTATATTTCAAACAGGTTCCTAGGGTTGATGTTCTGAGTTTTTTTTTTTTTTTTGGCTCCAATAAGGTGAGAGCGATCCAGCTGACATACAGTAGATCTTAAAGAAAATAAATTATTTTTACAAAGGGTGTTTTGTGTAAGAAAAAAAATCTGAAAAGAAAGTCATTGTTTACATTATTGTCAGCCGCCAACAGTCAAAAGTGGGCGATAATGTTCTGCCTTTATGTGCGTTTGTGGCTTTTCCACATTAGCCAACACACAACTAGCTATAATTCAATCAGTTTAACAAATATTGAGCTGAAACTGCATATGGTGCTTCATGAGAGTCATCTTCAATATATACTCCGAGCATAACATCATATGATGTCGCGTGAGGTTACGCAAAATTTTTAATTTGAAAGTTTGACCCAAACAACTACAACTTTGTCACTTCCCATCATAACATGATATTAGGTAAATAAATGTGGCAGGTGATGTGCAGTATACATGTCATTCCATTCAAAGTTGTGTAAACTTTTCAACTGTACGAACTGATTAGGCTGATGTTGGGCTAACATGGACATTGTGAAAAAAGCAACAAACTAAAATAATGTCATCCAGAAGTAGCGGTTTATTAAATGAATGGTTTTGAGAAAGTCTGAAAAGTCAGCTCTCGTTGGGTTAACCACTTGCCTAGTCTATGCTTCTTTGTCCATACGTTGTGCTCCATAACTGATCACAGTATATAACATAATACAGTAACTGTATTGTGATTGATACATTGAGTGATGAGAGTGGTGAAGGCTGCACAGAAGACTGTCGGGGTCAGCCTCCCCACCATCACATATATCTACATTTCTAGATGCAGGAAGAGGGCTACCTGAATCATGAAGGACCCCACTCACCCAGCACACACACTTTTTGCCCCACTCCCCTCAGGAAGGAAGTTGAGGAACATTAAATGTAGAACCACTAGACTGAGGAACAGCTTCTACCCTGAGGCTGTTAGGCTCATGAATATCTAACCAGAATAATCACTGTGAAAAATACGTTGCTGCTGATCTGTTTCATGTTACTGCTGATCTTTTTCACGTTGCTGTGTTCATTTGTGCTCATCTGCTCACACACCCATGTTTGTGCTGCTGTTCTACATAATGTTTTTATTGTTTTTATTATATTAGCGCTTTGCGTATTTTTAGTTAATGTTTTTTTCTTAGTTAATATTACATTTTATTGTGCAATGTAAGTGGGACCGTGAGTACACAATCTTGTTCCACCACATGTACTTTTGCTTTGAGCCTGATGTGAAATGCTGTCAACACAAGTTTTCTTCTTACAACTGAAACAATCCAGTATCACAAAAAAGTGTGTAACTTACCAACTGTCTCACAAGAGAACAACTTGTTAGTGTCACATGTTGCTTCACCTGGTCATAAAATCTCACATGTATGACTGTTACTTGAAATAGCAACAAATATCTGCATCAGGATGCTGGAAAGAAGAAACTGTGTCGTAATGACTTTCATTGAGAAGGCTTACGGCTCAAGCCTTGGGAAGGGTTTTATTTTTGTGCTTTTGAGCCTGGGAACATTATTGTTTGACTTTCATTTTAGTTTTGCTGTGCACATCACATTTTCAGTCACATGGTGATGAGATCTACAATATTGTATTAATACCAGGGCATAGCACAGTAAATTGAAAAAGGCTTGTGTGGCTCTTATTTCAGCAAATGTCACAATAATCACAGTAACATATACTTTGTATTACATGTATTTGTGTATGAACTAGATTGATGCATTAATTAAATAAAAATATGTTTTTCTATTGCCAGCATTTGTAAATATAGCTGACCTTTCAAAAACATTCTCAGAAATAACAGTTTTATTCATTCAACCTTTATTTATACAGGTTAATCCCATTGAGCCTCTGGGACTCATTTACATTCCAGGTTTTCCTCTTTCTGGGAAACATGTGATCCACACTTAACATGTTTATATTATTATATTGTCAGGCATGTTTTAATTTTATTATATACAGTAAAAAGGTTAAGAGTTACCTGATATAATAATTTAAACATTTAAAGAAGAAACTGCATTTGCAGATGGACCGTTAATCATGTTAAATTTTAATTTTGGAGCATATTTCTTGTTTCTATATGATTTTAATTTATTTTATTATGCAGAACACAACAAAACATGACTATCATTGTTTTCCTTTTATGCATTTTGCTGTACTTCAGTTCAACAAGGTCAAAGTAACACAGTTGATCTGTTGAAGACACTGGAGAAATATGATCATATTATGTTATAATTGTTACAGGACATCCTTGTAAAATAAATTAATAATCTCAATGGATTTATTCCAGGTAAAGTAAAGGGTTAATAATAATTACTGTAAAAATAAAGTTTGAAAAAAATCCATCCTTCAGTGTCAAAGTACTCAGGGGTCTCTGCTCTTTGGTCCTTCTTTCAAGCTTTGACCAAAACTGACATACAACTGAATTTATTGGTTGTTCTAACAACTAAAAGGGTTAATTTTAGCAATTTTCATGTAATTAGAAAATATATGAATACTAGAAACTTTACAAGAAGTAAAACATACTCACTTTCACGTTATGCTTTATTTCTTCAAAGTAGGACATGTATTTTTTCTACTATAAAAAAATATAAGAATGCATAGTTTATTGTTTTGTTTTTTAGAAACTTGGCAAAAACTATACTAGTTGTTTCCTTCTTTACAAGAATATTGTCTTTTATTTTGTCTTAGAATGTAAAAAATATCAATAAATGTTGAAAATCATTAGATATTTTTAGTTTTATAAAATCACCCCAACTGTCCAGAAAAGCACTCTCCAGCAAGTGGTCCGTGTTGGGCCACCATTTGAGAATCCCAGTTGTAGCAGATATTGTGGCTCCGGACATGTTTTAATTTAGTGAACAAAGGAGCAGAAATGGCTCTTTTGACCGTAAAGGTTGCAGACACCTGATCCAACAAAGTTAAGTCAAATCCTCTGGATTTTTTATTTTCATTTTTTAAAGATTTCGTCTTTCATCCAAAAAAACTTTATCAATCCCACAACAAACTCAGTCCCATAGGCTGCACACTCACATAGTGGGCCAAGCAGTTTGATGGTGAAAGATTGTTTATGGAGTTTGTCCTGTCCCCAGTCAGCATGTCTGAGGTAGCCATGGCCAAAATGGTACCCGGCAAACCTGGCATCCTTCAGTGTATTAAACTCAGCAACATAGTAATTATGTGTACACATATTTACAATCAGATATGCATTGTTTGAGTTTAGTAAATTAAAAAGTTGGACTAACTCTTGCTCCCAGGCTTACTAACCTAAACCATCCATCAAATCATACATATCTGCAAACTTCATTAACTGCAGAAAAGCATATAATACACTATAACCTGCTTTAAACGTGCACCAATTAACAGTCCTGTGTGAGACCGACAGATTTCCTCACCCTCCGATTTTTATGCCTTGTTGTAAAAATCATTGGATTAGGTAGATTAAACTATCAATGGGTAAATCAATCCAACTGCTCCCATTCCTTTTAAATGCAGTCCACATCTCGATAAACTGGCAGCTTTGTGATACACAAGAGAGCTCAAAGGAATCGGTCTCGAAGGAACCACCGGCATACAAAGAATTAAAGAAACATCAATACAAGTAAAAATTGATTCCTTAATTTGTCACAGTGTGTGGTGGAAAGATACAAATGCAGACGTGTTAGGAACAATCTAAAGCAAATAAGATTTTCAGTCATTTATCCAACGTGGCTGAAGATGAGCAACATATCTAGAGGCATGGTGTTACACAAAAGATACACTAAGGAATGAACAAAGCCTACAGGGTGAGGTTATCACCTAACAGCAGCAAGTGAGACGATTACTACTAAAACAGGTAGTACTTGGGGAACGGAGACAGGAGTTTATAAAGACGTGGTCGTGTGACCAACAAAACAAAACAGCACAATTCCCTCAAATTGAAGAATAGGAGCAATTTTATACCCAGACTTTATGCATGTGAGAACTATTGGGTTAGGTTTGCATTGGTGATCAACCCAGGTCAATAGAGACACCTTTATGACTTCATTATCTTCAGGTAAAGCATCATTCAGTTTATTCAGGAGTGCACACCTTGAGGAGAAGAAAAACTCTTTACTGGAACATTGATTTTATAAAGTTCATAAAATATTTATGAAGTAAGAATACATTTCAATAGAAACATTTTCACAATAGTACACACATTGTAGATCTGTGAACGAGGAAAAACTAACTGCAGGATGTCAGACAAGAGAATAAATTATTGTTTTAATTAAATGAAACAAAAGTACAAATACAAGTTAACAATAAAAATCTGAAAAATACTCAAAACAGAGACAAAATATGACTTGGCATGCAAATATATGCTACAGTGAACTAAAGAAAAACAAAACAGCTGATAAAGATCTACATGTTTTTATTGTCTGACTGAGTGTATTGGTAGTGTGAATATAAAGACTGAAACCAGACAAATGTATTTCTTCTATTTTAAGCAGGTGACTATGGCCAATAATGCAAATAAAACAAAGGCCTAGAATTCCTTGAAGAAATGTAACATGCTGTACTTTCCATTGATAATGTCGCACCGCCGTATAAGTCGCATCAGTGCAAATATGTCTAATAAAGTAGAAACAAAAACATAAATGCATTGCTTCTCTGGATACGTTGCATCTATTATGGGATACCGCTGGCACGCCACATTTATGCGTCACCACTGACAACCTGGAAATGTGGACCGCTGTTGTTTCAAAAAATCGATTGACTGCCAAATGGCGGCCGTGGGAGCATGCACAGGAGGACACAAGAATTTAACTAGATTAACACTTAAATACAATCATTTGTTTGTCCAAAATTATAGCAAAGGTGTTTCTCAGGTTAACTTTTAATAAATACGCTTTAATGGTCAAATCAGCTGCATTTCAAAAATGTGCACATTCTGGTCCTCAAATGAGTGTCCCTCGTCTGTGAGGTGGAGGTGAACACAGGTGGACAGAGAACACAGGTGGTTTGAGAGGGGGGTGAAGGAAGCTGTTTATATTAAGAGAGAAAAACCTTCTCTTAACAGAGGAGGAGGTCTCAGGTTCCAACTTTCAAAAACATAAAATGCAGCTTTAGGTCTTACCCTCAGATGATTTTAACACATTGATGGGAACAGAGGAGCGTCATCTGTGAATTAGACTAACAAAGACTTTAACAAACACCTACTGTTAAGGTGTGATTTGTCAATTTACATACATATGTTTGTGTGTGTGCGTGCATGCGTGTGTGTGTGCTATCTCAGCCTTTAAAACCTCACTCCCAAACTCTGCTCTGTGAATTGAGAAATCTCTCCGGATGGAGAGCGAAATGTTTTCTTGCTACAAATAAAGTCCAGTTGTTTCTGTATTGAACCTTTTTATTTTATTTTATCATGTCCTGGATGACTGAGAATCTTCACCAGCATTAAGTCATAACATTATTTAAAATCTGATTACATTAAAACAAACCTGTTTCACAGTCAAAGTCAATGCTAAGTGAAATGCTAAAAACCATGTGGGACAGCTTGTGTGCAGTAAAAATAAATAAATAAATACATTGATAAATAAATAAATAAAAACACCTACATGCTGGTGTCTGTTTTAGAATTGTACACAACAGCTTGTGCTGTCTGCATGCAACAATCATCATGTACATGGTGAACTTAAGAGTATCCCTCAAGTCTAATAATAAAAAATAAAAATAAAAACTTGAATCTAGCAGGTTGATAGGCCAACTAGCACCTGACATGAGCATAATTATTCTGCTTCTTAGCACAGAAAGGAGGTGTTCAAAAAAAAAAAAAAAAAAAGTCACATATTGTTGTTCTGGATTTTACCAGTTGAACACATTGCTTTAAATAAAAGGTGTACCATATAGTCTGCTGCTAAAGCTTTGACCGAAACCAAATCATGCAATGTGTTGTGCTCAATGTGACAATCAAATATATATTAATGCCATTTGTGCATAAACTACAAGTTGAAGCATGCAGCCTGCACCAGAATCACCATGTAAAGATCAATCACTGTATGTTTCGATTTAAATGACCTACTGGATTCTACATAAAGACAACGCAATGGCTGGAATATTAATGACAAGCTTCTTGTCTCTCATCAGTATTCAGTCCTCTTGTCAACCTTGCCTGCAGGGGTTCATTTTACAGTAAGAGAGAGTAACCAGTAACTAACGAGGGAGTCACTCAGCATTTCAGCAGAGATTAGAGAGAGGACACATGGTGATGACATCAAAGAGCTTCCTCATGCCCCTCTGGCTTCCTGACCCAAACAGTCCATCAGAGCAGAACACACATAGTTGTTCCTGTATGCTGACATATGCTATAAAAAAAGCACATGTATCTTCTTCTTGTTCTTGTTCATCTTCTTGTTCTTCTTATTCTTATTCCAGAACTCAAACTCTCTGATGTAAGAAACGTAATGTACCAAAACTGATATTTTTATTCGGATCAGTATGATGAAGATCCTTACTGACAGGAATATCTGCTTTATTTGCCCCTTTCTATATGTTCTGAAAACTCTTTTCACATCAACATTCAGAGCCTGTTGCGTTAGTGCAATGTCTTCTTGGCGTCTTGGTAATGAGGCACAATGTTAAGCCCAAAAGATCTCAGTTACTGGACACGGTAGACTAATTGAAAACAAGAGAAACCAGTGCAGAAAAAGGCGTTCATTATTGATCTACATCAAGCAAGTGGCACTAATTAGTTGAACAGCTCAAGATTTTAGATTGCATTACACCTTCTTTGCATTGTAATAAAAGCAGCTGTAGAATGTTGTCTGTATATATACACACTGTATATATACTGAATACATCATGCTTGTTGATATCAGTGATGATAAACACACTTTTGCCGCTTTGTTAAATTGACAAAATTATGCAAATGAGATGCCACTGTGAAATTAACAAAGTTGTGAAACTTGTATCTCAATAGACCTGATTGAGAAGTAAGAAGAAGCTGCAAAACAATGATGAATGAACTAAAAAAAGTTAAGTCTGGTCCTCTGGACATTTAAAAAAAAAAATTAATAATAAATAACTGGAGAAATGTTTCGTCTTTCGTCCTGTTTTGTTTTTTGAATGTCCAGAGGACCAGACTTAACTTATTTAGATTTTTCTACCTGTATTATTGAGCATGCATCAGGTTGATTATGAATAAACTTTTTTGGTCTCTGAAGCAACAAGCATTTAAGCATTAACCTTTTGAAAATTAAAAAAAAAAAATCAAAAGTGTGTCTAATTTCTGCTTGAAACATGAGATGACATTAAAAACACATTCTTCATTGTATTGAATGTTCACATCCATATGATGTAATGATATACAGTATGTATAATGTAATAAATAAATAAATGCATGGGTATGGTTGTGGCAATAAAATGTGGCAACAGGGTTTATTTCTCAAAACCTTAATAAACATATACAAATAAAGATACTTGCATAAATGGCTGACTTCCCAGAGCCTCTAATTTTTAAGCTAAACAATTATACCACATTAAAATACAAAATGATATCCAAATTAATTCAAAATATCAGTATAATTTAAATCATGGTAATTTCATTTTATTATCACTACCTACTTTTTAACAATCAAAATAGATGATGTCATTGTATTTGTGATGCATGCCCTTGCTTCAAGTCAGCACAAAACACAATAGGTGCAGGAATGTGTGTATACTGTATATATTTTTTCTTCGTAGTTTCCGTCATGAAACATTAATCCAATATTGTTTAATTACCTTTAAATAATTATTTTTTTTGTGCAGATTCATGAACTCTGTCCTTCTTTACTTCTGAGAAATAATAACAATTAAAAATAAATAAATATATACACAGTCTTTTTTTACTGACCTGTTGCTAATTAACTTTTTTTGCAGCAACAACTCTCCTCCAACTGATTCTTACATGTATCACTTGCATTTTAAGACTTTTATGTCTGTATAAAAAATAAAAATAAAAAATAAAAACTCTTTGTGCTAAAGAGTAAAACAAACAGTCTTCACATCACAAAACCAGCAGCAGCTGCTCTGTGGTTCAGGGGATAAAAATCACTTATTTTTGTGACCTAACAGAAAGTCCTTAGTGCTTTAAAAAATGAAAAAGAAAAACATCAGTGATAATTTTAATATAAATGAAGGATTCAATCAAAAATAGTGTGCAATATAGTGCCCGATATAAACTGCAAAGGCATAATCAAGGTTTTGGTCATCATATTCCTGCATGTCTGCTACATGTGTTTATTTGTTTTTTTTTTTTTTAATTTGTAATAAAGAACCTTAAATTATAGTGTTAAAATTGTATTGGACCAAATGGCTTTAAAAAAGACATGGATTTGCTCTGAAAAGCGAGTATCAAGCAGGTTGGACAAACTCCAAAAAGGAAGTAAAATGTGGGTAGAAACCTGTAGGGATAAATGGAGGGAAGAAGACTCGGTGGGATGGGGGTTAGGGCAAAATCCAAAAGATGCCAAAAGATGCCTGAAAGCTGTCTGAGGGAAAATAAAGTGAAAACCAGAGGTGTAGAAAGAAATTCGGGGAGACAGAAACATGCAGGCACAAGGGAGAGAAAGAGTCATGGAGAGAGATGCTGCAGGACAGGAAAAGCAGTTGAAAGCCCCCGTGGAGTCAGAGTGTCAACAAAGTTTTAATTGCCACTTCATGGTGGACAGTCGGAGTAAGAAGCTGACAGTGGCGGAGGACAAGAAAAGAAGGAGTTTGGCAAAGATAACACGTTACAAGACGGAGGAAGGGCACTGGGAGCAGCATGTCGTTCAGGGTTAAGATCTGTCTGGGCTAAGGAATGAGGTTATCGCTGCGTGCGGTGTGCACAAAAACAAGCACATACAATGTGCTCTCACAATAGTAACATAAAATGATATCAGGAAGTTTAAAAAAGTATTGTTTACATTATAATAACTAAAAATATTGTCTAAAATCACTGTAGCAGGCTCAAAAGCAGCAGCAAGACATAGATGAGCTATTCAAAATGTGATTTATTTACAACACCAGCAGGGGATGAATGAAAATTCATCTTGAAGGTATCCAGGCGGCAAATGACAGGTGACAGCAGGTAGACAGGTGAGCAAGCATAGAGGCAGTGAAATGTGGCAGCAGCATGCACAGCAGAGGATCTAGAGCACAAATGAAACACTGTTACTAGATGAGCGGTAACCTATCAAAACTTGCTAAGTTGCAGAACTGGGCCTGGGAGAAACATGGACATTAAAAATGATCCAGTGATGAGTGGGGCGATATTCAGCGAGGTGTAATGGAAATGAGCCACAGCTGCTTCTGATAACCTGCCGAGGACGCTGACAGCCACACCCCACATGAACACCAAAAATAGAGACCAAGGTATATTCTCACAAATACAAAATTACAATAAAAATGAATATCAGATCATGACTGGAACATCACTAATATACATATGAACTAATAGTCTGTACACTCATAACCTGTATATACTTATATAGCTAAGCACATCTGGATGGATGCAAACTGCATTTCGTTGCATTGTACTTGTGACATGTGCAATGACAATAAAGTTGAATTCTATTCTATTCTACATCATAAGCTGTCTTTTATTTCAGAAAGTTGAACTACAATCATTGTATTCTTAGACGTGACCGAACTATCACTGTTTCAGTCAAACCTTGTAATTGATCATGTACAATTTTAACATCTCACAAGGTGTGCTTGCACTTAGGGGAAGTGTTGAGATTGATTCTTAGCTACTAAACCACAATTTGGCTGATATCGTCAAAACTGATTGAAACATATGTATTTTATGATAGGCTGAGATTGATTAGCAGAAGTCCTTGTCTTAAATTGAATTGACTCCAAAGGTTAATTAGTTAAAGACGTATTCCCACTGATTAATTTCTGAGATTTCATTCAAATCCATCCACTGGTTCCTGAAGTATTTTGCTAACGTATGGGCAAATTAATACATGTGCAGACACAAGTAAAAACAATATTGTCTTACTTATAGCAGCGGGCAATAAGGTTCAGCTGATGCTTAACCTTTAAAGAAGCCAACAAACACAAGTCACAATGTCCAAATCAATGTTGTTGATTCAGGTTTGTCAGATCATCAAACCCCATTTTTTTTCCCCATAATTAAAATGTGTATGACCACAGGCAAAACACATGATAACTGACAGAATGTTTTGTTCTTCAGATAACTTGCATTTGAAAAAAAAAAAATAATATTTTAAACAGAACACATTAAAGAGGCTTTAAATTATTTACATCTGTACAGTGCATCAGCAAGTTTAATGTCTTCATGGTGGCTGCACTGTATTTATGCAAAGCAGAGAGTTTAATATCACTCGGTGAATCACCAGGGAAAGGATTTTGTACTTTTTTTTTTTTTTTTTTTTTTTTGTAAAAGAAGAGCCCATTACATTTTGGTGAGGATCCAGACCACTTTGATCAAATTTAGAGATAGTACATTGACTTTGGCAGCATATTGCTCTGTCTGTCTGCCATAAATACTGATGTTAGAATCCATTTCATGCCAAAAATCAAGTTTGATTTCTCAAAAACTTCAAAATAAAACATGAGGCTGCTCAGATTGTGCTTTACACTCAGTTTGTTCAATCAGCATAGCAAGATGTGAGGTTTGTGTGGCTGGAAATGATCAAACATGCAGCTAAATTTACTCATTAATTTGTGGGAATGCAATCGTGTTATCCTGCTTTCTTCAATACTGCTGCATGAAATTTATGCAGATAAGATTTTGTGACATGAAGGTTAACAGCCTGCTCAAGATTAGTAATTCAAAAGAGAATCTACCCATTCAAGTGTGTAATCTGTTTTACACAGAATCATACATGTACAAAATTCACAGGTTCATTGGTGATGTGAACACAACGGTCAGCCTTACCTCTTATAGTATTTCACAAAGTTCCACACAAGTGTTATTTTTTTAATATATATATATATATATATATACCTGTATTATTATTCAGAGAGCAGGCAGGTCATATATGTGTTCATTTTACTTCCAAATAGTCAAACAATATTTATGTAGAATGGTTGCAAATGTTCCCATAAAACAAAATAAAGAAAACTACGAGTGAGTTTTCTTGTCAATCTTTGGTAAAAGGCATATTTTCAGCCAATATCTTATTTGACAATACTGCATTCAGATAAAACAAAGAGTGATGCATTTTCATGAAATGCAGATATTTTAAGGGGGGCAGAGGGATGGGAGTGTTTTTAAATTACCCCTTTTCAAAAATGTATAGTTCAATAATGGAAAATTGTGCTGTTAACCATCATCTGCTGTAAAAAGGTCATTGTCCACTTGAAGAGTTCTAATATTTCACTGCTGTTTCTGAAACATTATTGCTTGCCTCACACAGAGGCAACATGTACATCAATTGTAAGGCAGACCTGTTGGTGTTGAGGTAAGCCAAGTAACTGTATCACAAGGATCTTTAACAATTTCCTACAGGATCAATAAAGTTTAGTTTTTTTATATATTATCTTATCTTACAGTTCAGTCAAACTTTGTGTATAATTACCAGTTAGTGTAATTAAAGAGCTCACTGTCCTAAAGGGTCATGATCTGCTATTTGTGTTTAATGCTGATATGCTAGGGAGTAAATGTGGAGATGTGAACAATGACAAAATGTGTAGGGTTTGTGATTAGAGAGCGGTAAATACATGAGACAAGACCAGAATGTAGATGAGCCTTCAGCAGTTCATTACACATAATTTAAATTCTAAAAATGCAAACAAGTCTTTTGCACAGAACCAGTGTGGAGAAGCTGGTGGGTCCATTAAATAGGTTAACAACGTGCACAGGGGGAGAGCGATGTCTCAGATTTAATAAGTTGGTGCCCCATGCCAAGTCTTTGAAACAGATGGCTTGGTGGGCAGGGGCCATGGCAATTCCACTTTATTTTCCCTACATCCTTTTGCAGTGCAATTAATTTGCCTAAAGCTGACAGTGATGCTCCCACATGAAGGAAAAGGAGCAGATCACAGGAAGTAGATTCACCACGGAGGAGCTTCCCTCAGAGAAATGCAGATCGGAAAAGATATCCATGAATTGACTCAGTGTTTTTCCAGGTAGGAGTAGAGCAACATTTATAGCAATAATGTAGACCGCAACTAAAGAATTAGTTTTATTTCTGTGAAAATCGCATTACCTCATTGAGTATTGAGTACATGATTGGCATTACATCATTGTGTATATATCGGTTGTTGTGTTCCCAATGTTAGCATTAACCACTAATAAAAATAAATAAAAACTAGATGCATTTCTAGCCTACCACACAATCTATCCATCCATCATCTTTTTCATTCATTCAGCATGTATTTATACAGGTTAATCCCACTGAACCTCGGGGACTCATTTACAAAAGAGACCTGGTTTTGTTAAAATCAATGGACAACAAAGACAACAATAGACAACCATTAAGGATGTGTACAAATTTAGTTTTTTTTTTTTTATCACAAGGGAAATAAAATGGCATTTAAAAGAAAATGTAACAAAACAAACAAACCAAAAACAGCTGGATTTTAATGCAGTGTAGAAAACTAAAAACAGGAACATGTCTGCATTGGTTTTTGCCAGGAACTTGACAAATGTTTAAAGCAACTCGGAGAGGTCAATTTCGAGAGCTTCAGATATTTTGCCAAGTTATTCCAGGAAACAGGAGCGGAGTAGGAGAAGGCCCTTTTGCCTGGTTCAGTCTGCACTGAGGGGACACTGCATGTAATCATGTCCTGAAAGTGCACGCTGTAGCTGCACTCATAGGAGGAGAAGGCAACAAACCAAGAAGTAATATAAAGATGAAAATGTACCAATGGGAGAGTCTGCATGAAGTTAATGATGTCCATTTAACCGGTGAATACAGAGTGCAGTTGTGGGTACGATGGTTACAGCTAGTTATGAATCATAGTGCACCATGATAGACAGCATCCAACATCTGCAGGGTGCTTGTAGGAGTGTTTATGTAGATAATGTCACCATAGTCAATGGAGGGAAGGAAAGTTGCAGTTGCAAGGCATTTCCTAGCATTCAGAGTTAGACATGAATCCATTTCTGAAAAAGAAACCCAGTTTAACTTTCAGTTTTCTTACTTAGTTTTCCACGTGGAGCTTAAAGAGGAACTAAACCCATGGTGAAACTGTAGCTCCGCCCCGAGACGAGATTCAAAAACTGCAAAATGGGCGTGCCGAGAGACACCGGCGAAAGGAGGGGGAGGTGGAATCACAAGACTAAGCTAATAATAAATATACCGCCA
>JARVLU010000528.1:22813154-22825567 GCA_031762415.1 Simpsonichthys santanae | reverse complement strand
TCTGCGCTGCTTTCAGTAATGCTCACGACGTTAACTACCCCCCAATATGGCGCCCATGACGTCACGTGCAAAAGACCGATATGTAACTTTATTGTCACGTTATTTAACCTTTTAGCCTTCGCTCCTTGTGTTATAGGCTCCACTACAACCGATGTACGCCATCGCCCCAGAATGCATTTTGACAGTAAAATAATGGCGATGTCCTTAAAGTGAAAAATGTAGTAAACATACTAACTATATATAATTTTTTTTAAAGTAATTAGGTGTTTTCAGTGTCACAAACAAGAACTTTTAACAGGAGAGAGAAAAAAAAAAACTAAATATGAAGAAGGTCAGTTTGTTCAAGTGGTCTGAGAACCCTTCAAATCAAAAACAGGATCGCTCATGTTTTCCTGCGAGTATCAAAGGCCCGTCTCTCCCCGGCCTGCCCACGGTGCTGTTTGGACCCGGCGGCCCGGACTGTAGGCTCATTTCTGTGGAACTGGACTGGCAGCTGGCCAAGGTTTAGCAGAGATGCTTTAATTGTTGCAGAGCCTGAATAAAAAGGGCAGTGGAACAAACGAGTGAAAAGGCTTTTTGTTTCTGTGACAAAGATCACAGATTGTGGGAGAAGATCTTGTTTTTTCCCTGTTGTGGGGGGGATTTATTAGCAGCTCTGTGCAGAAAGCCACCATAGGACTCACACTCAGCTGAATGAAGCTGAGATTTAGTCAAATTAACTTGATTTATAATTTTTTTTTCAGGTGTCTGGGCGGGTCAGGTTAACGGAGACTCTGAAGCAGGACTGCCTGATGGAGGCAGCAGCTCCGAACATCTAGACCATGAAAACGACGTTCAGCTCCAGCCTCAGGTGCGTTCACCTCCACCTCCTAAAACAAGGTTTCTGTTTGTCACTTGTGCTGAGCCAGTGTTCACACGAGGGTTTTGATGGGGTTTTTGAAAATATTTTTTTACAGTCAAACTCCTGCGTATTTTGTGTTTTTTTTAACCGTTCATATTTCAAAACATTCAGAGCAGTATTTAGTTAAGTTATTTAATTATAATGACAGTTTTCTCATAGAAGTACATCGAGATTTATTTAATATCTTCTAAAACATTGTTTTCTTTAAATCTACTTTATTTTTATATTCTGCTACGTTTAGCTTTCAGCTACTGTTCTTGCTAACTGTAGCTTTTATCTAAAAATCTTAGTATATTTTACTTTAAGCTACTCATTGGGCACATTTCAATACTATTAATTTATATTTTTACTACATTTTGTTCATTTTAACTTTAAGTTACAGTTTAGCTGATATTAGCTATTAGCTAAAGTTTTCTAACTTTAGCTTGTAGAAACAAATAATTTGTTTTTAGCTATTGTTTGCTTCATTTTAGCTTTAAGCTTTAGTGTTTCTATTTTTAGATTATAAATTCTGTTTTGCTAACTTTGAGCATTAGCAGCTATTTTGCTAAATTCGTTTTTAAGCTACATTTTTAGTTATTTTAGCTTTTAGCTACCATTTTTCTAATTCAAGTTTTTAGCTGGGGTTTTGCTACATTGAATATTTTAGCTTTTAGTAAAAGTTTAAATGATTTTAACATTTAGAAAAAGTTTAATTTTAGTTTGTAGAGACAATTTGTGTTTAACTTTTTAGATAATTTGTGGTTCATTGTACACTTTTGGTCATTATTTTGCTAGTTTTTAACAACAATTTTGCTCATTTTAGCTTTAAGCTACAATTGTGTTAATTTTAGCTTTAAGCTATGTTTTTTTTTTCTATTTAGCTTATAGCTACTGTTTTGCTGACTTTAGCTAGTAGCTTCTATTTACTAATTGCATTTTTTAGGTTTTGCTAAATTTAGCTTTAAGCTACAATTGTTTTTTATTTTATTTATTTATTTATTTATTTATTCATTTCATATCAATTAAAAGACAAATACAAAACAAAGAAAAAAAAAACATTTAAACTATATAAATTTAAAAAATAGTATAAATGTATAGCCTTTCATTTTATTTTTTTATTTTTGTACATGAAACAATTAATTAAGTTTATATATTTATCCAGTCTTGTGTTGTTTGACCTGTAGACTTAAATTTGTGCATGCTCAGGGAGACTCCATGTAGGACGTATGTTACAGATTCAGGATCAGTGAAGTCTGGAGCAAATTTCATGGGAGGACATCAAAGAGGGAGGCAGATCGACAAGTAGTCCGACGGTTGTGCGATGATGTTGACAGAGGACGAAGATGGGCGTGCATATCAGGTGGAAATCAGACAGGTAAAAGGAAATGGTCAGGAAGCAGACAGCCAAAGCGAACAGGGAAACATGGATGAATATTAAACCAGACAAGGGGTCAGACAGGGACAAAACAGAGGACGTGCATGGGAGCTGTGCTGGCAGGCAGACAGCCATGTGGAATCAGACGAGCGTTTAGGCATGATACAGCTGGCAGTTACAAACAAAGAGGAAAACAAGAATTGAGATTTTTTTTTAAATGTGTTTCAGACAAACATGCAGACACGATGGAAAAAAAAAAAGTTGGAAAAACTTTTAAGCTATATAAATCATGTTTTGCTTAAATTATTCAAAGTTTGAAATAGACAAACACTGAAACCTTGAGAGAAATGCATTTAAATGTGACCGGATGTCTGACTTTGTTTCAGGGGGACTTGTCACACCTGTTCCAGGAGAACAGATGGAAACAACAAAGAAATGCTAATTTTATGTCTTATTCAAAACTGCTTCTAATAACACATGATTTATTGCACAGAGTGTCTAACTGTTGCTGTATTCTTCATCCAGCTATAATGCTCAGCTACTACCACATCAGACTGCAGCTCAATGTCTTAATTTGCTTTTTTGTCAATTGTTTTTTTTTTTTTTTTGTCTTTCCCTCCCACAACGCTTTACACATACATTTAATATTTGCATACCACAACATTCAATACAATTTGTTCAGTTTTATTAAATAATTTGCAAACAGCATTGACATCAAAAGTCCAAAATGGAAAAAAAAAAAAAAAATGTTCTTGCCGTTCTTGACAGTGCTTAAAATGTGTTGCTCACCCACACTAAATTTATATCTGTAAATTTGAATTATAACCATTTTTAATAAGATTCAGTAACAAACTTTATTTAAAAAACTTGTGTACAGGGACAACTTGCAGATTTCAAACAGAAAGGCCAAGAGGCAAACCTGTGACATTATCGCTGCGAGGCAACAGTTCTACTGTGGTTCGGTAGTTGCTCGTGGGATAAACCCCCCCCCCCCCCCCCACACACACACACACACACACACACACACGATAGGTGAAAAACAGCAAAGTAGCAACGCTATAATTAAATATTTATATATTTTAAGGCTTTATAAACCATTCCCACACTCTTGCAATGATCCATACATCATTTTAACAACATATGTATATGTACTGTACAGTACTGCAAAATTTTACTCACCAGCTCGACTGAGCAGCAGCTTGGTTCTGGTCTGGCTCGGTTTCAATTCAGCAGACTTGCCCTACAGAGCCCCATCCAGGAGGACGTGCACGTGGATAATATGGCTTCAGGATTATTTGTCAACTTTCCTGTCTTTTCTGTGAGCTTCATAGAAAGATCGTTACTTCTGACTTTGCGATGCAAAACGTTCCCTTCATTTCGGCAGAAAGCAGCGGCAAAAGCACTGTTGGCTTCTGGGTAGTGTAGTTCTTTTGACTGGCGTTGCAGTATAGGCTTATTGAAAGAAAACTACAAAATGGTGGAATCTGTCTGAAGGTTTTTTTTTTTATTTTTTTTTTACTTTTTATACATACCATCTCAATCACATGAGTAATATTAAAGTTAACAATCGTCGAAAGAGCAAATCCACTAAAGTCGAACCCTCAAAGTAGCAAGGGACTACTGTGCTGTGCCCACCCCCTGCTTCATTTGGAAATGACCAAACATGATATCACCTCTGAAGCGTACCCTCTCACTTCAACGTTTGTAATCAGTTCTTCTTTGTGCCGTTTTATATGTATAGATCATTTTCTGTAGTGCAGAAACAGTCTGAACAATTGAAACACGTTATAAAAAGTTGAAATGTTCTTTGTGTGCTCCACTCAAATGACAGAGGCAATATTCAGCATGTGTAGAACTGAAATGTCTTTTCATCAAAACATAAAATTAGAGTTCCCACTCTGACTCGGAGTCTTTTTGATAGCCTGTGCGTCAGTATAGAATTGCTTTTAGCAGCGGCAACTCTTAAACACCGCTCAAGATGAATACGTCTGAATACATAGAACTATTTTTTTCCCCTTGTTCAATAAATGTTATTTTTTTCCTCATTATTACAGCCCTAAAATCTAATTTGTATGAAACCTTGAACTTGCTGCAGGTGAAGTGACGTTTTATATTTTGTTGTCTGTGTTCTCCCCTCACAACTCTTATATTTACAGATTTCGCCTCTGCACACCCATTGTCATGCTTTTTTTTTTTTTTTTTTTTTTGTTAAAAATTGTTGGATTTCTTTCTGTAACATCAGGTCTTGACCTTAGTGCAACATGTAAAATGCCTTGAGATGATGGTTTGCTCTGGAGCTACACAAACACTGTCTAACAGAATATAATTAAATATACTGTAATTTCTTCTTTCTCACCCCATTTTATTTTTCTCATTCTGTCCCCCCTTCCTTTTCCCTCAGTTCAATATTATCCATCCCTAAACTAAGTGGTCTTATTGTTCTATCAAAGCTTGGTTCCAGGCCCTCTCTCGCTCTCTATTTCTTTTTCCCAGGTTGAGGTCAGCTGGGACTGAATTTTTCATTCAACCTTTATTTAGGCAGGTTAATCAAACTTCTGGTATTTTTCATTTCAAACTGGACCATTAAACCATTATCAGACTATTGAATGCAGACTGAGACCGCTGATTTGGTACAGACTTCCAGCCTGAGAATGATTTTCTCTAAACCAGATAAAGTAGGTAGCAAAAAT
The DNA here is from genome assembly GCA_031762415.1 of Simpsonichthys santanae. NCBI lineage: Eukaryota > Metazoa > Chordata > Actinopteri > Cyprinodontiformes > Rivulidae > Simpsonichthys > Simpsonichthys santanae. The sequence continues at coordinate 22,820,619 of JARVLU010000528.1, read as the reverse complement.
ATTAAGCTCTTAATATTTACATTTTATTGCCATGGAATTCAGTGAACTCTTTGACTAAAAGCATGATTAAAAAAAAAAAATTAAAAAAATCTGAAAACATGGGGACAAATGTGCTTTTGTGTATATGTTAAAATGTATGATTTTGAGTGATCATGTTTTGGCAAATACAGCAACACGTACAGCATGTCTCTTAATTTTGCCTGTTTGTGATAAATTAGTTAATTCACTTTTGACTGGTGCTTTTTGTGTCCAGCTATGTTTGATTTGCACCAGAGATTTCCAGTTGGATTAAGGTCTGTGCTTTGACAGGTGAACTTTGTCCCTGTCTCAAATGTGAAATCCTTTAACACATTTTTTTTTTGTTATAAATCTATTTAGCCCCAGAACCTTCAGATGGAAGAAAATCCCTGCAGCGTGATGCTGCAGTGCATGCTTCACTGTAGGGGTGATGTCAGAAATGCTGTTTGAGCCACATGGTGTAACAGTCTCTTCAAAATGCAACACTGTTTTTATTGATGTTATTTTGTTTTCTTTATTTTTGTTTTGACTACCTATACAAGTTTAGCTATGTGCACAGTGTATTTAATTGTCAAGTCATAAATTATCCCAGTTTTGTTAGTTATCTTGTTTGCGTCATGTGCATTTATTGAGCCAACTACAACTTTGCAGGAAAACAAGAACTGTCAAACCTTTTCATTGTTGACAGTTTCTGAGTATCACGATTTACACCAGATTGTTTTGTATTTTTTCCATTTATTAGACGCGTGCACTTCTCAGTGCCTGACGCAAGTAGAGTGAAGTAGGGGGTTAAATCTCTGGAGCGTGCGTAAAGGCACCGCAATCCTGTGCCAGGGGTCTCATAGTGTTAGAACAGAGGTTGGCTCGAGCTTAGCACCACGCGCGCTCTTCAAATGCCTGCTTGCAAATTGGGGACAATATGTTTTTGCACTGTGCACATGCGGGTGAGTCCTGCTGTGTTGGCCCCTGCGTTGTGGATAACACTAGGATGACTCTCTTCGAACCATCACGTTGTTTTTGTTGCACTGGAGGATTTCACTGTTTTGGAATGCGCATGAACCTCTTTTCGACATTTCCTCCTCTGGGCTTGTCTACACGCTGCCGCGTGCGCTCTCCTGCCGCCGGGATATGTGGAAATAATACGCTTTGATTGTTTCATAATCAGCTGGCCTTGAAAAAAAAAATGAAACTCCTTTGAGATGAAAAGCTGCACTTTTGGGGATCACCTTTTGCTCGCGCGCGGCTCGTGCCTGATCTTGCGCCTCAACCGCCTGTTGTTTGTGTCCGAGCAGGAACGCACAAGTTTGACGCGAGCTGGAGCCGGAGCGAGGACTGCAGCTGGTCTGCGCCGCGCATTAGGGCCAGAGGCGGGGGGCCAGCAGTGGGACCGACAGCGCGGCCCCGCTGTTGCGTTGTCGCGTGCTTGGACGGGGTATCCGGCGCAGTTGTGGAGCGGGGATGACGAAGCCGGTGGTGATGAGGATGATGATGAATGGCTCGACAGCTCGACCAGGCACTGGGCTCTCGCCACCACTCCGTCTCCTGCTGTGCGCTCTTCTTTTTCTCCCTCCGTGCGCCCACTCGCACCCGCAGCCGTGCCAGGTGCTAAAACGGATCGGCCACACCGTTCGGGTGGGGGCTCTGCACGTTCAGCCCCGCTTGCTGACCACAGCTGATGGCAGCGGCTCTGAGGAAGCCCTGGCGGGAGAGCTGCAGCATTTGGAGTTGAAGAAACAGAAAACCGGCGCCAGCGCGCACGGATTTGGAAACCTCAGGACTAGAGTCCCCGCCAACAACCAGCGGGGCGCAAACAGGAGTAAAAGCCAGACGCGACAGCGGGAGGGGAACCCCGCAACGGAGGATCGCGTGTTCTCACCCCGGGAGTCGGTCCTGCTCGCGGCTGAAGCTCTGAACCAGGCCGGGTTGCTTCCATACAATTTGTCCCTGGAGCTCGTCATGGCGGTCGGTGCCGCGCTTGGCGAGCTGCCCGCGTTCTCGCACTCCTCCGCGGGCGTCCCCGAGGACGAGGACCCGCTGTCCTTCTTGGAGAGCGTGTGTCACACCGTGGTCGTCCAGGGTGTTTCTGCCATGCTCTCCTTCCCACGGAACCGGGACGAGCTCCTCAAGTTGGAATTCATCTCGCTTGTGCTCCAGGTGCCCGTGGTCAGCGTCGTGCACAGGGAAATCTCGCGCCACACTGAGGTAAAGGGGGAAAAAAAAGTTTATTTAAAGATACTCCTGCTTCATCTTGACACTGTAACAAGTTTATTATAAACTCGCATTTCAGGAGAACAGGAGCTTCAGTTCTACAGGAATGTTTGAGGATTAGATCTTGTGGATTTGTTGATTCAAGGCAATCTATTTAACCAAAACGTAGAAAATGTTAAAATGCAAAAGGTGCATTCGATAACCAATAGGAAGCTGATATTTCTCCTATATTTATGGTGCTGAATTATTTATTCATGTTGATCAAATATCTTATGTTTGTGGAAAAACAATTTTAGTAGCATCAATTTTTACTTTAAAACGAAAACGGAGAACTATGCGCTGTCCATGGTGCTGAAATGTCCACATTCAGAACAAGAGGCAAATAATTAACTCTCATCCTTGTTTAAGTTTAGGGGTAGAATAAATGATCTCACACATTAAATGCTATACTATGAACACAAGATCTGAAATTTAACCACATGAAGACTGAACACACCAGCATAGTTTGGTGAAAGCACTGAATCTACCTCTGTGTGCTGAAAAATCCAATAAGCAGCAGATCAAACCCTTTTCTACATTCTGATGTGCTGATCTGAGCAGCATACAGAAAACAACTCGCTCATGCAGAACCACTTTTGTCTTGATAAATCTCCTTCCATTTGGCCTCTTCCTGCGGTGAATGCACAGTGAATACTGTGACCTCATTTTAATGGTTTTACATGAAAAGTGAACGTTTTCTTCTTTATGAGAGTTGCCTTGTAAAAGCACCATTACCAAATTGTCATGTGTGACCATCAGGGTCTCATGCCACCCACAGATCAATGAGTTAAAATCCATTTTGTAGTTTTGCATAATGCTTGATTAAGGCCTTTTACTGTGTGGTGTTGTTAGTTTATTATTAACTTGACAGTCAGAGAGTGAGACACATGCATGTGGTTACTACAAAGCAGTTCCTTTTCCCATAACAAAGTTATATTGTGGTTCTGGGTGGTAACTGCATTGACACCCTTCATCAGTTTTACAACATTTCTAAGTTGATTTTACTATCAGTGCTATTTGTTTTTCAATACAATTTCTAATTTTGAATAAACTTAAAGCTTAATATCACATCCTGCATTATTCCAAAAGCTTTTTAAAATGTTTCAAGATACAGAAACAGTCACAAATGGCATGTGAGTTGCAGGACCCAAATACAGGCAAAAATCAAGTGGAAAGACTGAAGAAAATAAAATGGTTTGATAGTTTGGGGACAGAAAATAATCTCAAAAGGTGACCGACACAAACTAAGGCGCTGTCAATGAGAATCTGGCAATAAATAAATAAATAAATAAATAAATAAATAAATAAATAAATAAATAAATAAATAAATAAATAAATAAAAGTATGAGGTAAATTACTACAAACATTCTACTGGAGAACTACAATAATTAAAAACAGAAATATGATGTATAGCAGCAATGAGTCAAATCAAATGTGCAGAAATGCAAAGAGGATTTAATTTCAAGAGGATTTATTTCACTTAAATAATTCAGGAAGCAAGGTGCAAGGCAGTGAAACAACTGAAAATCAAAAATATGAAACATGAGGACAGAACACAAGACACATCTTAACAAGATTTCACCAACCCCATACACACCTGAACCCATCCATCATCTTTACACACTTCTTCCTTTTCAAGTCACAGGGCTCACTGGTGTTCATGTCCAGCTATCATTATGGGAGACGAGGGACATCCTGTATGGGTGGGACACCCTGTATAGGTGGCAAGTCCATCACATGAACACATGGAGACAAACAACATTCACTCACACCTAGGGACAATTTAGAGTTACTAATCAGCCTAACATGCATGTTTTTGGTCTGCAACCGGAGTACTCAGAAAAAATGCACACATGCATGGAGAGAACATGCAAACTCCACCCAGGAAGGTCCCAGGCCAAGATTTGAACCAGCGACCTTCTCGCTGCGAGGCAACAGCTCTACCAACTGTGCCACCACTTGAACCCAGTGTTATAAATGAGTTTCCACACTCTGAAGAATAAACATAAATTGTTATGGAATTTAATCGACTGTCATTATGACTTTGCTGCTTAAGGGAAATATTAATTCATTTTATGAGTGAACAGTTCAACTCTTCTGCCAAGTGCTCTAATTAGATCCTTGCTGTGGAGTCTGCACTTTGAAGGAGAGCAATATAAACCTAACTGCAAGTGTAAACACTTTGAAACAGTTAATTGGAAGTTTTCTCAGTTTTATTTTTTTTTTAAGTGTGTGTATATGTTAAGGTAGAGTTTAAGTGAATTGCTATGTTTTATTTATTTCATGTTCCCATAGAATGACAAAATTACTTCTATACCTTTAGCCCATCACACATGAGATACACCAGGTGGAGCAGTGGACGACTATGAAAGCACCCAGGGAGCAAATCAGGAATTGGATGTCTTGCTCAAGGACACCATGACATGTAGGCATGGTGGGGGAGTTAAGCCTGCAACTTCCTAGTCCCAAGTTGGCTGCCATATCTACACCATCTCAGCCCCCAAGACTGTGTGTATTTGTGTGCGTCTTTGCGGGAAAGTGTGCATTATACAAACTATTGCACACACAATTTATGGGTAAAAAGCATCCTTAATATTTTGTGTGCAGATGTGTTTTTATCTGTACGCCAAACAAAACATGACTACAGGACAAATCTTTATTAAAAAAAAATCTGAAAATTAGTATCCATAGGTCATCTACAAGGAAATAATGTTCATATGATTTGTACCAAAATATTTTGGAGTCAATGCAATCAAGATTTCTGCCACAGCTAAATGATATTTGTAGACACAAACATGATTATAGTTCAGTTATTTCAACAGATATAAGAAGAAATTCAGCTGAGCTTTACCCTCAACGTATTTATTTGCAGACTGTACTTGATCTTCCTTTAAATTGTTGGCGTCACCTGTTGGGATCAACTCTAATTTCAAAATATCTCATGAACCAAATGGACAAATTGTAATTAAAGTTTTAGAAATTATTAAGTAGATGTACACACACCATGTTTTACATTTTGTAGTTACTTCAAGTCACAAATGGCCACGACAATAACAGAATAAAATATTTCCATTGCATCAAGAGTACAATAAAACCGAGTTTGCTTTCCAGAAGGTAAGAGGTGATAAATAAATAAATAAATAAATAAATAAATAAATAAATAAATAAATAAATAAATCACAACATAAAGTGACAACAGTATAGAAATATAAAAAACATAAAAGTTTAAAAAGTAAAACACACACATACACATTTAGAAACTATTCAAACACTTAACACCCCCATGTCCAAAATTAGTAAAACTGATTTCCCACTTGTTGTCCCTTTGGCATTCATTGAGTTCAGTTGTGGCCTTTGGATTAAAAAATGGTCCCTGGGTTTGGTGGTGCAAGATGTGAATGCCCTGTAGCACCTCCCCAAAAAAAGGTAAGATGAAGAGATGAGGGCAGGTCACATCTTTTAGAATGTTGTGGCTTCTGTGGAGGCAACAGGTTCTGAAAATATCTTCCAGAGAGGCCAGTGTGCAGCTGATCATTTTCTCAAATGTATCTGAGCAAATTCTCAATAGTGCAATAAGAGGCTCTCAGCAGCTCCACTAAAACACTATTTTTTTTAGATGTCCTTAGTAAGTGGAGCTGTTTGAGTCTTTTTTTTTTCGAGGTCTTTACTAATGTATTTCTCCAGATACTTAAAGTTGCAGACTTGCTCCTCTTCCCTGATATTTAGGGGAGTGTGGCCATTATGGTGTTTCCTGAAGCCAAAAATAGCATTTTCTCTTCTTAATGTTGTGTCGGGTTATTGTCCATGCACCAGTCTGCCTCATGTCATCTGTAAACTTGATTATGATGTTTGTGGAGTAAATGGGAGCAGCTGTATAAAGTGAGTACAACATAGGGCTGAGGACGCAACCTTGAGGTGCTCCTGTGCTGAGTACTAGACTGGTGGACAACTGTTGAGTATGATGGTCTGCAAACAGAAAGGAAGTCCTTCATTCACACGCATGTGGCTTCTGAGGCCCGTACCAAGTGGTTTGTTGACCAGTCTGGAGAGGAGGATGGTAATGAAGGTGGAGGTATAGTCAATGAAAAGTATTCTCACATAAGTGTAGAATGTGCAACTCCCCCTGCATTTCTTAATATCAGCCTTACCTCATGGGTCTGAACAACTGGGAGTCAGCCGCAGCAGCAGCATCTAAAAGAGGCCCTCATCCTCTATCTTTACTCTGTAAAGTTTTGAAGAAAGCAAGAAAACTGAGCTATTCTGGAAAGTGGGTGTGGTTGTCTGGAGATGTTTGATGATTTCTCCTATAATCAGTGTTGTGCTGAAAACTCTGCCACATCTGTCTCGAGTCCCTACTGAGAAAGTGAACTTCAATCTTTTCCTTGCAGCAGCTCTTGCCTGTTTTATGCTCTTCTGCAGGTTTTGCATAGATGTGCAGTCCTGCTTTCTGTCCCCCAACCTGAATAATGCATTTCGCTCTTTCAGCATCACCTGGACCACTTTTTTTTTTTTCATTCAACCTTTATGTATGCAGGTTAGTTCCAATGAGCCCCAGGGACTCATTTACAAGAGATCTGATCTTAACAAATGTTAACAGTGGACAACAATGACAACAGTAAACAATCAAAAAAGAAAACATACAAATTGAAAAGAACAAATGAAAGAAAAATGGTGTTAAAAAAGAAACAGCTGGATTGTAAAGCGATGCAGAAAACTAAACAGGAACATGTCTGTGTTGGTTTTTGCCTTGAACTCAGCAGATGTTTGACGCCACTTAGAGAAGTCAAGGTCAAGATCTTCAGATCTTTTTGCAAGATATTCCAGGAAACGAGCGGACTAGGAGAAGACCCTTTTTGCCAGCTCAGTCCACACTGATGCCTGATGACCACTTTTGTCATCCAAGGATTCTTGTTTTGCATTTGTCAAGCAAATCTGCACATGCAGGCCAGTGATCCAAGCAGGCAGGTCCAAAAAAGTTCAATTTGGGGCATCTGATTTTCTGCCCTGTGGCCATATTTAGCTGTATTTAGTGACCTGTGGACATATTTAGCTGTATTTAGTGACCTGTGGACATATTTAGCTGTATTTAGTGCCCTGTGGACATATTTAGCTGTATTTAGTGCCCTGTGGACATATTTAGCTGTATTTAGTGACCTGTGGACATATTTAGCTGTATTTAGTGCCCTGTGGACATATTTAG
>JARVLU010000528.1:22802899-22813054 GCA_031762415.1 Simpsonichthys santanae | reverse complement strand
TTTAGCTGTATTTAGTGTCATGTGGACATATTTAGCTGTATTTAGTGCCATGTGGACATATTTAGCTGTATTTAGTGACCTGTGGACATATTTAGCTGTATTTAGTGTCATGTGGACATATTTAGCTGTATTTAGTGCCATGTGGACATATTTAGCTGTATTTAGTGCCATGTGGACATATTTAGCTGTATTTAGTATCCTGTGGACATATTTAGCTGTATTTAGTGCCATGTGGACATATTTAGCTGTATTTAGTGCATTGATACAACCTATATCTAGACCTGACATGAGCTCAAACCCAGGAACAGTTGCAGTGAAACCTTCTGAGACCAACAGTGGAGATATTCTGTTTTGAATCCGTTTGCAACAGAGGACATTTTTTTTTTCAACATTTGTCTCCTTTCTGCTTTTCCCTCTTGGTTGCCACATCGAGTCATCTTCCTCCATCCCACTCTGTCCTCTGCATCCTCTGTCCTCACTCCAACTACCTCCATGTAACTGCATCCATACATAGAGTTACTTCTCTGAACTTTTTTCCTACCATTTTACTGAGTTGATATGGAGTGTTGTTTCAGAATTATTACTTCAAATCAAATTGGAAACCCAATTCTGAAAGCTGTGTGCCTGTTGGCTGGAGGTTTTAGGCACCAGTTTCTGATTTATTAGATTGCTTTTCACAAGACACAACCTTGGACGTGGGTGGAAGAATAAAAAAAGTAAAAACTTTAGACACAAACAACAACAAATTTAAATATTAACATTTTTCACAAAATATTGTAATTTGTTTAAAAAAAATGTGTGCTCAGTTTAATGTCTGCCCTACTAACGTTGTTCACGAGTCACCACTGTTAAAACTAATACAAATGAAAGAGATCCATGTGGATTTCTTCCAGAAACAATTGTATTTATTTATTAATTTATTTTGTATGCATTTATTTATTTGAACATGAAAATTCACACAAAACGCTTTAGATCACTCAGATTTAAGAGGACTGGGACATCTGAGACCTGTCATCTTTTTAACTTGCATGTTCTGAACATAATTTAAAATTTCCTGTTCTGAGTTTTAACAGGAAAAAAAAAAAATCTCTGTAGGAGTCAGCAGGTGCTAAAAGTCAAAACTGATTCCCAGAAGGGAAATAACATTTACCAAAAGCCGACAAACAGCTGATTGCTTGGTGGAGAGGTGCAACAGATGGGTAGACAAGTAGGATTGGAAGTAGAACAGAAAATAAAATGAACATGGAAGACAGAAGAAGAACAAGGAGGAAGATTGTACAATGTGAGGTGCTAATGTGAACATTTTAAATGCCCTGTTCCCCATCTGGTTCGCACATTTTTTTTTTTTTGTATTATTATTTCATTCTAACTGAAGACTTACCACAGTTTCTCTAAAATATACTTTTTCCTACCTCGATTATGAAAAGTTCAAATGTGTAAAATGTGAAAGAGATACTCACAAATAGTTTATACACAATAGAACTCCGTAAACATGCCAAATAAGAGAAAACTACACTTTAAATTATATTGGGGGGAACTAAAGTAATTGTGACTTTGATGGTCTCAAGAGTCACAAATATGAAACAGCTGCAGGAGCATTTTAAAATTAATTGAAATTGGTAAAAGATCAGTAATAGGATTGGGTATAAGTGTTTCAGAGAGACTGAATATATTAGAAGTAAAGATGGGCAGAGGCTCACCAGTCTGTCAAAAGCAACATCTAAAAACAGTGCAAGAGTTTCAGAACATTGTTCCTCTATAGAAAATTTGGGAGATTTGTATTATACATCAACTACAGTTCATAAAATCAACGTTATTGTCATTGTACAGTTAAGTACCATGACATTTTGTTCCGTGCAGCTGTCTGAAGGATAGACGGAAGTGTACTGAGGCTGCGGCTCCTTTTGAGCGCTGCCCTCGTCGCTTAGAGAAGAAAAGGAGAAGAAAACGAGACGAGGTATAAAAAATAACCTCACACCGTGTCCTTGACACAGGGCATGGTAAAGTAGCAAAATAATCAACTTCAGCGAGCAACATAGAGAAACAATATATTTTGCAGGGGGGAGGGGGGGATCACAAGAAGGTGAGCTTGTCCATGAACACTTCTAGATAGATTCTATAGTCCTGATAAAGATGTTACGGTGTCTCTCAGCCAGTCTCATATAAATCTAGAGTAATTTATGTGTTAAAAAAAAAAGTTGTAAGTCAATTTTGGGTATTTGTGATCTTTGAGCCTTATGGCGGCAGGTCTGAACCTAGTGTGAAAACTTCATGGTGCAAAATCAGAGGTTGGACAAACTCAAATACCTCAAACAATTAAAAAGTAAACAATAAGACAAAAAACAAAAAGCTGTTGTAGCATCAGAAATTCAAAATGATGAATGAAACTCAATGAGGCCTAGAGACAAACCGGATGGGGCGAGAAACACAATTGTGGCTTTCTGGATGAGGGCAAGACCAGAGAATAAACAGACTGGGGCTAAAGTCAGCAACACAGACATCACTTTTTAATTTGCAACACTGTTTGCTGTGAAATCCACAAATATTTGAGATAGTAAAATGCCAGTTTTATTTATTTATTTATTTAATTTATCATGTTGTGGTCTCATTGTTGTTTAATGTCCAACCATATAGACGTCATCCAACAAAAGTTCACTGCAAAGTTCAGTTTGAGTCATTAAAATGCAGCATCTCATGGAAGCACCTTTTACACAGTAGTGTGCTCTCCCTTTGGTGTAAATGGTGAGAATGGAGAACCTATCAGGCAAAGAATGAAGTGTCCTCTCTGAGTAAAGAGGGTTGCTGGTGAAGTGCTTCTTATAGCCCTGCAAAGTTGAGAACTGAGGCTACTAAAGGGCAGGAGCTAAGAAACTCATGGAGAAAAATAAAGTTTCTGGCAAGGAGCAGGAGGGAAGATTTAAGTAAAATCCATCCGCACTGACCCGCAGCACTCATTCTTGTTGAAAATCAAAATGATTCACAGCATCCCTGCTGACAGTTTGAAGCATGTATGCAAATATACGTTGTAAAAAAGGAACACTGTAGCAGTTAAATGGTCACATAAATCTCGTTTATGCGAAAAACATGAAGTTGAACTGTGGTATTATTAACAAAAGTATGTGATTCTCACAAGAATTTTTTTTAAATAAAGACCTAGCAGTAAATAATATCACATGCTGCCTTTCATGCTAGAGTTTTAGACTAAGACCATCTTAAATAGAAGGCACACTAATGCACTTGCAGGTGCACATCCATATTCTAAGATTTTCATTTATTTATTTATTGTAAAAATGTCAACACATGTAGACATGTGTTGACTCCAGTTGGTGTCACAGTCTTATGCAACAATATTATTCAATATGTACGTATCTCTTAAAGAGTGTGCATTATGAATCCTCTCTGCCACGACCACACCAAACCTTAGCACAGCTTCTGCAACAGTGACTTGACCCTGTGTGCATAGTTTCATCTCACCACATGTGATGCAGATGATAATAAAGAATCTGTATTATAGCAATTTACTTGCTTTGGCAGCCATCTTGAATTTGGTTCGCTCCTAAAGTCAGTCAGTTGTGGACATCTATCCAGTTGTTATTCCCTAAATGTTTTATTAAAGCAGATGTTGTACCGGTCTGTCATGGTGAAGAGAGAGCCGAGTCAAAAAGGCAAAGCTCTTGATTTACTGGTGGATCCATGTTCCTACCCTCATCTATGGTCATGAGCTTTCAATTGTGACTGAAAGAACAATATCACGGATACAAGTGGCCAAAATAAATTTTCTCCACAGGGTGTCTGGGCTCTTCCTTAGAGGTGGGGTGAGAAGCTCGGTCATCTGGGAGGGAGTCAGAGTAGAGCTGCTGCTTCTCCACGTCGAGAGGAGCCAGTTGAGGTGGCTCGGGCTTCTGGTTAGAAGGTCTCCTTGGACGCCTCCTTGGTGAGGTGTTCTGGACACGTCCCACCAGGAGGAGGACCCAGGACACGTTGGAGGGACTAAGTTTCTCGGCTGGCCTGGGAACGCCTTGGGATTCCCCTGGAGGAGCTGGCCCAAGTGGCTAAGGAGAGGGAAGTCTGGGCCTCCTATAGGCTGCTACCCCCATGAGCTGACCCCAGATAAGCAGAAGAAAATAGATAGATGGGTGTTTTATTTAAATATATTCAGTGGTTGATGAGATTTGTTGCCAATTTATTTATTTTTTCACATTTGTTAGGGATCAGAACATAAATTAGGGGTTGGTCTCAGCTACTAGAACACCAAAAGGTGCACCACAATATATGCAAAACTGACAATATAAACTTATTTTAGCATAATTGGGTGTGACATCCATCTTGAATGAGGTTGGCTGCAAACATTAAACAGTTATTGGTGAACATCAAATTATTATGTTCTGCTTGATTCATTCAAATTTTCACCAGGTGGTTCATGACATAATTTGTAAATGGACAAAACAAATCTGAATTATCTGCCTTTGCTTTATTTGCTACCTCACAACATGTTGAAAACCGCTGAGACATTAAGGTCACAAAAAGAAAGAACAAAGTTCAGAATCAAGCAGTGGCCTTTCTGTGTGGAGTTTGTGTTCTCTCAGTGTTCTAATGATGTTCCTGTTTTCCAAAACCATGCATGCTGATGAATTTGTGATTCTGAATTGGCCACAGGTGTGAGTGTGATTGTGTTCAGCGTTTTGCCTCACCAGTCTCTGTGCTGGCCCCGCAACAAACTGGCAAACAGAAATCCCATTCCTATTAGTTTCCATGGTTTCTCCAAAATGACTCATCTAATCAAAGAAGAAAAAAAAATCTATCACCACGTCATTACCATCTTATTTGATTTGTCCACTGGCTTGGGCCAAGGCTTATGATTTCTTTTGACCAGTCAAGTCAAAGCAACAATCCTTCAGATGAGAAAATCTAAAGGGGAGAAGTATTTTAAGCAAAAAAGACAAAACCAGTCACACCAACAGAGCCAGAAAACCGAGGTGTGGTTAAATCAGAAAACCTTTATTAAGTTCACTTCATTTTCAACAAACTCCTTCGTATTCATTTACATGAAGAACAAAAGGAAAGGGTTGCAGATGTATGGAGATTACGTTGCAGAAGGGCTGCAGCTGAGAATGAATCCTCCAATCCTCTTGGGCAATGAGAGGAGGTGAAAATCTGACGCCCCGTGGGCTGCATTATAATTCTCCTTCCTGATGCAGGACTTAAAAATAAATAAATAAAAACATGTTGCATTGCTTATGGTAGTGCTTCTTGCACCAATTATCCATAAGTATGCAAAAAGCACATTATTATTATCTTATTTGCATGCCTATTGGGCAATGTGATTAATGGGATAAATTAAACAAACCAATAGATTAATCTAATGGACTTTTAGTGCAAAGCTTGTGTAAAAGTTGTAAAGTCAATTAACCAGAGTTGCTTGGGGCCTTTTTTAGTGTGTGTTTGTGCGTGTGCACAAACAAACAAACGCATAACTAATTGATCAGGTCGATAACCTGCATGTTGCATGCTGGGTTTAATATCCCAAGTTTTGTCATGCAGATCAGGCAGCTCATGCAGCTTGATCCATTCTGTTAAACTGTTTCAAAAGAATTACAGCGAACACTGTGTGAGCCACAAAACTGATTTGCTCTCATCTTCAGGCTTGCTGTAATCCTGCTAAAATGTACTTTGTATTTATCTGACTATGATGGCCTGAGGATCAATTTAACGCCTACAAGTTGTCCGTATTTGACCTCGCTGCCAACTATTTTTTTCCAAGCTGATGTCAAAAGTTTCAGAGAAGTATTGATTTTGGATCACTGTAGAATTAGGAGCCGAGCACATTTTGAATTATATATGGCATCTGGAAGTTGCATAAAGCAAAATGGAATCACATATTGCGGCACAATGTCATTAAAGAACAATGCTGTGTGGTAGTTGTGTTAGGGTGAAACATGGGGTACCGACCCTGATAATCATTTACTCTGGACTTTTACAAATAAAAAGACTCATCAGACATTAACATTCAAACCTTCAGCCAATTTAAAATAAGCATCTGACTATAGGGGCGGCTGTGACCGAGTGGTTAGATCAGTCATCCTCCAATGCAAGAGTTGGGGGTTCAAAGCCACCAGCAGTCACATGCCGAAGTGTCCCTGGGCAAGACCCTGAAACCCTCTTTGCCTTTGATGCGTGTCCCATCGATGTATGAATGTGATCTAAAAATCACTGATTAGTCTCTTTAGAATGATTTGTTCAATTAGCTTTAGAGATTTAATAGAGTGCTGTATTAATAAGTACATGACGGCACAGATTGTATTGTAAAGCACTTTGCGTGTCTTGATAAGATAGAACGGTGCTACTGGACTTGCCACCGTACACGTCGCACTGTCCTATGAGTCGCATCCGTCCAAATATGCCTAAATAAAAGTGGAAAAAAACATAAATATGTTGCTTCGTCATACAAGTCGCATCCATTATGCATCACCGCTGATGTGTTGCGTTTGTTACTCCTCTCTGCTGACAAACTGGAAATGTGGGCTGGTGTTGTGCCAAAAACCGATAGGCGGCCACAGGAGCATGCACAGGATTTAAACAAGATCAACACTTCAGCTGCATTTTGCATGAGCGGCGCAGCGAGATGCAGCTGATTTGACGTTTGCTCCAGGAGTTCTGGAGCGAGACAACGGTGGCGTACTATGGCAAGCCAAGTATCTCATTAATATCCACTTTTACTTCGAAACACTTGGCTTGTCATATTAATCAAGGGCCCTCTAATGCCTGAAAATGGTAGTGTTGAGCATGAACTTTGTTGGTAAATCGTAAGATCTCAGCCAAAAATTGGGTTATGAATATGGGGAGAAAAAACAAAAACAAATGTGTTGCTTTACTGTATAAGTCACAGGCAGGCTAATTATGCAAAAATGCTGCCACTTATACAACAAAAAATATGGTATATGAGTACAGCCCATTTACTTAACATGCATGTCTTTACTGAGGGTGTTTAAGAAATACAGACATGCAAAGAAACTATTTCTTGAATGCAGCTCTGAGTAGTTTTATGTCTTATCAGTTCATAAAAATAATAAAAACCTTTAATAAGGCTCCTGACACACAAAATGATTGTGATAAAGGCGTGTGATATCAAGTGGTGGTCAAAATGTACAAAAAACTGTTACTAACATGCACCTAATAGTAACACAGTGTTAACAATGACCATGTCCAATTTTTATCATCATGATAAAATAAGAACTTCACTGATCCCACAGGTAATTGTTGCACCAGGGTTTCAATACAAAGGGACATACAAAAGGAAATACACAAGATATACAAAAAAAATAATAGGGTGGTATAAAAATATGAACAATGTGGGTTTGAACCAGGTCCGGTGCAGACAGAAACAAAGACATGGAGAAACTCTGATGGACAGCTGCTCTCAGCAGCTGCCACGTGGTAGAAACCCTACCATGACAACTGTTTTCACCATACCATTTACCATGCCAAAATAATGTGGTAAAAATGGAAAAAAGAAACAGTTTTAACTGTCAGTTCATATCTGGAGGTAATCGAAGCATCATTGTTTGGTATTTTGTGATTTGAACGGCTATCGACCAACATTGTGGGAACCCTTGCTTTAACAGCAAATCCCACCATTGAGTCAAGTCACTATCATAAGACAATAAAATATACAATTATCTTTGAAAAAAAAAGTCACTTGCAAATGCATCATGAACACAAGTAATGCCATCCTGAAAACTAAACATCATGTTTATGTACCGTAAATTATTTCCATGCAAACTCTGACCTTTTGGTTCTGCTCTTATAAATATCATGGAGGATTTGATTTGTCATTGTAAACAAGGTGCTAAAGATGCATTTATTTGTTTATACATGCATCAGTAGTGACGATGCATAAAATGTATTTTCATTCACACCCGTTACAAACATTGGAAGAGTCTAGGAGGCACAGGGTGTAACAAAAATTGTAAATTAAACATAAAACTAATAAAAAAAAAATTAAGCATTACAATAATTTAATCTAGGAGTATGGGGTGTTACAAACAGGAGGGGAAGCCATGAACTTCAGGGCCTCCAAGGACAAAACAAAAAAAGAAGGTCCCTTAAACAAAATCACCTCTTCACAAAACAAAAACTACAATCCCTAAGCTCTGTGGCCACAAAACAGGAGAAAAGGTAGTTAAAATATAATTGTAGATAACCCATACTAAACTTCTTATCCAAACAAAAATGATTAAATAGAACTGTTCACAGAAGTTAAAGATCAGCTCAGAGTTGCTAACATGCTTTGTACACAGAGCTCAATTCAGATTAAATCACACTACAACCATGCTCAGAACCAAGTGGAAATGTTCAAGGAATAAAGGGGTGCGGCACAGGAGCACCGAAGCTTTTATGGAGTCCACTGATGAGGAGGAAGTGATTCCAGGTGTGCAACATGGTGAGACAGCAGGCCTGTGAACAAGCAGAGGAGAAAGGTTGTCCTTTAGTATGAGAACCCCTAGAAGTCAGTGTATGGAACATTACCGTTAAAGGAACAAGATGATTATTGGTTTGTGAGATCATAATTTTTTTTTTTTTTTTTATTCAGTGAAAGTCTTAAATCAAAAACAAACTAAATACGTGAGAAAAATGGGCCAGGTTCATAGATGGGATATGCAGAGCTGAGTGAAACATTACAGCTTCTTTAGTGACCTTGGTTCTATTTTTAAATTATAAAATGAGAGAAAAACTCAATAACTGCATTAAAAATATTACATTTGACACGTTGTGGTTCAGCTTCTGTACATGAATGTTTGTACATAGTTTTTTAATAAACAGCTTTTCAACTGTGATTTTTTATTTTTATTTTTTACATTTATTTGACATTCATCAGTGTGAATTTTCAAACATTCCAACATAAATATTTTAATAAATGTGACTAAAACAGTCATAATGGCAAAATTATTTTTTTACTGTTGAATAGCTAATTTTAAGTAAGACTTTTTAGGAATTTGCCATAGTGAACCTAAATGAAGGATCTGCAACCTGTGGCTCTGGGGCCACACGTGGTTCTTTAGTCCCTCAGCTGTGGCTCAGTGAAGCTTTGACCAAACCTCACACGACAATTCCTTCTTCTGTTTTTTTTTTTTTTTAATACAACAAAAATGTTTTTGGATTATTTTTTTGTTTTTAATAAATTTTCTGCAAAGGTTAGAATGACACTACTATTTTTTGCTTTATTATTTCAAAGTGGGATAATTAGTTTTTTGCTGCAACTGCAGCACAACTGCAGGCGAAAACAGTGCCTTTTATATCGGTTAGTTATTTTAATGGAATGGCCGATGTCCTGTATTGAAATTGAATCCTAATATCGGCCAACACTGATACTATGCCTATAATTTTGTGCATCCCTAGTTTTGACCATTAAAGTGCATTTATTAAGGAAAAGTTAAACTGAGACACACTTTTGCTATAATGTAGAGCAAACAAATACTTTGTAATTGTTTTTAAGTGTTAATCTTGTTAAATTTCGAAGAACTGCAACAGCAAGTCCTCCCTTGCGCACTCACTTCACTCAGCTGGTGCAGGTGGAGAAACATTGGAGAGCTAGTGGCTCCGGCCACAATGGATGGATAGATGAATGAATGAATGGATGCACTGCACCGCCCAGACAAAATGAAGCTGTTTTGACCATAATAAATTATAATAAATGCAACAGGTCAGTGGCGACTAATATTAAATGTGATTTATATGCCAAAGCAACTTAGATTTTTTTTCTTCATGATGCTTTTAATGCGACTTATACTCCAGAATATATGGTAGATCAATTTAGGATGGTATCAAACTAGCAGCAGCTGTTAAAGTCTAGTCGGTGACAATATTGTGAGAAAGTGTGCTAACTTTCTATTACAGTCTAACTGAATTCAGAATATTTGCAAATAAGTGAACAGTAAACAGTGCGTTGACAGTTTAGGTGGCCTGTTCTCATTGGTGTAGTCTTTTCTTAAAGACATTCATCCATTCATCTATATGCCTTTTTTCCCCTCCTGCTCTGGTCGAGAGTGCCTGCTTCTGCCTCTCCTCCCTTATCTCCCCCTTTTCCTGCTCTGCTCTCTGTCTGTGTGAAGCGCCTCGGGTGCTCATCTCCCGAACTTAAATTAAGATTATGGATCT
>JARVLU010000528.1:22697565-22714828 GCA_031762415.1 Simpsonichthys santanae | reverse complement strand
CCTTTTTCCAGCCACTTATTGCTACTTGTCCCAACTTTTTTGGGATTTGTTGACACTGAAATTTTGAATCAACATATGTTTCCTTTAAAATGTTACATTTACTCAGATTAAACTTTTGATCTGTCATCTATGTTCTATTCCAAATAAAATATTGCCATTTGCCATCTCCACATTATTGCATTCAGTTTTTATTCACCATTTGTTTAGTGTCCCAACCGTTCTGGAATCCGGTTTGTAAGTTTTTTATGCACAATTTTAATCTTAGAGATCCTATTTTTTCTCTAAATGTGTCACATTCTTTGCACAATCACACACCCAATTAGCCCGTGATTTTTTTTTTTTTTTAAACCTACTTTTTTAATACTGGATTTTGCATGAAGCTTTCATCGCTTTAGAGCAGGACTCAAAGCCCGGTTCAGATTTTGCACTTTTGCTTATGTGCTCCCATGTCGTCCATCTTTATGTAAAGCTTCTCCAGAAGCTGCAGATGTTAAAACCAACTCGTGGCTATTTTCAGTTCAGCCGTTCCAGACATCAGCATCAAGCAGCAGCCTGGGAAGAAAACTGGAGATAAAGTGCATGCAAAGCATTCTGGTTTCTGCACAATTTTCACTTTTTTTTTTAAGAAATATGGAAAATATTGCTTAATATAAAGTGCTATATTAAAAGATAATCTTTATTTCCTAAAGGCATGTAAGAAACACTTGTCTTTGGTTGAAGTTTTCAGTTGTTGACAGTAAAGAACAAAAATTGCATGGCAAATTATAAAAAGAGAAAAATTAATTGATTTATTTGTATTACATATTGCATCCCATGCTAACTTGTTAAAGACGCTATAGCTTTATTCTGAATTTAAGTTATTGCATTTTATTCTCACCTTTCAAAAATAGCCTCATATAATGTAGCTGTCTTATCTCCACTAAGATGGAAGAACATACCAGAGTGACAAATGTTGAAGTAATTATAAAAAATCATATTGAAGCTAAATGTTTTAATTAATGCACTGATGTTGAAGTTGCTGAGAGTCCCTACAAAAACAGATGAAAAATATTAATCAGAACAACAAAAGACAAACTTTGACAATGTGATTATATAATCTACATGCAGCATTTTGACCTGTCATTTGATGAGTCAGCTGTTAATGCAGCTTCTATAGCTTCATTCCTGAGCTAACCCTGTGCCTGTATGTGACCCAAACAATATAATATTGCTTTTAATTTCACCACACAAAACAGGTGGGGCTCTGAAATTAGCTAAATTTAAACATTAATATAATGTATTAAAAACTTTAAAAAAGTGAGGTTTCATCAAGATTGGTGAAAAATACAATGAATAAAAAAAAGAAAAGCTATTATGGCAAAGATAAGTATAATATTGTATGTTTGTTATTCTTGTGCTGTTTTATAATAAATACATAAATAAATAAATAAATAAATAAATACATAAATAAATAAATAAATAAATAAATAAATAAATAAATAAATAAATAAATAAATAATAAAAGACAATAACATCAGAAATTCTTCTGTTTGTCATATAGAAAAGAAAAGATTATACTCCATGTGCTTGTGCGGTCAAAACGTCTGAGATGTCATCAGCAGTTTGAAAGTCAGAAAGATCTTTTTGGAAATCTGAGCAGTTATTCAGATTACAGATTATTATTTGAAGCAAGACTCATTATTATGAAAGTCATAATGAGTGAGAACTAAAAATTAAATTATGTTCTCTTTCTACTTAAGCACATAAAACAGCAACCTTCAGAAACCATAAATCAATGCAATATTATATGTTTTAGATATTAGTTTCATTTCTTTACGTCTTGTCTTCATGAAGGCACTGGACATTTATCAGAACTGTGAAAGTGCTGCTCGATGTGGGATAAACTCATTGACGTGAAATCACTGAGCATCTCTGCTTCAAGAAATTTACAAAAGAACTCCTGGTGTGTTCAGTGATCTGGATTCAGCGCTACATTACCCCCCATGCTAAGGCTTCCCCTCTTTCAGTCATGTGCATTTTGGACCCATTTTCTTTGTCCCTGCTCTCGTCTTTCATCTGAAAGAAAAACTGAGATTAAGGAAATTTCTGGTCAGCACAAACCAAACATCAGGCTTGAAAGTGTGAGGGAGACTTCCAGTGCTATATTTGGAGCATGTTTTGGATCGAAATGAGAACAGTAGTAGCCTTAAGGGAGAGCATCACGCATGAGATCAGGAGTTTTCGGGGTAACATTTTCCAGATTAAATTGGAAAAGATTGACTCATGACATAAAACAGGAGACTGAGGACATAGAACTGGATCTGATGCTTGTAAAACAGCTCTGTCTAAAATGTCACCAAATTATGAACATATCTTCTTGCACACCAAGCCACTGATAATTGTAATGATAGACAGTCCGACAGATAGATATAGATATAGATAGATATAGAAAAAAGGAAAGGTGAAAGGTGGTAACCGTATCTCTAAAAGATCTAACATAAAACTGTAAAACATTTAATGTGTAACAATGTTCAGTCAGACGTTTCGCCCACCATCCAGAAGGCTCCATCAGGCTTTTGATGAAGCCTTCCAAATGGAGGGCCAAACGTCACAGCACCAAAAAAAAAAAAAAAAAAAAAACCACACACACGTCCAGATGAGCTGACTGAACATTGTTGGATTTTATACCTGGATTATTGAGCATGAACTTTGGTGTTTTATCTGTACATACTTGTTTTTAATTGTTCCATCTGACATGACATATTTTGATAGCTGCACACAAGTGATCATCAGAACGGTTTTGTAGAGCCATATGCAGGGCTAGTTTGGAAAACACACACACACACACATGCACAGAGTGGCATTAGTCTTCACATAATCATGCAATGCGCATGCTTGTCATCTCTTTTACTGTACGCCTGCTGTTGCTCTGTCTATTTGCCAAAGATGATTCACACAGACTCAACATTATAGTCGTGTGTTTCAGCAGTGACATTAATATTAATTAATGTAAAATCACCAGGCAACACAGTCTAAAAAACTGCTGTGCTCATAGACAATTTAAAAGATGAATTACACTCCAGCTCGCTGAATGTTAGGAATCATAAGTAAAAGAATAAGCTTCGTTTTTTTTCTTCAATGCTTGAAATATTGATATTACGTGTTTAGTCAACAACAAAATGTTGACAAGTTTTAATTTGTATTTTTGTTGCTTGGGGGGGCTGCTCCTGTCAGAGTTGTTACAGATGAACATGCAGAAATGCATCAGCAAGACTGTTTGGGAAAATATGCAGAAAGAGCTGATGTGCTGTGACAACCATCTGCTCTGAAAGAAGCTGTCTGTGAAATGGAAGACAGATGACAATGATGGTTTGATTTTCAGTCAGTAACAAAAATACAAGTGAGCTGACCACACACACACACACACACACACACACACACACACACACACACATACCCAAACCTGAACGTCATTCCAATGGCAGCTGGTAAACTTCAGGTTTTGCAGCTGTATGTTGCAAATAAACACCTGTCTAGGCCTACAAGGAAGGATTGTTCCCCCAATTAATGTCTGTAAATTAGAGCCTCTACATTATTTTCCTGAACACACACACACACACATTCTAAACAAAATGAACTGATTGATAAAATGCAGTTTGGATGCTGAGTACTGACCTTGTTGAATTTTGCAGAAGAAGCTGAACCTGATAAAATAAAAAAAGCACAACACTGGTTGAAAAGTGCTAGCTAAAAAGCTAAAAAGGAGTAAAATTTGAGGTAAAAGTAGAAATATGTTAGCTAACAGATAGAAGTAGCAAAATGTATGCTAAAAACTAAAAGTAGGCCGAGGCTAGCTAAATGAAGAATGCTGTAAAATTCTAAAAAATCAAAGCACTAACTAAAAGTAGTAAATTGTTAAATAGCTATGAGAATCCAAAAAATACTAGCTAAAAGTAGCAAAATTCTTAGCAAAAGCTAAAAGTTGCAATGTAATAACTAAAAGAATCAAAATCTAAAGCAGAAATTAAAGGCAGCACAAAGATAACTGAAAGGTAGAAGTATCTAATCTATAAAACTAATTAAAAAATAGACTAAATTGGTAGCTAAAAATTAAATGTAGCAAAATGATTGCAAAAATGAGCAAAAGGCTAAAATAGCAAACACAAGTCAAAAGCTAAAAGTAGTAGAATGCTAACTAAAAGTATAAAATGTTAGCCCAAAGATAATAGCAACAAAATGTAATGTTTAATAAATGGAACAATTGGATTTAAGTTTAGCCTTTTTTTTTTTCCTTTCACTTTCTTTTAGTTAAATGAAATGTATGCATGGCCTTTTAAAATTTATATAACTATTAAATTCAACTTTCTGCTTCAAGGCTATGATCGGATTTATATATACAGGTAGTCACCGACTTACGGCGCCATCGACTTACGGCATTTCGGACTTACGGCGCCGCCCCCCAGTGATGTCATCACACCTCACGTTGCCTTTTTTATGCAGCATTTTATGTTTTGTTTTTTTTTGTTTGTTTGTTTTTTTTTTTTTTGAGGGTATTGTGTTAGCCAACTGGAAACACAGCAAAACGGTGTTCTAAGTATGCTGTTGTTGTGTTACATTAAAAAAACGTGCTTAAAACGACGTTTTACGGCCACCACGTGGGTAGCGCTCCGACTTACGGCAAAATCAGGTTACGAATGGTGCGTAGGAACGGAACTCGTTTGTAACTCGGGGACTACCTGTATAGGTATATGTATACTGTATATAAATATAAATCCCATTGAGATCACAAATCTTCTTTTCAAGGGAGGCCTGGGCTGAAGTTCTCCAAAACATGAATGTTTTTTTTTTGTTTGTTTGTGTTTTTTACTGTGGGAGATAATCGGAAAAGCCAACTAATGCAGTCACAGAGAACTTGTAAACTCCACACAGAAAGAACCCAGGACCATTTTGCTGTGATGCAGCAGAACTAACCACATGTGTATATCTTTTTTTTTATTATTGTAAAAAAACAAACAGACCTCTACAGCATAAATACCCACAATAGGAAGATTTTTTTTTATAGCCTGTGCTTTTGTTACTGCATTTTTATGAGACTTAACAATGGTGGCACTCCAGATTTCCCTCTTCAGCAGTTTGCCGACTGCCGTGACTTCTCTCTCCAGCAGTCAGTAAAGTGTCTCAGTGGGTTTCAAAAGATGTTTTGCCATTTTCCACTCACACTGCACTATATTACCTCAATAAACGCCTGCTTTAATTCAACACAAAATACTTACTGACACTCAGAGGCTACTCTGTTTGTGTGTCTGTCTTTTGCATGAGTGTCTACCGCCCTATTATTAAAGACGCTTATTGATCAGAGGGTGTTTAGTTTCTCGGCGGCTCCCAAGTGGTCGGTCCATCGCCATGGAAACGTAACAGGCTCGCCTCAGAGTGATGGCCTTGCTTGCAATCAATGTTAAAAAGAAAGCTATTCACAACTGTGCACGCCACCGAAAGAGCAGACAATGAAGAGGTTTATATTGTCTGACTGTCTGTTTCTATGGAAACCAGTGATGTACATTCAGATTGTCTAACTGTACAGTTACTACGAAGGCTGTTTACTGTACTGTGCTCTGAGCTCAATTGTGCAATTTAAAAGAAATGCAAACATTTGGACAGTTTTAATGACTTATAAACTTCAAGTTTCAAAGAAACAACCAGCCTAACCCACCTGCTCTCCAAACTGCTCCAGCGCCTGATCTTACCATCTCTCCCATTCTTCTGTTTGCTACCAGTTTCTTGGTTTAACGTTTGTGTCGTTGTGCCCTGTTGTTCAGCTTTGTTTTGCTCCTGGTTATGGTAATATTCATTCCTTGAAAAGATGCAACTTTCAATATTTTATTTTAGGTTTGTTTCTTTCCTTGTCTCAGTCTCATGCAGCACTAAATCTATTATCTTGTTTTGTTTCACAGATTTTGTTAATATTGCTTTCTTGAAATGTGCATCTTGTAAACTCAAAGCAGAATATGCCACGTTGTTTTCCTGACAAACTTCTCAAACCTAATATATCATTCCCTGAAGGTAAAGTGAGCAGATGTTTTGGAAAAAAAGTGAATTCATTTACGCATCTGAAAGTCAATCATTTTGAGCAACAGTTTTTCTCATTACTTTATTTCTCATATTCTGAAAATGCCTTCATCGCATTCAAGACTTGTCTGATTACCACAAAACAGTTAGTATATTTTAATGAGCAATAATATCCCTTGAACACAACCCTGCAGAGTTCTTATGTTTTTAAACCGTTTCTAAACTCAAAAATAAAAATAGGCTAAACTAACTGTTTGATCCTTTTATTGGAGTGTCTGAAAGAGAAGATGAAAATCATATTTTGCTGCAAAATTGTGCAATAAATGTAAGGTCCTGGTTATTTAAACCAGTAATAATAATAAAAAGATGTCCAAACAATATAAAACACCCCTCTTTGGACTTTTGTTGCTTATAGGATTATACGTATATGCTTTCTTAACAGACACCCTGTCTCCTGCTGTGCACAGTCCCTTTTAACATGACAGTGGTGCATTTAATGGTAACAACATGTTTTCATTTGTCTTACAAAAACTTGTTAGTTTGAAATGTACTGTATATGAGTGAACCATATATATTCAGTGTGGACCATTCATCTATTTCCAAACATACATACAGCCATGCATCCATGAATACATACATGCATCAATGCATATACATACATACATGCATACATGCATGCATACATGCATCCACGAATACATACATGCATCAATGCATATATACATACATACATGCATACATGCATCCATGAATACATACATGAATCAATGCATATACTGTATACATACATACATGCATACATGCATCAATGCATATATACATATATACATGCATACAGTACATGCATGCATACATGCATACATGCATCCATGAATACATACATGAATCAATGCATATATACATACATACATGCATACATACATACATACATGCATACATGCATACATGTTTATTGTTTACATGCAATAAAATCAAATGTATAGTTTGTTACTGTTGCTGACTTTATACTTATCCTAGAATCTTTTGTTCCAATTTTCCAATGAAGATGTTAGAAAGTTCCATGAATGAAACAAATCAAAGGACAATATTAATTTTAAAAAGTGGTTCATTAGTCTCTGGTTCAACGTGTTCAGATTTTAAGGACCCCATCAGCTTCTTGCTTACCTGCATACCCAAAGAACCAGCTGGAACAAATATAGGCCCCATGAGCTCCTCTGGGATGCAGGAGTAAACATTCAGAAAGGTGCATCTGAGAGTTGCAAGTCCATTCCACATATAAAGAGCAGTGTTTGCATTTTTTTATTTGGAAAGCCATCTCGAGAGACTGCCTGAATGTGGTTGTCACTGTGCTGAAACTGTAGTAAATATCCAGCTGTGCAGGAAGGTAAGCGCACACAACACAGTTGTGCACAGTTAGGACTGCCTAATAATTCCTGGGTTAGTCATATTAATAGCAGAGCTTGAATATTTAATGATGCTGACTCTAATTACATAATTGAGCTACATTATTAATGCAGTTCAACATAAACATAAAATTAACATTCTGTGGTTAACTAGTGTTGCAGACTGCTTTAAAAAGGTTCCCTAAAGCTACCTATTATATTATCATTATTATTATTATTATTAATCAGTCTTAAAAAACAAAGACTGAACACATTTTAAGTTTAAACAATTGAGTCTTCTTTTGTTTTTACAAAGTAGTATTTATCATGTCTTAATGCATGCTCAATCATCCAGCTTAATAAATCTAAAAATATTAACTCAGGTCATCTGGACGGATAGTTTTATTATAGTAGCATCTATAAAAACAGATTAAAACCTCCAGTTTTTAATATACTTAGCTAATAATGTAAAAGTGGAAAACAATTGTTTAAATATAGAATTTTACGGAATAATAAATGAATTGTTTCTTTAACTTGCTCACATTTTTGTAGTCAGAAGTCGTGGTCTTTCTGCACATGAAGCCATCACAAGTGTATGAGAATTAAACAAAAACAAAATGTGTCCTCACTGCCGGTTTTGGGTGGGATTCGTGCTGATCTTGTTGCTAAAAATAACTTGGCTCGGGAGGTTGTCGTAGCAACCAGCAAACTGAAACAAAGTGATGCCAGGGTGGTAAAGCTCAGCTCATCAAAGCGAGAAAGTGTAGAGGTGAGCTGGAGAGAGTGGGGAGACTGAACATCTAAAAAGTTCAGACAGAGAGCAACAGACAGCAGGACCACAGGGAGCTGAGATCAGGAGCAGACGGCACACGACGTCAAGCTAAAAGTGCTAAAACAGAGAAGTTAAAGAGTGATGATGAAATCCATGTGAAGGGAAAAATAAAAAGAGAGGGAAAAGAGACAAAAGCAGGCCAAAGAAAAAGTCAAGTTGAGCTCTTTAAAATGAAAGCTGATATAATATTTAAAATCATACAAAGATTCAGCACAGAAGGAAATGACAGAGCAATTAAAAAAAGCATTTTTTTTCGTCAATGTTTATGGTTTATTTGTCATTTGCAGGTCAACACAAGGTCAACAATCAGGGCTGACCCAAGTCATAATCAAACTAAGCAGCTGCGTAGTGGCCCGGGGCCACTAGGGGGCCCCGTAAGTGGAATTGAATTTTTTTGTTTGTTTTTTGTAATGATTTCTACATATTTTCAGTTCAGCTTTTGCAAATTATTGCATACATTTACATAATTTTATGAACTAATTATTTAACTTTAATTTTTTTTACCATTGTATGTGGTTTCAAGTAATTGCTCATTCACATTATTTAAGTATTTCCTTGATATTTTATTTTTTATTTTATTGTACAGTATTTGCACAATATAATTCATTTTTATGCATCTAAGTTATTTTATATGTTTGTTGTTGATCACGCACTTCAAATTATTTTGCACATTATTGCTGCATTTCTTTGGAACCGAAGATGATAAACCAGATGACACTTTTGCTTTAAAATACATTGCATGCTTTTTTTTTTGTTTGTTTTTTTTTTTTTTTTGTTTGTTTGTTGTTGTTTTTTTGTTTGTTTGTTTTTTTGTTTTGTTTTTTAAGCATGCAACAAAGCACCAAAAAGTGAAAAAAGAAATACAACACCCTACAAGGTCCAAAAGAAATATATTAAACAACATGGTAGAATACAAAGGTGCACATAGGATACAAACCAAGTCTCTCTTGTAAATGAGTCGTCGAGGCTCAATGGGATTAACCTGTCTAAATAAAGGTTGAATGAAAAAAATAAAAACAAGTCACAGACAGTAACACTGCTTCAATGCATATGATCCATATTGCACCCAACATACAGTAAACAGGCTGTGTGACAAGCCACTGCACAGGCAGTGAGCAACATGGAGATGAACTCAACCTTATGGCAAAGTAACAACTCACATGATACATACAGCCACATCGTGCAGCAGCAATAAACATATTTGTTTCACAGATGTGACTCAGTTCTGTTGAGCCAGTAGATAGAGAAGTTGTTCAGAGGTACGTTTTAAGTGTGCCTTATAGTCCGAAAAATACGGTAATTCAAAATAGCAGCTAATCTTGGAAAAATAAAAACATCTTTATCTCAGTCTCTTTGACAGATTTTGAGCTTATGGATGTTTTAGTAATTGAAAGTTCTTCACAACAAATATTCTGAGCTTGAAATCTTGCAATATGACAAGAGACTGAGCATTTCGTTTGAGCTTTAACCAAAACAGCTACAACTTTATTTCTCGTGATCTTAGCCTAAAACTTTGGCATGAAAGGTGGCGGGTAACATGCATTCAAGAAATGCTTTAAAAAATCTTTTTTTTTTTTTAAATCTGGAATCCACCTCCTTTGAGGCTTGCGTCTTATCTCCAACAGCAAACAGAATGAAACCACATGGAAATATAAAGACTGGATATTTAGTTGGGAGCTTTTAACCTTAAGAAACGTTTGCACTTTTTTACATCATTTTAGCCTCAAGATAAGCAACATGCTGCATTTATTAAGATGTTTCAGGTCATATTTACCAAACATGAACAAATTTATTTTAAAAGATGGTTAAAAATAATCTCGAAATAACCGTAGTGCAGCCATTCTTGTTAAAATACTCGCATTAACAGGCCGTCGGAATCTGCACTGACCACGAAGGAGAGAGGCCTCAGCAAACCTGCACTAAGCCTCCAGCTCCCAGACCAAAACAATGGCTGTCTGCTTTAATATGTGCAAAACGACATTAACGCTGACACGAAGCTTTAACGGGATCAAGAAAAGAGAAGCGAGCCTGGGTCACAGCTGGGGAGCTGGAGCTTCCAGAGGGAAGGATTGATGTAGAAGAGGGGGCAACAGGAGGTGATGGAACGAGTGGAGGGTCAAAGAGGAGTAAAGAGCGTAAATATGGGACAGTCAAATTGAGTCTTGAGGGGATAGAGGAGTGTGTATGAGAGAATCTAAGCGGGAGGATATGAAAGCGTGATGTGAGGATGTGCAGTCTGAGATGGGGGCTTAAGGAAAAGAAAGACTGGGGGGTTCATGGGAAGGATTAGTAAGGCAAGACAAAAGCCCAGTGCTGCAGAGGGAACTGCAGTTTTAACATCAGACAGACATCATCACACTCTTCTTTATATATATTTTTTTATTTATTTTGCCTTTTCTTTCTGGATTTAGATGTTTGAATTTAACGCTGTCGCAGGAAACATCTATCCACAGGCTGTTGCCACATTTGTCTGGATTCAGTAAACTTCTCAAACTAACTCAAAGTAGATGCTGTAAGAGTTTTAACAAACACTTTGCACGATCTGCTGAGAATCAGTTGCAGACGCACATCAAAAGATTCATTTGTGCTCATTTCAGTAATGTTCCTGCAGCATTTCACAAGATATTTCAATAATTAATACACTCTTGAACACAAACACACATGTACAAAAACATTTTTGTCCACCTGTACGTTTTGGTAATGGATATTAACAGTAACCTCGTCATTCCAACAACAAAGTTCATGCTCATATTAAACCAACAATGTTCAGTCAGGTCATGTGGACAGTTTATTTTGTCGCTGAGATGTTTCATCCTTCATCCAAAGTGCTTATTCAAGATTTTTATGAAATAGACGTGAAACATCTCAGCAACAAAAGAAACCGTCCAGATGATCTGACTGAACATTGTTGGATTATTACCTGGATGAATGAGCATGAACTTTGGTGTTTTGAACCACTTGGGCATGGTCTGCCTTGTATGTATGCACAAGGGCATCTTCTCACCAGCAAACTGGTCCTCTTGGAGTGAGCTGTTTGTGAGATTCAGTTTGGTTTGGTGGACTCCTCAGACTGAAGAAGTCCTTTGGATGAAGGATAAAATCTATCAGTAACAAAAGCTTTCCAGATTACCTAACTTGTCATTCTAACTATGCATGTTGCACCACCTTATAAGTTGCATCAGCCCAAATATGTCTAATAAAGTGAAAAAAAAAAAAAAAAGAATAAGTTGTTTCGATGTATAAGTCACATTATTAAAAAAAATCTGTGACTTATAGGTCAGAAAGTATGGCACTAAATATTTAACACGATTTCCATTTCATTCTCTTTTAAAATACCTAGACCCTAACCAAAACAATGCATACATAAAATATCTCATTCAAATGAGTGTTTTGGTCAAAATCTAGTTTTCCTTTGGGCTGTTCAACCTTCTGCTGTCCTCATGGAAGTGCACAAACAGGACAAAGACAAACGGATGTAAATGTGGGCAAACTGTCACCTACTTTCACGCTCAGGCCTTAAGGGTGGAATTTCATAAGCTGCAAACGCTCTGCTCTGAAGTAAACAGTGCCAAGAGAGGATTCCACAAACACATGCACACAGCGAAGACACACACAGGTTAGCTTGAACCCTATTTATGTGATTAAATCACATTTGTAAGAAAGAAGAGGCATCATTCATCTCTAGTGGATGCAGGGGTCTGAATGCGTGGAAACAATATGACTCAAAACAAAGAAAGGAAGGAAATAAGGCAAACATGAGGAATGGAGTTTGCTCGCGGCAGCAAGTTGTTCAACACTGAAATACAAATACTGTATGTATTTTGTAGATCCAGTCTGATTATATTTCAACTGATTAAGATAATTTAAAAAAAAAATCAAGTTCTGTGGTGGCCATCTTGAATCTGATGTCAGTGTGTTGTCAAGTCTGTTCAGGAATTATCATTATTTTTCTGGAATTTTCCTTAAAATCTGCCCAGCGCATCATGAGATGCTTAGCAAACAAAGTTACCTTTAAATATTTAAGTTGATTAATCTTATACAGTAAGTATAAATATTTAATAGCTACAGTAAGTATTAAACAAAGACCTTGTATGTTCTATTAAAACTCAAACTGCGTTTGGATCGGCCTCAGCTACCACCACGCTAAAGGTCAACTGTCTGAGTTAAAGACACTTTTGCAGGTTTGAAATAAATTTTATGTTGGTAGCCATTTTGAATTAGGTTGACTTTAAAGGGAATTCGACTTCAGGGCTAGGGAAATATTTGGCTAAAAGTCAGACAAATAAGCACAAGCACAGATTATTCCATTACTTCTCTCCTTTCAGCAGGTAATAAAAACTAAGCTTCACACTTTGAGAATAATCATTATTCTTGGACAGGTGAGAAACATCCTTCCTATGTACATGAACAATGCAGAGTTGCATCTGCAGCATATAAACAATAAAGCATTAATACTTTTATTTGTTCATTTTGTGTTATTCTTATCCTCTTTCCTTGTTGTGTTCCTCGGAGTTTCATAGGTCAGTGAATGCAGCACAAATGAGATGCACATCTAAAAGTCACCACTCTGCACACAAACACATTTCATTCTGTAAAATTCATAAGTCAAAGTGCAGAAAGGAACATAATGACTTGAGTCTCCATTAGCAGTGATTCAGGTCCACTCAGGAAAGGTCACAGCTGGAACATCACAAGCTCGTCGGCATAAAACCAGTGAACCGACGTGAATCTAACATTTAAATGCGGCTGTGAATGAGGATGCACACATTTGATGACGGTTGCTGACGTTGCAAATATGTTCAATGAAATGTTTGCACAAAAGATGAGACAATAGACTGACGTGCACGAAACTGAAAACTGTGCCACTCGTAAAATAAAAAACGTGTAACGTTCCTAAACTGATCTGCTGTTTGTTTCCTGACAACAGTTGGAATCTTGATCTGAAAACCTCAAGATGAAATTATGTATTTGAAAAATAAATATAAGAAAAACCTCCATGCATGCATGCATGCATACATATATGACTGCATACGTTTACAGTCATGGCATATATATATATATACGCATGCCATACATACATACATTCATGCATACATATACATCAAGGTTCAAGGTGACTATTGTCATTTGCATCCCAGTTACACCCAAAAATAGCAATAATAGAAAATATATTAAAAAATAATAAACAGTATACAAGGATCTGAGGTATATGCTAAACAATAATATAATATGGTATATTAAACAGCAGCCTGAACATGAGTCTGTTGTGAGCAGATGGGTATGAATAAAGCAGCTTATGGGTAAAAAAAAATCAGCGGCATGCATATAAAGTGTCAAATCTCTTCTTAAAGTGTCATTACAGTGATTTTCCTGGTTGGGGATTTATGAGTCTAACAGCTTCAGGGTAGAAGCTGCATATGCAATCCATCCATCCATTCATCAATTCATTATGTTTTACCCACTTCTTCCTTTTCGGGTTGCAGGGCTCACATGTGCCCATGTCCAGCGGTTACAGTGTGAGAGGTGGGGACCTCTCACTTGCACCTAGAGACAATTTAGAGTCACCAATCAGCCTAACGTGCATGTTTTTGGTCTGTGGAAGGAAACCGGAGCACCCAGAGAAAATGCACACATGCACGGAGAGAACATGCAAACTCCACCCAGAAAGGCTCCCGCCGGGGATTCGATCCAGCAACCTTCTCACTGCGAGGCAACTGTTCCACCCACTGAGCTACCGTGGCACTTGAAAAGAAAACTAATTCCAGTAAATTGTTCAGAGCCGGTGTTTAATCAAACTAAACTTCAGGAGTTTGTGTCAGAGACACAGAGAGAAAGTTAGAACGATGATGCAAGAGTTGCCAACAGCTTATAGCAAATTGCATTTCAACACTTTTGCTCTTTTTTTTACTTAGAAGTCTGAATATAATTTCATTCTAACTTAAAATTTTATTAAAAAGAAAACTCAAGTAAACATTCAAAATCCCTTGACGTTTTAAAATTCTGATTCATTTAGCTTTTTTTTACAAAACACAAACAATATTGTCCCAAAATGAACTTCTTAGAGCTAAAGGGAATAGCATGTCACTGTTGCAAAGTTGCAGCGTTGCACATTTTAATCAACCTTCTCTGCTCAGACACCGACTCAGTGGCGTCTTCCTGCGCTTGAGTTTTGAAGACGAAGGTGTTTTACGACTTTGCTTCGTCTCCGTGGGGATTCTCTCTCTCTGCTCCGTGACGGCTCCGCTCTCGTTTCAATGGCGATTCCAACGGAGCTTTCCCCATCCCCCTGTCGTCATGGCAACCGAGCCGGTGAGCGGCCATGTTGGTCTCGGGGGCCCTGGCCTTCTTCCTGCGAGCCACTGTCGCAAACACACGTGCGTCCACACACACACACACACGCTGTCACAGTACTTCTTCACTTTCTGGGCGCAGGGATCTCCTCACAAATATTCCAACCCCCTCCTCTGGAATTTCTTCTAATAAAAGGGTTTTCCTGACTCTGGGTTTGAAACCAGAATGTGGCAACGGGTTACGTTTGCCTTCACCCATTTTCCAAACCGGATTCGGGCTGTCCAGGTCCATGTGGGGCTGAGGTCTATAGGTCAAAGGTCTGTAAGACGAGGTAGATCTTCTCAAAAGTCAGTCCATCAAACCACTCTGACGCAGTTTGTTGTTGATTTTTGGCTTTGTGCAATAACACCTGTCTCCCATCAATAATCAGAACCCCTCCCTGCATGCACACTCATCAGTCTTCCTCTCAGCCTTTCACTGATCCTGTGTTTCCTCGTGCACTTTACTGTTTTGCTGCCTCACTTTGGTGTTTTCACGCGTCTTTCTCTCTTTAGTTTTCTTCTGATTCAAGCTTCAGTCATTTCCTGTTTACAAAAATCTTGGATCTAAATGATTTATAAGTGCTAGAAAATACATGTGTCCATCTTTATTTTTAACATTAAACATCAGATATTCTATTTATACTATTGTTCAATGATATAAATGTTATTTTGAAGGCTAAGTGGCATCTCTGAAGTTTGTTAAAGTTGGACATGAAAAAGGTGCTGACACAATCAAAACATGTGCGTAAACTCATGTTAAAATCATACTTTTAAGCCCTTTGAGCCAACTAATATCCATCCATCCATCCATCCATCCATCTTCTGCTTGTTTCAGCTTGAGCAGTGAGACTCAGACATCTCTTTCCACAGCCACCTCGTCCAGATCGTCTGGAAGGACGCCCAGGTGTTCCCAGGCCAACTAAGAGACAAAGTCTCCATTGTGTCCCGGGTCTTCCCTGGGGTCTCCTCCCAGTCGGACATGCCCAAAGCACCTCAACTGGCTCCTCTGGATGTGGAGCAGCAGTGGCTCTACACCCATTCTCTCCCAGACGACTGAACTTCTCACCCTAGCTCTAAGGGAGAGTCCAGCTACCCTCCAGAGGAACCTCATTTCAACTGCCTGTATCCACGAGCTCATTCTTTCACTCACTACACAGAGTTTGGTTGAAAATAAATAAATAATGCATAAAACTGGGTTTTAGGGAGTAAAATATCTAGTGAGGGTCAGTGGAAAAACATGATTTGGTGTGAAATGCTGACTTGATTGAGCATTTTTGTTTCTTTAACACTGTCTGTTAGAGCGTTTAGTTTTATTTTTTGTTAGTGTACTTGCAAGGAAAAAAGTCAGCTCACAGAAACCAGAGCTGCTTTGTTGAATATGTATCTTCTTTTAATACAAAGTAAGTTCTGCTCAACCAAACGATGTCGGCATATCCTTCATCTTCGCTCACATCCTGGTCAGGGTGTTCATGATTTTTTTATCACCACTGTGGTAAATAAACTTATTTCCACAGCTGAAGTAGGTCACTCACTTGTATTTTATGTCAGCTTTATAAAAGTTTCATATTCATAGTTGCTTTTGTTCGGGTCAAAACTAAAGCCCGGGTTCAAACTGAGCACGAAGTAAATCTTTTTTGTTTTTATTCCTAAACTCAAACGAGTCTATCAAATGTCTGAAGGGTTTAATAGTTGGACAGAGAATCAACTATTTTACAAACAGGAACACCGTTTATTTTAATTTTTCATTAACTCCTAACTGTAGCACCTTGTTTCCTTTATATCTACATTTCTTCCACTAAATTGTTCAACCGATTTATGAAGACATTAAAAGCACATCTCTCTTTGAAGAAATGCATAATCCATGAGGGGAATAGACAAAGCTTTTTCTTAATTTATACATATCCCAGAAGAAATTTGATAAGTTGGCCTGTTTTCGAGCAGGAGGAGAACAGGAGAGGGAGCGAGGCATCCGCCTTGCACAAGAGCGCAGCATTATTAAAATATTTTCATTGTGCATTCGATGTTACATACAGAATGTGTTATGAATAACTTTCAGCTACTACCACTCCAAGTTCTTGGTCAGTACCTGTGAAACTGCATAGCTAAATATTTTGTAATGTTTGTTAGCTGGTGGCCATGTGGAACTGGGTTGACTCCCAAACTGTATATGTGCAAATCCTGAGATGCTCATTAAAATCATTGAAGCAGTTCATGAAATATTTTGCTAACAGACAAACAAACACAGGCACAGGCAGTAAGGAGTAATGAAACCAGATTAAATTTTTATCAGAAAGGGATGAGTAGTAATGGGTGTTCAGTTAATTGTCAGGAAGAAAAGTATCATTTTGCCATTGCCTTTGAAATTATGTAAAATAATTAGTGTTGCCACACAAGACAGCTGACATTTTGAGTAAAAATGATAAAATTATTGTTAATACCTGCACCACTGAGTACATTTATGAAAGAAGTTATTAAAAAAGAAAAAATGTTTCATCTTGATCTCCAAGCCAATGAAGCTTCAGAACAAAAATCTGACAAACACTGCCCTCTGCTGGCTCATTTGTCTTACTGCAGGTAAAGTAAATGTCAATTTATGTTTAGTTTAGTTTAGTTTAGTTTATTTGTTCATTTTTTTAAAAAAGCAATACAATACAAAAATAATCCCATGAACA
>JARVLU010000528.1:22664401-22676972 GCA_031762415.1 Simpsonichthys santanae | reverse complement strand
ACCACTAGCATCTCAAATGTATTATCATACTGTACTTGTCGCCGTACATGCTGCACCACCATCAGTCCGAATATGTCTAATGAAGTGGGGGGGGGGGGGGACAAATATGTCACTTCGCCGTATAAGTCACATATATTATGTGTCACCGCCGACCACCCGGAAATGTGGACCAGTGTTGTGCAAAAATCATTTGGCTGCCAAAATGGCAGCCCCGGGAGTGTGCATGGGAGGACTTTAACAAGAATTTAACAAGATTAACACTTGAAAACGATTACTTGTTTGCTCATAATTATAGCAAAGGTGCGTCTCGGTTGAACTTTTGCTTAATAAAAGGGCTTTAATGGTCAAATCAGCTGCATTTCGTCTGGGCAGCGTGGCGAAATGCAGCTGATTTGACGTTTGCTCCAGGAGTTCTGGAGCGAGTCGAAGGAGGTTGTATGGCAAGCCAAGTGTCTTAATAATAACTATTATCTATCACTTTGCTTGCCATATTAGTTGATGACCCTCTAGTGGCTGAAAATGGTAGTGGTCAATATTTTCCATGTCAGAATGAATCAAATTGTCAGATCTCAGTCAAAAATTGTGTTATAAATATAGGAAAACATAAATACATCACTTCACTGAATAAGTCACAGGCATGGTAATTTATGCAAAAATTTGCGACTTATACAGTGACAATTACGGTAATTGAATTGTATTTAAAATATAGTAGCAAATTATTTTGTATAAAATGTTTGTAAGCTTAATAGCATTTAACGTTTTCTTTTTTGGTCATTTTTTATGGATTTACAACCTGTTACATAAACTGAACATTACTGGATCTAAAATACACCAAACTAACCTGCATGCACATATTCTTCAGAATAATAAAAAATATATATTTACAGCCTTTATATTTTTCTGCTCTTTGTAGTGTACAGTTAACAGGTGTAAAACACATTTATTAGCTCTTTATGAGGCATTGATCCTCTTCTGATCCGTGCAGCCAGTCTGCTGCTCAGTTTAGCTCTCTTCCATTTGACTCTGGCAAACGCTTGAACTCCAGATGTAATCAACATCTGCTAACAGTCCCATTTTATGGCCATTACCTCTGAGTACCACACAGCCAGGCAGCATGAAGAAGGCTTTGTTGGGAGCTCTCCAGAGACACAGCAGCCTGGGAGAGGAAACGGAGACTGGAGTCCAGAGGTTTGATAAGAAGCTCAAGGCTGTGGGATTCAAGCCTCTGAGAATGGAGGCGTTGATCTGAGTCTGGGGCCATGTAAACATCAACAGTCAAGAGTAAAACTTTGTCTCAACAAGCGCTCTGTTGAGACTCAATTACTTCAAAATTGTGGATTTATTCCTTAGAATTCATGTTTTGTCTTGATGCTTTTGGGATACGTTTAAAGTGTTTCTCTCATTTCAGATGAAAGGCACAAACAGCCTCTACCCAGCAATAAAAGTGTTTTTTTTTTTTTTTACTTCACCAATAAAACGTTATTTCTCATTAGGAAACTGCTATACATCCAACAAATGTGCCAGTGTTGTGCCAAAAATCGATTTGTTGCCAAATGGTGGCCGTGGGGGCGTGCACGGGAGGACTTTAACAAGAATGTAATGAGATGAACACTTAAAAACAATTTTTTGTTTGCTCAGAACTATAGCAAAGGTGTGTCTCAGTCTAACTTTTCCTTACTAAATGCACTTTGATGGTCAAATCAGCTGCATTTTCAAAAGCAGATACGCGGAAACATGAATGCGCAGAGGGCGACTCGATGTGCATTTCTTTGAAATTTAACAAGATAACCACCTAAAAACAATTATTTGTTTGCTCGACTTTATAGTAAAGGTGGTCTCTGTTGAAGTTTTCCTTAATAAATGCACTTCAGTTATCAAATTAGCTTCATTTCACCAGGGCGGCGCAGCGAAATGAAGCTGATATGATAGTTGCTCCAGTGAGCTGGACGAAGGTGGCTTTGTATGGCAAGCCGATTGTGTCATTAATAGTCACTTTTACCTATTACATGACACAACGGCATTCCATACTACTCGAGTGCCATCTAGTGGCTGAAAATGGTAGCGTTCAATATTTTCAGTCAGAATGAATGAAAACGGTCATATCTCAGACAAAAATTGGTTTATAAATATGGGGGCGGGAATCCATAAATATGTCACAGGGCATGCAAATTATGCAAATAACTGAAACTTGTAGGGTGAAAAATATAGTATATATTAGGCACAAGTAACCAAACCTAAAAGACAGAAAAATAAACCATAAAATAAACAACAGTAGGATAAACTCAATAGAGGGAAGAAACAGAAAAACTGATTTTGCTGCATTTAACTCTTGACTTCCATTAAAATTATTACATTCAGCTAATTTGCCTGTTTTACTTTTCATGTATTTTAACCATTCTAGCTTGTAGTTATGATTTTACTGATGAAACAAAAGCAAAAAAAAAAAAGTTGCTGGCAGATGTGTGCTCGTGTCTGCTGAGCCCATAGCAGCCACATTCTGGCAGCAGCTGGCAAAATGCTCCAGAATTGTTTCTGCAGCTTTATTATTTTTTATTTTTTTCCTTGTGTGTGGAAGAACCGCAAACTGTTGATTGTCAGCTCTCCAAAAACAATTTGAGAGTAAACAGCTAAAGGTGAAGTTAAGTGTTCGTGCTCGACAGTGATGTGGTAACAAAACAATCTGAAGCCACAGATGGAGCCATTAGTCACAAACAGCAGTCAGTTTTATAAAACATTAAAGAAATCCAGCACCGGCTCTCTCGCCATCTTTGGATGTTTAGTGATAAACTAAACAAAATGTTCGAAGATTTTACCACACCTGCTTTAGAATGTGAATCTTAGGATAATAAACAAATTCAAATATTTATGAATTCAGATCTACTGAATCATTGGAGCCCATTATGTAGCATCAGAGTGTGTATTATCTTATCTTATCTTATAATAGTATGTGTGTATATGTTAGATAATGTCTCATATGCATTCATTCAAGGAATACTACTTTTAAGATTTAGTTTTTGTTTAACAAAAATGCATTAACAAAGGGGTCATTTTGTGGAGCATCACTTCCATCAACTATTTGGAGACCTACATGGAAGGACAAGGCATTTTTTTATGTTGCATTAAGCCAAATGTTCTCACTGAAAATTAAGACAACTGTCCTGTAGAGGAAATGGGTGAGTCCACATGGCTTCTAAACTGGAAAAATGCAACCAAGGGTTGGTCCAAAAAACACCCTTTCTGATAAGAAACCCATCTCCAAAAAGATATGTTGAAATAATTCCTTTATTAAAATAACAAGTTACTGCAAAATCAAAGGGGAATTGTTTTCAAAATATGGTTTCTCTCTTTTAGCTTTGTTCAATTTTATAAGGTTAATTAGATTCCCAGCCTTGTCAGCCTGTATGACTCTCTTGAAGCACTGATGTCTTTGTGTCCTCCACAGTCCAAAGCCATGCGTGAGCGATGGCTCCTCCAGGGAATGGAAGCAGAGGAAGAAGAGGCCCGGCGGAAACAGTTGGAGAAGGATGAAGAACAAGGGAAAATGCTTGAAAATATGATACATAGGTACGGTAATAATGTACAATGCACTTTGGTTTGTTCTGCCCATTGTCACAACTGGTCAATCAACAGAAAAAAAAAAAAAAAAAGAGAGAACTGGAGAAATATTTCCTGCGAAAATGCAAGTGTGAATGCTTAAGAACTGGTTGAAAAAAAAAACAGCTGTAATGAGCAAAAACATGCTGAAACGTAGCTGAAAATGTAGAATAAAATCAGCAGGCGAAAGCAGAAAGAACACAAATTTTGAAACGAATTACCATGAAAAACTTGAATTCATCTGAAAACAGCTGAAATTAGCTCAAATGTACTAAAAATCTATCTAAGACAGAACAAGCTTAAATTAGCATAAAAAAGCAGAAAGAACACATTTGCCCAATTAGGATGAAAGAAGCAGAAATGAGCACAAAAAAGTGGAAATTATCAAAAAAAAAATGCTGAAATTATCGTAAAACCAGCTGAAAACCAGCTAAATAAAACTATGATGCTGAAAATACCAGAAGGAAGTGGAGAGCACTTTTTTCTGAATTAGTCTGAAAAAAATGTGATTGAGTGCAACAAAAGTGGAATTAGCTGAAAAAGCTAAAATTATCATAAAACAGCTAAATAGTAGCTGAAATAGCAGAAAAAGCTTAAACTTGCAGAAATAAGCTAAATGAGCATAAAAGGCTGAAATTGGCAGCAAGAAGTTAGAAGAAGCACAAAAATGTTGTAGTTGGCAGAAAGAATCTGAAAGGAGGACAAAACAGCTGAAAAAAACAAACAGATTAAATTAGTTGAAAGTATCTGGAAAGAAGAGTTGAAAGTTGCTCAAGGAAGCTGAAAGAAGTTCATCCAGAACAAACGAATGAAAAGCTGAACATTTTGATATAAGATTTGTTGAAATAGCCCAAAAATGGTGGAACGAGAAAGATGCGTAAAAACGTACGGAAGAAAAAAGGTTCACAATAGTGTGAATGCTTCATAAACATCCACACAACAAGAGAAAGTGTAAAAACTAGAAGTGGAAACAAAGTGTTCAAGTGAGAGTGGACTATAACTCTTAAAGGAAGCAGAGATGTTTAGAAGGAGAAGAAATATAGAGAGACAGTTGAAATGCTGGGAAAAGTGTGTGATGTGATACATGAACTTCCTGTGTTTGTCTTTAGGAGGAGCTTCCTGATTCTCATTTAGTATTGCAGTAAAGACAGTCACTTATTCCCTTGTGAAGTGGGGCATGAGATCATGCAGTGAATAAAGCACCAGCCAGCTCTTGTCATCGTGACGCTGGGTGTGAGGTTTGGACTGGGCTGCTCAGCCTTCTCTGAAACAAAGAGAAGCTGACCATGTTCTCTGAAATGAGAAGCTTTATCACATACAGTGAGAAGAAATTAGATTCAAGCACTTCAGAAGTGCTTCAGTGCTTTCACATCAGTGACATATGAATGATAGCTTAAAGACTGACTGGTCTTTGTGACCATTCAGAGAAAATGCCTATTGATAAGCGTTAAAAGAAAACAGAACTTCTAAATTGACTTTTCCTTCAAAATACTGCTGAACAAATAGATTTTGAAGTGATGGAGATCACAGGGTCTGTTTGTTCACTCCCTCTCCACCCCCTCATCCATCAACTACTGCATGGAAGAGTCTGTAAAATGCTGGAGGCTATCGCTCTCGCTGCAGTAAGATCAACAGAATGCTCCGTGAGGAACACAGAAGCTGGACGTGCACGGCTCTGGTGTAAACAGAGCAGCAGTGAATGGTCAAAGAGGCCACATTGTTGGCTACAGTAGAGTTGTGATTGCCGAGCTGTTCCATGTGAATCGCTTCATTCAGTTGTGGTAAAAGAGCTGCCGTCTCACAGACGTTTTGCTCTTTGTGGTTTTAATTACTTGCAAAAGCAATTGAGCTTTTAACAGTGCTGCATGTGTCTGGTTTCTTTCGCTCTGTTGTATTTATTTATATTTTATGTAGCGGAGCGCCTTTTGAATGAGTTAGTTTAGGGATGAATTAAGCTTTTTTTTTTTTTTTTTTGAGTCAGAAATTATCGTTTGTGCTAGCTGCCATTAAGGGTGGACAGTCGTATAATTGCATCTGTGTGTTTTATTTTGGTAAAATAGTTTATGAACCTCTGGATAGACTTTAGGGGCAGCCAAAATAAGATTTTATCTTCTTCTGCTTCCTTTCATTTCATATACTGTATATATTTCTTTATTGTATCATGTTGTCTGTAAATAGTATTATGTGTTCTTTTAACTTGAAATGAATAAAGTACAAACAAACAAACTTTAATAAAAATGTCCACAAGTGATCATCGGATGTGCATCTACAACTCGTTACCTTTTGAAGTCAGCCTAATTCCAGGTGGCCACCACAGCTAATCAACTTGAATGAATATAATACACAAGTTTCACTTTTTGAATGGAGTTGCTGAAATAAATAAACTTTTTTCATGATATTCTAATTTTATGACCAGCACCTGTGTATACAGATACTGAGCTAATATATAGTGTGGTAGTAGCTGAGAGTAATCCCCCTCACATATAATGCTTTGAGTGTTAACCAATAGTGTGAGATCTTAAAACATTGGCGTACAAGGGTGTTGTTTAATTTCTGCATCTTTATGCTGAAAAGACATTCTTATCATGAACCAAGCACATGCATTTTATAACTGTGAAGAAGAGCTCAGGATTTGGAGTTTAACTCTTTTAGGCTTTTAGAAGAAAAAAGTCCACTATTGTCCAATGTGTAAATTAAAGTTGCAGTGTCTTTACCTACAAAAAACATATACAGTTGAGCGCTCGAATGAAGAAAATGCTGAAATGCTCTCAGTCATCAGTTCGATGTCATTAGGTGAAGGTGAGATATTTCTGTGCAGATGCCAGTAGAGGACACTGACAAACACCACGTGCACATTTCAGGCAGAGGGTGTGTCGCCTATATTTACACTCTGCTGGACATCATCCCAGAATATCTAACAAGGGGAACTGGACTATTTCCACCCCTGGTAGGGCACAGAGGTGAAATGTTGGCTTGAACACGGTCTGAGTGGCAGTGGGATAAAGTGAGTGTGAAGCTGCAATCATTTCTAAAACCTAAAATTCAATGATGATTGATGCACCCACATCTTTCCTCCTACAGATAAACATTTCTCAGATGGACTTCACTGTCTCACAGGCTCAAACATCCTGTTGGTCCATATACAGCACAAAAAAATAAATAAATCAGTGTGGATGCATTGTGCATTTTTATGAACCAGAAACAATTTCAAATAAATAGAGTACAATATATATATGCACTACATTATGTACTCTATTTTAATATTACGTATAGTAATACATAATATGGAGATTAACTGAGCTACTGAGCAAAAATAACTAAATATACAGTATATATAAACACAAAGAAGCAAGACAGAACAAAGTGCCTTCAGAATATCTCTAGTCAGCAAAATGTGGCTCAAAGGTCAGAAGCATTCCCTAGACATGTCAATCTAGCCCTTGACATCCACAAATAAAAATAAATCTGCTTGAAGAAAGAAAAAAAAAAAAGAATTACAGTAGTCCCTCATTTATCGTGGGGTTTAGGGGACCACGCCCACCACAATAAATGAAAAACTGTGAAGTAGGGATGTTTTAAGTTCATGTTTTACTCTCAGTCTTTCTCCTTCTGTGCAAATAAACAATTTAAATTGTAGCAGGACAGTAAAGGGTTAACCCTTCACAAAGCTTTTGCAGTATGGAAGAGAAATGTGTGCGTGGCAGAGAGCCGCAGGTGGCAGAGAGCGGAGATCATGACAGGCTGCAGGAAGGATCTTCTCCCTGCACCTGTGGGTCGCACGAATGTGCAGCAGGTGCTAAATCATTTAAAAATAATTTATTTTAAATAAACAATCCATGCTGCTTGCAGTTGTGTGTCATGTCCAGTCTTAACTTTGAAAAACCTCAAAAGAGCAAGTCCGCAAAAGTCAAACCGCGAAGTAGCGAGGGACTATTGTGTCCAAAACACATCAGTCCATCCATCCATGCAGAAAGCAACATGTATGACTTGTTTTAACCTTTATTGTATTTATCTATCTGGATGACTGAGTTTACAAACCATTTTGTTGTTGTTGTTGCCTTTGTACTAGTTTACAACAGAGAGCAGTGTGTATTTTCTATAAGCCTAATACAGACCTAAAGCTATTTAGAGTACTTTTAATTTCAAATGTTAATCATGTGTACATGTACATTCAATTAATATTTTCAGATTTATTTATTGATTTATTCATTTTTTTTATAAAACCTGCCCAGTAGTGTAACAGATTGCTAACAGACTGTTTTTAGCCAGGATTTAACCCAGTGTGTAGCACTCCGAGTACATGCTGAGGATGACTCTTAGCTACTACCACACCAAGTAATACTGTATATGTAAAAATTACTAAATCAACATGATTGTTGTTCAATAAGTTTAGTTGTATGAACTTCCCAAACCTATTCAACTAGAATCCTCAAACCTGAAACAAGTTGTGCAAATCATAATTCATCGACATCCAGAAACAACTCCAGCTTTGTTTGGTTTCTTCTGCCTGCGTTTGCATGAGACTAAACATGCAGTGAAGCAACAGAGCCATCTTTGTGCTGACTCTTTCTAACATACCTACAGCTACTGAGGCTGAAAGATAAAAAGGAGACCCTTTGTGTGGTGTTTTTTTTCTTTATTCTAAAATCTGACAAAAATGACAGAGCGATAAAGAAACAGCAGTCAGTGTGTAAAGAGGTGAGGGTAACGTTGCAGGGCACAGGGAGACAGAATGACAGAGTGTGGCAGCAGCAGTGGTACTTTTATAGAAATCCCTATCATTACATGGACAGACGGGGTAAATACAGAGGGACGGAGAAGAGAATGGCTCATTCACAGGGTGGCGCTGAGCCACACGTACCCACACCGTTGCTCCTTTTGGATTATTGCTTAGTTTATGTCACACACAGCTTTGTGCAAGTATCATTGTGATGAAGGTGTTTTTCATTCTCTGTGCTCTGCCTTGAGACAAGTTTATCAATCTGTGCTGGTAAAAGTTGCAAAACCTGAGGCTTTTATGCATTTGTTGACACAGATAAAGCATGTGTCAAGTTTTAGTTCAGGAAAATATGTGAGTGTATTTAATTTATTAATTTATATAACCTGGCTCACTTGTCTCGCAGTTTTGTATTCATTTTACATAGTAACATAATCACGTTACTGTTCATAATAAAAGTATGCAATGTTCCCCAGGGCCGGCCCAAGGCATAAGCAAACTAAGTGGCTGCTTATGTAAGGATTTTTATATGATTCTATTTTATTTATTCATTTTACATTTAAAAAAGAAACCATTTCACATATTATGTGAAAAGAAAACATAAAATGAAAGGTGGCAGAATGAAGAAAAAAAATCTTATTTTGTCTGCCCCTTTTTTC
This sequence comes from Simpsonichthys santanae, assembly GCA_031762415.1. Taxonomy (NCBI): domain Eukaryota; kingdom Metazoa; phylum Chordata; class Actinopteri; order Cyprinodontiformes; family Rivulidae; genus Simpsonichthys; species Simpsonichthys santanae. Next base: position 22,668,002 of record JARVLU010000528.1, on the reverse strand, counting down.
AAAATCTATTCAATCAATTCAAATAATAACCTTCTATAAGTAACAAGCAAAAGAAATGACTTTTACAATCTACAAATATCTAGAACATTAAATACTTAACTGAAAGTTTTAGTATTTTGTTAACAATTTAGTTTTGATTATTTTTTTTTTAAACTCAAGCACTGAATTTACATTTTTAACATAATTTCCTAAGCTGTTCCACAATTCAACTCCCTGTATTGAAATAGACCGTCCCTTTAAACTAGTTTTATACCGTGGTTTTGCAAAAAATTTCAGTTCCCTTAAGACTGTAGCAGCTCGTTTTCCTTAACAAAATGCATTTGAACATTTGAAGGTAATATATTATTATGAGCTCTATACATTACTAACAAAATATTATAGTCCACCAAATCATAAAACTTCAGTAATTTGAGTTGGTTAAATAATATATTTGATGGAAGACAGTAAGGCTTTCTTGTAATAATTCTCACAGCTCTTTTCTGTAAAATAAAGATCGACTTAGTGGGAGTTTTGCACGCTTTTCCCCAGACTTCAAGACAGTAAATTAAATGTGGAGCAAAGATTGTATTTAATATAGAGCTTTTTCATTAAACAAGTCATTTAGCTTATACAGTATTAGATAACTTGGTTTTAACAGAATTTATGTGCTGTTTCCATGACAGTTTATCATCAATAATTACACCCATTTAATATTTTAAGTTTATCTTTTGCAAATTGTTGCACACATTTGCATAGTTTTTAAGAACTACTTATACAACTTTAAATTAATTTTTTTAACCATTTGACGTGGTTTCGAGCAATTATTAATTTACATTATTTAAGTATTTCCTTGATATTATATGTATTTTTTTATCTGTTTTTGCATAATTTAATTTATTTTTATGCATCCAAGTTATGTTATCTGTTGTTTGTTGTTGATTTTGAATTACAAATTATTTTGCACATTACTGTTGCAGTTCTTGGGAACCAAAGATAAACCAGATGACACTTTTGCTGTAAAACACATTGCATACTGTTTTTTTTTTTTTTTTTTTTTTTTTAAACTTTACTATGACATATAAACATATAGGATAATATAAACAGGGCTGTCAGAGAGTTGCAATGAGTTTATGTTATGTGGGTGAATGATCTGATCATCTGACTATTGATTGCAGTAATCCACATTATTAGCAGAAATAGAGGGCCCCAAACCAAATTTCACTTAGGGCCCCATGAAGGCTTGGGCCGGCACTGATGTTCTCTGCAAAATCCTGCCCCTCTATTGGCTTTATTTCTCTGCAACAGATCTGTAATGTATCATTTTATCGTGTCTACTATTAAATTATCAGACCAGAAAACCTCCTGGTTCTGAACTAAGAACACAAAGTCCAGGAGAACATCAATCAGGCTACAAAGGGACAAAAACTGCAGACCACATATACAGACAGCTGCTTGGCAAGTGCAGCTAAAGTTGTTATATTTTCTTAACCTGAACTCTAAAACCAGACATAATCCATTTCAGCTGGAACTAAATGTAGCTGCAGTAAAAATAAACTTTTAACACAAACTCTACTGGAAAGAGTACTTTAAAGAAGCAGATTATACCCTGGATGGTGCATAGTTAAGCTATTTTGACAGGTTTAAGCACACTTTGCAAGACCACCAAAGTGACGACGGTGAATTATCATTCCAACTATTTAATTAGATTTAACTATGTTGGTGAGTTTGAGCAAGGGTTTGCTCACAATGGCGATAAAAATCAATTTTTTTCCTAAAAAAATACAAAAACTTTGAATAAGGAGGTTAGTTTACTTTTTTGACTGAAACTTTTATATAAATTCACAATTTCTGTATAGGATCAATTCAAATTGATGCATATTTTCAAGGCCTTTGAGACATCCTCCTTTTTCCTTCCCTTCTTTCACCAGTGGTGCACCCACAGATCACATCATGCAGTTCATTCAAAGTTACAACCCGCCTTTAATTTCTTCTTCGCACTCTTTAAACTATAAACAACGGGGCTGATTAAAAAGTCTGGTCAGAGACAGAAAGCAGTAAACAATACATCTCAAGACGTGTGTGTGAATTTTAAACAGTGACAATGAGCCCTTCATGATAAATTAGGAAACAAGGAATGAGCTACCGTACATCTGAGCGTTTAAACCATGTCTATTAAACTCAAGGCTCGTGGGCCAAATGTCAAATCTGGCCCCCCAAAATGATATTTTGAATGTAAAATATTTTTTATTACTTCTCTTTTGGCTTAAAACATGATAAAAACTTCATTTAGTGTAGACATCCTTAACCATTTGCTGACTTAGAAGCCAGAAAAAAAATCAGTACTGTAATCCTTAATTTTGATGTGAAAAGAGCAACAGAGAACGTCAAATGAGACCGATCAGTTTTGTTGATGAACCTGCAAACAAGAAAATATGTCGACTATCTGACTTGAGTTAATGAAACGACTGACAGTGGTTCTTGGCCTGGACCAAGTTTTTAATTTTGGCCCCCTTTTGTAACCCAGTTTGACATGCACAATCACAACCAGGTGCCAAGATGAGCTGGAGTCGGATAAATCTTGTCCAAGTGATGCAAATTTGATTTACGGCAATAAATAAGACCTCTGGTTTAGCAGCTGTGCAGCCGAACAATGAGCTAAAAGTGACAGAATGAGCCACGGGACCTCTGTTTGTCTCATGCTTTCATTCTAATACAATAAATGCTGCACAAATTAAAGGCTTAGTGTTCATTAAAGACGTGCATGTTGCCTCTTTCCTTTCATGTCAGAGTTTATAGACACAATCTGGTGTGATCCGTTAGTGCTCAGAGTGTGTGCTTTTGATGCTCTTCAGCTACTACCACACCAGATTTTAGCACAATGTAATTGGCTCAATTTTAGTCATTTTTGTGTGCGCTAAGACTTAAGGTTGAGATTTGTCCATGAGCACTTCCAGATAGGCCACAGTCCTAATGCAGTTGTTCAGCCAGCGGTTCTGATCAGCCTGATCTTCTTCAGATAGACTTTTTTTTTTCTTGTCAGCCTTGAGTCCTACTGGAACTTTCCCAGTCCAAAATGGCCAGATTTATGGGTATTTCCCTCCACTGATCTGCATTATGAGCCTTCCTCAAGGTCGATCCCAACATGCTGGCGAGTCCTAGAAGCCGCAGGTGGCCTGCGATTCTCACAAATCGCCTCCATCTTAGCTCGTTTATCAGCTGATTTTGAGTATTCATAGCATGAACCAAACTTTCACACAGACTCAGAAGCTTCGCCATGGTTGAAACTGCTGCCAATGTCTTCTTCAGACGATGATAAAACAGAACTCCACTGATGAGCAGAAACCCTGCTATCATAAATCCAAACATCCCCATGGATCTCTGATGTACCCCGCAGCGTGAGTCTCAGACGGACAAGTGGGTTCTCCAGGAGGTTTTGTTGAAAAGATTTTCTGATTGCGTTGAAAGTCCAGCTCACCAGATCCGCATTAGTATTTTTCATTCGGTAGATGTGTACCAGGGAGCTCCAAGACACAAAGAGAGCAAAGCAGGAGGAAGAAGAGAACTGGGGGAGGGAGAGCAGAAGCGTCCGTCTTGAGCAAGAGCCAGAGGAGGGGAAATATAT
>JARVLU010000528.1:22630014-22646173 GCA_031762415.1 Simpsonichthys santanae | reverse complement strand
ATTTCATTTACAAAGGTTGGTTTTATCAAGATTGTCATTTATTGTTGCTTTTTACACTGTAGTGAGCCAAATTATTGGCAAATCTATCATTTCTATTGATAATTATAAATTAGTATTTATTTTTTGTTTGCTTAATCGCAGGCTACAGCCAATCTTCAGGCGCTAACATGACAACAACAAACATCTGTGAGGTTCCTGTTGCAAGCAGACATCCTCACACAGCCATGGTGAGTATATATTGATGGAAGCAGAAAATTCAAAAGGTTCAGAGTGAAATTAGGATTAGGCAAATTATCTCTTACTCGTTCTACATTTTTGTCTGGCAGTTTAATATGACACAAGTTCTAAAGAATAAAGAAAAACACTTGTAATGCCTGCTGGGACAATTAAATTACAGGCTTCCAACGCCACAATGCCCAATTTTCAGGTTTTGGGTTTCTGTTTATTAAAATTATGTACTTCCATGTTCTAATTTTGACAAAGTTTCCATCCAATTTCCTTTCACCTCAATGGAAAAGTTCCGCAAAGAAGCACCAATCATGGAAAGGGCAAGATAACTATGTGTGGTGTGATGATGCTGGGAGAGTGTGTACTTCTCAGCTAGAAAAATGTGTGACATGATGAGTTTTCTTCTGCTACTGCTGTGAGTCGAGAGCATTTAGGCTGCTAGGTTTGAAAATATGTTTATTAAAACCTTTATTTATTTGGAAGTAATGATCAAAATTTGCAGATGTGTTTGCATTAACTAGCAAACTCCATTTAGAGTTGGGTGAGTGTTTTTAGATGGTAACAGGGTGGAGATCAAACAAATACAATTTGCTAAGAAATTTGTCCAGGTTTTAGAAAATGTGTTGCCATTGCTGTTAAAGAGATGGCAACGTTATGTCCAGGAAATCTTTGTCTGTTACAGCCAGACAAAGACAAGACACATCTGCACATATCACTGCCGCATGACTTTGTTAGTAAGAGTCCAGATGCAAAACAGGCCCATCTGGATGTCAGACCTGTCATCCACTGAAAACATCTGGCATGCCATAAAACAAGATGACGCAGATGACCCCAAAACAACCTGGAATTAAATATCAGTATAATTCATTCCGTTCCAGAGATTAAAACAAATCATTTTATGCCGAGAAGAAATTTTATTTTTGGTTAATAGCGTGACGTCTTATGAGATGTTTTGTGCTCAGAGTATATCATGGGAATGACTCTCAACCACTGCCACCCAAAATGTGGGTCAATGTCTGTTGGCTGCAGTGGCCATCTTTACATGGGTGCCAGTGGTGTAGCCTACATTTTTGTAGTGGGTATTGGGCCTGTCATGATAACAAAATTTTGCTGGGCAATTAATTGTCTCAGAAATTATTGCAATAAATGATAATAGTCTGAAATTTAACAATAATTAATTGTCAATTTTTAAAGAAATGTTGATTTGTTTGGAGTGTAGTACCATTTTTCACCACCTGATGGCAGTAGATTGTTGCACCAAAGGATAGTTAAGCAGCGTGTCTTTTTAAGAAAAATGAGAGGGCGGGCCCTTGACGTGACATGGGCTGATATGGTGACATGGCGAATGCTCTGTGATTCGAGCTCTTTAGCATAGCATTTCTCACACGCAGTTTTAAATAAATAAATAAATAAATAAAAACAGTAAAGTTCTCAGCTTTTTTTGCAGAGAAAAACACATTTTTTACACAAATGCATGGGTTTCAACAATGAATTTTTGAGCTCAACAAGACAGAGGTTTATTCCCGAGGTCGGCCTGTTAGCTTAGCTCGTAGCTTAGCTTTTCAGCTTAGATGCTTATAACGAACCTAAAATGAAATTTTGGACGGTTAAAACATATTTTAAAGAGAAATGAGAAAGAGGGGGGGTCAGTGAAGAACACCGGAGTTGAGCTGTGTCCAGTAGAAAGAGAAAGACATGAAGAAACGATAAAATCAGTAAATGAAAATGAGGTTGATAAATTTAATTCATTGTGCGATGAATTGATTTATTGTTTATCGCAACAGGCCTAGTGGGTACACCACAGTAAAGTTAGTTTTACGTTGGACACCGTTGAGAGCGAATGTCCAACGTAAAACTAAGGTTGGTCTGTATACTGCTCTTAGAAACCAAAGTACACTGGTTAGTACAATGTAATTGTCGATTTATTTTAATTTTTAAGCATATTGAACATTTCCAAATTTATCTGATGCTGATATTTGAATAAATGTACAACAAGTTGGCTTTGTATTAAAAACGTGTTATAGAATTTATAAAACAGTATCAAAGCAAAACATGTTCAAATAGAAAGTACAGAATTATACAATAATTTGCTGGATAAACGAATGTAATAAACAATCTGCATACTGATAGATTGTTACGTAAGCGTTCAACAGCCATTTAACGTATCAATGACACGTGCCTAATGAAATGTCATGTATCATGGGACAGTTATAAGCTTTTCTAGTGTGTATGCCATCACATAGACTCCACCACTGATGGGTGCTCTCCAAAAAGTTGTAGAAATGCATCCAATGAATATTTCCTGAATGCTTCATCTGAATCCATTCGGTGGTTTGTGACATGTTTTGCTAACAGGAACACATACACAAAAACACGACAAAAACATCATCGCCCGCCTTTGCCTTAAAACCATTAGCCTTGCTAAAATGTTCATGAAAATAACTTTTCTCCTCCCACCTTTGTGTAAATGTTAAAGTTTACTGGCGAAGAAGAAGAAGAAGAAGAAGAAGAAGAAGAAGAAGAAGAAGAAGAAGAAGACAGGCTGGGGGGTGGCCTGCATGAATGAATGAATGAATTACAATGAATGGATGAAAGGTAGCAGGACGGCGGTAACCTGACTCGCGCGGGGCGGCCTCTTTGTGTTCGGCCGCTGCGCGCGCTGCCGCCTCGCTCTTTGACCGTTTCTGGAAAGGGACAGAAAACACTCCCGGGACCTCGCGAGCCCCTGCATTATTCAGCGCGCGTGCCTTGAAAGAGAAAGAGAGAGAGAAAGGGGGGAGAAAGAAAGAGGTAGAGGAGGAAAGAAAAAAAGAAACAGAAAGAGGAGGGAGGGAGCTGCCACTTGGAAAAGCTGGCGCGTCAAAAGGAGCTCAATGTCACCGCATGTTCGAGGCTGCTGACACCGGTACCGCTGCTGGGACCGCTTGGAGACGACGCTCTTTATTCCCTCTGCTTCGGCTGTTTCACGTCCCAGCTGCTCGTCGCTGTTCTCATCGACGTGAATGTGCAGGAAGGGGACAAAGGGGTTCACAAGAGGAGGTCTGTTACGCATTTCGCGTTTTCCCTGCGGTTTCAACTAATCTGTTAATTGGTCGGCTTCAGGGAGCGACGGAAATCAGAGCTTCGCAGGTAAACAAACAAAATGAACCGGAATTTGCTCTGAAAATCTGCATTTCTGTTTGTACAAGACAATTTGGATTTAGTATAGCAAACTTTTCTGCTCAATGTAAACAGTTTATTTAATTGGCCCTTAATTGAAGCATAGGAAACAGTGCATGCTCTTCCCCTGAATAAAAAGCAACAGCAAAAGGGGTCAGTGGACCAGAGCGCCTGCTGCAGTCTCCATCTCTGACTCCCTCCTCCTCTGCATCACTTTAACCCAGATATCGGAATGACCTTAACCTGCTTTTCATCCCCCTACACACTGAATATTTTGTTGGAGAGAAAAAGCTTTGATGATGCTGTGTCTTGGATCAATCCTGAGAAAACAGATGTGTTCTGTTTTGCACCACAATCATAGGTTTGCATTTTTTACATGATAATTATTTTTTAGTTATTCTGCTCTTCCTTACTCAAAGTCTTTTGCGCTGCATTGTTTCAGTCTTTAGTCTGCAGTTCTTTTTTCTTCCAAAATACACATATTGATCAACAGATTGGGGGTAACGACGGGTTCTTTGTCTCGCTGAAGGACACTTTGACACGTGGGATGAAAAAGCCAGAACCGGACTGCCAACTGTTCTGTTCTGTTCTGTTTTTCCTCTTGAGGCTTTAGACATCCTTAACAAATAAAACCCAAAACACATTATGATCAAGTTGCTGCAGACCGTTTTATCCTGCCTCAATCAAAAATAACCTACAGTTTGACCATTAAATGCACATGTTGTCATTTTGGAAAGACGGAGAAGCAGTTATTACTGTGTTGCTGCAGTAGGGAATAAAACCAGAGAGAGAAGAGGCATAAGCTAAGAGAAAAACAGGAGAGCAACAGATTTATTTGGTGGTGAACTTTTTTTTTTTTTTTTGTATTATACTTCTTTGCTTGAAGCTGTTTTATTTGCTAATACGTTCGTTGTTTGGATGAATTAATATTTTTACCTTTGCGGCTTAAGGAACTAACAATTTGACCTTTGTGCTCAGTCATGCTCAGTGACGTTTATTGCGTTATTGAGTGCACAGATAAATTACTGATATCTTGCATGGATGCAGCTGACCTGTTTAATGCTACAAGGATGATAGAGGCTTCGAAGGCCCTCCTCTGCCTGAGCATTCTTGCAGTCGTGAAGATATTTTCACATTTGACAGCTTTTATTTGTTTTTGCAAGCTGCAGCTTCCACTCCAGTGCCTCACAAACACATCCACCTGTTAAGAGGAAGAAAAAGAACTGAAATGCATGATCCAGACTGCATAAAAATAGCACATCTTAAAAGCAACTTTTATCCCATCAAGGTTTATAAGAAGAGTCATTATACACAGAAATACTTTAAACAGTTTTTCGATATCTTAGGAGTATCACCTTGATGCAGTTGAGCTGTAGAATCACACACTTATAAAACAAAAGTGACAATACAGATGTATGTACCTAAAGCATGAATACTAATACAGAGTACACACCTGGCACTTACCAGATACCGAGTACATACATACCCATTACCTACGAGGACTGTGCTGTATCATGAAATGACTTGTCACACTGCACTTACTAGGTACAAATCTGGTAAGTCCCCTTTATTAACAGGATGTGAGATGTATTATAAAATGACTTGTACCTCGGTATTTACCAGGTATGTACTCAATAAGTAGAATGTAACAAGTCCTCAATCCCTAATGGTAATGGGTATGTATACTGTAAGGCCAGGCACATGTTCTGTATGTGCCAAGTGCATAATCAACCCTGCAAGTACCAGGAATCCACCCTATAACCAGATGCTTACCTGGTACCTGATACTCAGTGAATGAGTAACATATTTAAGGTGGGCCATGGCTATATTATAAACTGATTGTTACGCTGTATTAGAGCTGCACAATATTAGACAAACTTATGTGCAATATTCTTGTTTATTAATAAGATGACTATCATTTGCAGCAAAACCCACTTTTTCCTCACTTCTCACTTTTCTTCTGTCATCGCAATCATCTGAATCAGGTGTGGGTGTTAAGACCAGTGAGAGTCCATTGAATTGTCTTAATATGTACAGAACATGATGCATATGCTTGAAATATAATGGCCTACGTTGATTGCAGTCCTTTGCGTTATTGATATTGCAGCAAAGATACATTTGTGATATATTGTGCATCCTCACCTTTTACTCACTGGATATATGTGGCACACATGGAAATAGATTTTGTTTTGTTAACAAAACAGTTCATGAAGTTGCTGACGACAGAATGCTTAGACTTTATCAATTGCATTTAAAAATGATGACTTTACAATGTTGTGGTTGGGATTAGGCCTGTTTTAATTGCCTGGACTCTGTTTAGAGAAGCTCATCACCTTCGCTCACCCTTTTGTTTAGTCATCATTTGAAATCGGCAGCTGCCTCTGCGAGTAATGACGCAGAGGAGCAATCTCTCGGTTCAGACAAACCACTTGCCAAACATTTGCAAGATCCATGGACAGAGACAGCACAGCCAGCTCTTCTGTTGTCCTGGACAGTCAATGAAAAGAGACGCGTGTCCAACAGAAACAGTTACTGTGATTTTGTTTCGCTTTTGTACGTGTCTAAGGGAAGCACATTTTCCGTCCACACCCCTTTCAATAACGTGGAGTGTGTGAGAACATTGACAGGAACAACAAAGTTATCACTGACGTCTTCCTCCTTCTTCCCAGAATGCATCCACACTCAAAGATAACAAGAATGTACACCCAGTCACAGCTTATGTAACATGTATGTGATTTATAATGCTGAAACTTGCCAAAAGTATAAAAAAGATAAAAGTAAAAACTAGATAATATAAAAAAAAATGAGGTGAGAGTGAATGACATTGAAGTGAGAGTGTTAGCTGGAGAGCAAAATGCAAGTAGGTGCTGTGGTGTTAGTTGGGGGTTATGGAAAAGGTGATAGAGAGGTGGTATAAAGTGTTAGGAAGTCTGTTTAGACTCAAAAATCAAAACCCTGTTGATATTCACTGCCTTAAATTAGCTGTATTGTTTTTGGATTTCTACTGACAGGACAAAAGTAAAGTTGAACTCTATTTTGTGCTATTTATCTTGGTTCTCTTACACCATCAGCTGACAATGAGTGGATAACATGAATAAAAAACACGTGACTTGGGTGTTTATCATGAAAATTAAGCCATGTGACGTCCCTTTGGCAATCTCTTGGACTGAACTTAATGATTTTCCCACCGTTTAAACAAAGCAGTTTGTTCATATCTATTGTAGCTGCAATTTTAAGTAGTTCTTAAGGCTGTGCATGACACGCTGTGCCTATTTTTGCTTCCGGGTGTAGACAGTACTGTATTACCAAACATGCCCCTGTGAGTCAGTAAGAGGGGACAGAGTTGTTGGACACTTTCCCTGGACCTATTTGTATTTCCATCATAAAATTAATTACAAAAGTGCATTTACATTCATTGCAAATTTAGGGGGATTTTAAAATTATAAACCTATAATTTCATCACAGATTGTTATTATTGTTGTTGTTTTATACATTCTATTTAGCATCTAAATGGCTGATAAGACTAAACTTAAACTAGAAACTTCCTGGAGAAACTTTGATGGGGACTGCCTATTTATATTAGTAAACTTGGCATCTTTGTTAGCAAAATATGTTGCTGTGATAACTGCAAATGTCAATAAAAGTAATAGCACACTTCCCGCAGCCGGGCCGGTCGTTTTGATGCAACTTTTGTGGGGGTCCACATTGCGGTTTGGGCTGCATTAAAGTTGAAAAAGATACACTTTTCGGGTGTAGAATAATAAGTGGGCAGTCACCAACTAGTTCCTGGAGTTGGTGGAATATTGCATATTTGTTCACAAATTACGTTGCCATGGTAACTCGAAATGCCAATAAAAGTAATAGCGCACATCACGGGGCCGAGCCAGTCGTTTTGATATAACTTTTGTGGGGGTAGATATTGTGGCTCGGGCCGCATTAATGGAGACAGAAAATGTAGACACACTTCCGAGGTGTAGAATAATAGGTATGGCAGGCATCAAATTATTCTGTCCAGCCTTTTTACATGGTATATCTGTGGCAGCTGGTCCGTAGGGGCAAAAAAATCTGTATAGTTCCTCCTCATAAATAATGCAAATTACCTTTTTTACTGAGCTTGCTGTGTATTTTTTTCAACTAACATGTATTTTGATCATTTGAAGTGGGATTTAAAACAATTTTTAGAGATTCGTCCACAGTTTTTTACTTATTTACCATTAAGGGGCAGTACTGTTCAATGGTCCGCGCTCATCAAGATCCGAACGTGCGGCCAGCAATCCAAACAGGCAGGTCCAATAAAGTTTCATTTGGGGCGTATGATTTTCTGCCCTGTGGACCCCTTCAGCTGTATTTAGTGCATTGACACGACTTCTATAGAGACCTGCTGCGAGCTCAAACTCAAGAACAGCTGCAGTGAAACCTGCTGAGACCAACAGTGGAGATATGCTGTTTTAAATGCATGTGGAGCAGACAGAGTGGAAAGTCAAAGAACAGGAAATTTCTTCCTACTTTGTATAGAACCTTATTTAAAAATATTCTTTGGATTGTGTGGCTGTGGTGGGTCAGTCTTTTAATCAGTGTGGCTTCAATCCCCATTCAACAAGATAACAGGCAGATTTTTAGCCTTCTTCTTTTAGAAAAATATTTTGTCTGCTATGTTTATTGTATTGTTCCAACAAGGAAGAGATTTTTTTGATGAATCTAGGAAATGCAACAATCCAACTCTGCCCTTTAATGTCCGTGGTTACACAACCTCCGCTGTCCACTGTCGTCCACAACATCTACAGACTATTGTGCTGTGCAGCAGAAGCCATTCACTGAACACAAAACTAAGCACAAAGTATGTGCTAGCACAAATTCTGTTTGCCACAAACACACAATGAAAAGGCAGCATAGAAATAGAAAGAGCATAATATATGAAAGCACTGCATTTAGACAACATTTTACACTTTTACTAACACTTCCAACAGCTAGATTATAATGAAAATAAAAACATTTATCATTAAGTCTGAGTGTTTTGGAACATTTTGACCTCAGTGCTTCATTCTACAACACATTGCTTTATTTTGGTAATTACTGTAATTTCCGCAGTATAAGTTTCAGTTTTTGCATAAATTAGCATGCCTGCAACTTATTTATGTTTTTCTACCCCATATTTATAACCAAATTTTTGTCTGAGATCTGACTATTTCATTCGTTCTGACGTGGAAATTTTTGAACACTACCAGCCACTAGAGGCAGTCGACTAATATGGCAAGACAAGTGTCTCATTAAGAGGCAAAAATGGCTATTAATGAGACAATTGGCTTGCCATACAAGCCACTTTCATCTCACTCTGGAACTCCTGAGCAAACGTCAAATCAGCTGCATTTTGCCACACCGCCCAGACGGAATGCAGCTGTTTTGACCACTGAAGTGCATTTATTAAGTAAAAGTTCAACTGAGACACATCTTTTCTATAATGATGAGCAAACAAATAATTGTTTTTAGGTGGTTATTGTGTTAAATTTTGAAGAAATACACAGCGAGTCGTCCCTCTGCGAGCTCCCGCAGCCACAAATCGGCTTTTGAAATGCAGCTGATTATAGTTAAAGTGCATTTATTAAGGAAAAATTTAACTAAGACACACCTTTGCTATAATTCTAATTGCCTTTAAGTGTTAATCCTGTTAAATTCTTGTTGAAGTCCTCCCGTGCACGCTCCTGCGGCCGCCATTTGGCAGCCAATCGATTTTCGACACAACACCGGCCCAGATTTCCGAGTTGTCAGCGGTGATGCGTAACAGACGCAAAACGCCTGCGGTGACGCATAATAGATGCGACTTGTACGGCGAAGCGATACATTTATGTTTTTGTCCACTTTATTAGACATATTTGGACTGATGCGACTTATAAGGCGGTACGACGTGTACGTCGGCAAGTACGGTATTTTTTTTATTCATAATATAAAAAGTCAGAAGGCTGTTTTGGCTTCATGTGTTTTCTCTGGGTGGCTGTTCTCGTTAAACCCAGTTAAAATCATCATCTGAAATTTAGTCATCCTAATTCTGTCCCTTTTGGTAAATGACTTATCCATCCCAACATTTCATTTGAAGTAAATAAAGAGTGGTTTTAGAGTTTAGAAAGATTAAAACATACCTTTCTTTTTTCCTTAAAAAAAAAGACAGACTTGGCAGTAACCGATCCTGCCATTATTACATTTGGACGACATACAGTGTGATTGATGACTGGTGTTGTGTAAAGTTTTAAATTACCTTCCCATTGCCAGTTTAATAAAGATCACATACTCATAAATATAGGTCCAACCTCAAATAAACTCTTTGTCAGACCCCCTTGCTGTTGAATTTTAACACGTGGGCACCACTTTAGTGCTATTTTACAAGTCAAGCGTACTTAAGAAGTCATGAGACTTTGCCAAATGAGCTCAGCGGCTCTAGTGACTCTTGTGTGTCCCATTACAATTATTTTCACTGGTCACACTGGTGGGCTAACGCTGAACAGCATCACTGTTGGACTGAAAAAATTTTTAAACGTCTTTTGTAGATCTTCAGACGTTGGTTTCACCAAGAGTGAATAAGCCACCCAACTTCATTATCGAGAGTATTTTCAGCTTGAATGTTACTTGATCTGAGACTGGTGCAGGGATATTGGGAAATGCAAATAAAGTGAAAAGAAAGCCCAGTGAAATAAGTAGTAGTGGCAAATGAGTTGGACAAACATTTGGCCAAACAACTTTTTAATGCTCATAGTTTGTAAAGATTAAAAACAATTTCACATACTGATAAATGTAAATCAGCAAATCTGTTCTTTAAATTCAATTGAAAAAAGCATTTATTGAAAAAAAAAATTATAGTATAGCTCAAAGAAAAGGATAATGCCGTATGTTGAGCTCAAACAAGTTGGTTATCTCAGGCTGTTTTTGTCCTGTGAAGCTTCTTTGCTCTGAGTAAATACTTCAAGCTAATGAGCTAGTTTCCGGAAATAGAGCGGTGACGAGCACGCTGCTTTTCACAGGCTAAAGCAGCACAGTTAGTTAATTCTCTGGGCTATTAGTAGTGGAAGAAGATTCACTCTGTCCTGACAGCAGGTGTACTCTGCCTCATAATTTGTTCAGGTTCAGGTTTCTAATAAATTGTTGCACAAGTTAAAGTCCAAAAAGCTTAAACGTTGTTTTTTTCTGACAAGATATTTAGATTGAATACAACAAAAATAATGGTTTGCTTTGAGCTCGCCTCACTGTGTTGTTTCTGAAGTGTCCTGCTGGATAAAAAGCAGGTTGATTCTAGCTGGGAGAGGATTACAGTAATATACTCTGTGGCTTTATCATCACACAAAAACACAATAGGTCCCACAAGGACTGGCGCATGCATGTGAACGCATAAAATCACATCTTCAAAACCCTCAGTCTCAGCCACTTCCTAGCTTCTTTTGTCATTTTTGTCCAAACTGTAGTTTCTGAACCTGTCCGATTTGACTGAACGTTAGCTTTCTTGGCAGTTTTGTTGGTCCAGTTACGGTTTGCAACTGGGAATAAGGCATGGAATTTTAATTTAAAATAATTTATTTAAAAATATTTAGCACCAGCTGCACATTTGTGCATCCCAGAGCTGCAGAAAAAAACGTCCGCCTCGGTGAACAGCTGATCAGCTGCAGCAGGAAGTTTATTCTGCTGTGTGAGCTGCACAAAGGCGCAGGAAACATGTTCAAAAATAAATTTATACTTATATTTAATGTTCTCATTTTTATATACTGAGTTATAAATGTCAAAACAACTATACAAATTTTTTAAAGCCTTGTATTTAGCCGATTTAGTCTTGAATTTTCGTTCTGCAGACGTATAAACTTCAAGCATATCAGTGCTAGTTGGCAATGTCTGCTTCATTTTGTTGATGACACACTAATCAAATCCAGTTATTACAGTTATTGTCTCTCTGGCTGTTTCTTGTATCCTGCTGGTATAATCAGCGAGTGTACTGATGCAAACAAATGTCTTTATGTGCGTCATAGTTTGAATTTTGTTGTTATATTTTAAAGTGGTTAATAATTTCACTAAGTCTGATTTTCATCCTGAACCTATTTCCATTTAAATACATACTTCAATTTTTTATTTTTTATTTTTTGCAAACAAGAACTACATTGCTAACCAGGGTTGGATAAAATCAGTGTAAACCAATGGGTCTTTAGTGGAAAACAGTGACCAGGATAACATGCACTAAAGATTTTAAACACTGCTTACAGTGCTGCATCAGTGACTGGCCATACATTATAACAGTAAACCACTCATCTGGCAGCCAGCCGAGCAAATTATAGTTTGTTTAGATTTTAGTTTGACCCATTATTATAGCCACATAAATCTGCACTGAAGCAGTCATTACGTGCATAGAAAACACAGCTGTTCAGTGTAAACCTCAGATCATATCTAATCCCAGTTCATCTTGTACATCTGCTGGGAGTGTCGATCTGTCCGTCTGCTCTGTGTTTGGAGAGCTTGTGTATACAACTAGTCACACTCGGACTACAGACCTTTTCTGCTCAAGAGCCCTCATGTGTGAACCTGTAAGTGTAATGTGTGTGTGTGTGTAGTGCAGCATTAGTATTCTGCCCAGAGAACAGCGTTGAAGCTCCTGCAGGGCTCTTTGTTGTTGCACCATGAAGGGGTTCGAGGGGGTGTGTGACTGGTGTCGTGAGACGTTTCAAAAAGGACACAAATGGTTTTGCTATGAGCCCAGACATGTTGGGCGGTCCGCTTTAGCACGCAAACCTCCAAACGGACATGATTTCTGTCTGGTTGTTATTTCACGCTCTCTGGCAATGGGTAGGTGAGAATTGTCTTATTTATCAAATTCAGAATATACTGCAGTTTGACAACTTTGTGCTTCTGTGTGTCGCTGGTTGAAAATACACAGTAAAAACGCAGTTTTTCTTGATTGACAGCGTTGTTGTACTTCTCTGCTGTAAAGCTGTTTACTTCCCTGATTAATGGGTTTATGGATATTGTTTCAGAGCTGCCACCAAAGTCACAGTGTTTCGTTTCATGTCTATTATTTTGCCAAATATCCACTTCGATGAATTTCGCAGCATGCTTCTAGTCTACATCCATGTTTTTGTCCAGGTGGCCTCAGATTTTTGGTTTGTTTTCCTGTGTTGAGGGCTGTTTCCTCAGACACAAGTGAGCACAGCTTCCTGGTTTCCTGTTTAAATGACCTGTGAGTTCTGATAGGCTTTTATCCAATTGGTTGTTTCCTTTACTTTTTGCATCATTTTTGAGTTTTGTTTCTCAAAACAATACTTACCACCCACTTTTGACTTTTGCATTGTAGTCCAACAAGACTGTTCGTAAAAGACCTTCTGACTGCAGGATGCTGAAAATGGCAGAGTTGTTTTTTGTAGCCCTAGAGGTATCACCGACCTCTCATAATTAAATTTGTTTCAGAGCCACTCTATTTATTTAGAGCACAGCATTTATTAATAAGACGTTGTGTAATAATAATAATAAAGCGCTTTCATCACTGTATGTTCCCATACAAAGATGAAATTGGCTTTCTGCATTTAACCCATCGCACCTGGGATACACCCAGGTGGAGCAGTGGGCAGCTATGTAGTAACAGTTAACAGAAAAATGGTTCAAACTAGTCAGGGGTCTTATTTTCAGCTCAGCATTGGTTCATTTATATGTCTTTTAAGGAAGTAATTTAATCTCAGTAATAGTTTTATGACTTTAATTAGACAAAAATATGTTGATGCAGTTTGCATGCTTGTTATCTCTCATGCTCTAAAATGACAATAACTTATAATTCATTGTTAAATATGGTTAAAAAATCATGTGTTACCATATTTTTTGGCCTATAAGTCAGTTTTTTTGCATAATTTACATGCCCTGTGACTTTTCAGAGAGAGAGTCAGAGTTTCTTTGTCATTCGCAGCACACGTGGTACATCTGGTGGAATGAAAGTATGTACACAGGGTCCCAGTTACATTCAACAATAAAACATAAAAGAAAAACAGTAATAAGATCTAAGATATGAACTAAGAAAAGGGTTACCGGTACTTAAAAATATGCTAATCAGGAATACCACAAAGCAATATATTTTATTATCTGCAATAAATGGATGATTGTCCTTGATAACAGAGATTGAAGCAACAGAGATTGGAGCAGAACAACGTACAGGACTGAATTCAGCTTTAGCCGCCTTGTTAGCCACTAAGGACCATATCTTTAGTGATATAATAAACTGCTGCTTTATTAATGTTGCACTTCCTCTCTGTGTTCCTCTAAAAGGCACACAGCATGGCTAAATGAGCTCTGAACCATTTCAAGTAAGTCATCTTGCTGGTAGCTTCAAGGTTCCAAGTGGAGGCTCACTTTACTGCAGTTCACACACGCTTACTAACGTGAAGGTGGCGCAGCTGAATGGACTGTACTTATATATCGCCTTTCAATCTTATCAAGACACTCAAAGCTCTTTAGAAAGAAAAGAGAACCAATGTCGTGAAATTACCTCACTAAGCTGCTAATCCTTACTCATATGGCTCTTTATCAACAAAGTTAATTTTCATGCTATTTCTTCACATATGCAGTGAAACTGTCATTCATTCCTCCAAAACTTGTTTATTTTTGGTGCTGGTACAAAATGTGTCTTTTTCTGACATGCTGCAGTAGTTGTCATTCGTTGTATTTTTCTCATCAGTAATAATCAATATTCATTTGATAAGACTGCTCAGGGCACTACTTTATTATCGATTCAGAGCTGACCCACATGTATGTGTTCATCCATAAATTCAGACAGATGAGGAACTTGGTGACTTGTTCCTGTTATTTTTGTCTTTTATCTTCCATTTTGTCCATTATTAGACTCATCCTGCTGCAAATTGCCTATCTTTGTGTAAATTAGATACCCTGACACATAATGATGACCACTTTGCACATGCATGACAACTCATCCTGGTTTTAAACTCCCAAGTGTATAAACAATAATTGGGTTAGTGTCCCAATTATCTGTGACAGATTTTTCTTTTTTTTATTTTAGCTTGTGAGCTCACCAAGAGCTTGCACATATTTCAATCAAGGATGCTAAAGAGATAAAACTATCTACCCCTAACCGTACAGTGAATTAGAGCGCTGTTGTGATTTCTCTGGAACTGAGAGTTAACGTGATCAGACGGCAGCTGCTTGCTACTCACTAACAGGGCCATGCATTCTTCTTAAAGATTAGTTTTCTATAGATTAAAATAATTGTTCTGACTTCTGGACCACCATGTTGTTCTCCACACACTCCACCGATGGTGTGCTCATTAAGCCAAAAGTTGAGACAGATGTTTTGTGGCTTGTATTGATGAAAGAGGAGTCCCGCAACATAGGCTTATTCTTTGAAGTATGCTTTATTTTAAAATGTTTACATTTTTTCTTACTAAAAGAAGGCCTGAAGGACCACAGTCGTCGTGCTTTCAGCCTCTTATGATTGCTGTTTTAATGGTGAACCATCTGGTTCAGTTTTCAATGGAGCTTCGCCCGAGTACAAACAAACAGCCAGATGTATTATATATTAAACTACATAAAGTTAAATTTGATCAAACACTGATTGTTCTTTTAGTGTTTGACATTAAGACGATAATCTTTGAATCTGACCTTAAGTGATAATTCATTATCATTTTTTGAATTGGGGTTCTGGGGAAATATGAAAAGTTATAAACAATTAATATATTTCTGTTGTAATAAATTTAAAAAAAAAAAGGTTTATTGCAACTATTTTCAGGCGCCAACCATTAGTTTGAGTTCAGCTTAGTTCAAAAGTGAGTGCAGTCTTCTTAAACAAATCCAATTGAAATGTTTCAGTGTGGATCATTAAGTAGCTGTTTTATAAACTTTTACACTGGGAGTGGTGGCGCAGAGGTTAAAGAAGGTGGGCCTGTGATCCGAAGGTTACCGGTTCAACTCCCTGTACCGACCATATCAAAATATGAGTGGGAAAATTGCCAAGTCTTTGTGCGACTTAGTTCGCTGTGGCGACCCCTGAAGAAGCAGCCGAAAGAAAAAATTAAATTAAATTAAAATAAAAAATACTAACATCTATGCACGATATTATTGGCATGGTATTGGTATTGGCTGATATTAGCGATGAAGTTAAATATCGAACATTGTCTATTCCATCAAAATAACTCACTGATATAAAAGGCGCTCGTGCTGGTGCTGCAAGCATCCTTGTCACTGGATTGTCATATATAAACAGCCCCATATCATGTGCTGTTTTTATATGACAACCCAGTGACAAGGGTGCCTGCAGCACCAGCACATTATGACATCATGCACGCTGTTGAATTTAGATTTGTGAAAATTTACAATGTTCAAGTGTTGTCATTGTGTTAAGAGGGAGTAAATGTCAATAATAATAATGAATAAATAAATTTAACATTAAACATAATCCAAGTTGAAGTGTTACATCATTTTCTGTCCCCTTTTTGGCATCTGCATTTGGTAACAGGACAAATTGACAACGACCATGCAGAATAATGTGGTACAGGTTGTCCTCAACCTACGGCGGTCTCAACCTACGGCGCTCCGTACTTACGGCGCCGCCCCCAGTGACGCCATTGTGCCGTTCGTTGCCTTTTTTATGCAGCATTTTATATTTTTTTATATTTTTTTAGAGTATTTTGTTATCTAACTGCTTGGAAACACATTAAAACGGTGTTCTAAGTGTACAGCTGTTGTTTTTACATTGAAAAAACGTGTTTAAAAAGACGTAGTGGCTGCCATGTGCTTTCGGTTTCGAGTTACG
>JARVLU010000528.1:22617892-22629914 GCA_031762415.1 Simpsonichthys santanae | reverse complement strand
GTACATTTTCATCTTTAAATCACTTCTTGGTCTGCTGCCTTCATACATCTCCTCCTACATGTTTCTGCGTGAGTGCAGCTACAGCGTGCGCTCTCAGGACATGATTACCTGCAGTGTTCCGTCAGTGAGGACTGAACAATGGGCCTTCTCCTACTCTGCTCCTGCTTCCTGGAATATCTTACAAAAAGATCTGAAGCTTTCGACCTTGACTTCTCTAAATGGTTTTAAACATCTGTTGGACTCCTGACAAGAACCAATGCAGACATGTTCCTGTTTTTAGTTTTCTACATTCGCCTTATAATCTGCTGTTTTTTGCTTCTATTTTTTGCCATCTTATTTTAAATTATTTAAAATAATCTGTGTGCCTCTTTTATGATTATCTATTGTTGTCGTTGTTGCCCACTGTTGTCATCATTCTTTGTTGAAATCAGGCCTCTCTTGTAAATGAAGCATCTCTAAGTCATTTTTCTTAGTTTAAAAAAAAAAAAAAATCAGATAAAAACACAATAAAGACCTCAAAGTTCATGCTTAATAATCCAGGTAAAGAAATGCCCGATGGATTATTGAGCATGAACTTTGATGTCTTGAACCACTTTGGCTGTGGTTGCCTGGAAGGAGTCGACGGGGGAGAGGACAGCCACCAGGAACCATCTTATCACCAGCAAACTGGTTGGTCCACTGTAAACTGGTTGGTGAGGAAAACAGTTTGTAAGTGACTTCTCAGGTTGATGAAGCCCTTTGGATGGAGGGTGAAACATCTCTCAACCAAAAAAGGAACTGTCCAAATAAACTGACTGAACATTGTCAGATAATAAAGACACAAGCATTAAATGTTTGTCAGACAGATTGATTTTTTCTTTTTTTTTTTTTGGTTCTTGAAATGCTTTTTCAATTTGCCTCCATATTAGTATTTATGTGCAGACCAGACATGTTGGTTTTAAAATTGACGTTGTCGCCAAATTAAAAATCTTTAACTTTGATCAAACTCTTCAGGTGAAAAGTCACATTATTTCTCATCCTGTACGCTTTAGGGCCACTCATATGGTTTGATGCCCGACAGCAGCAGCCGTTAAACGTTAAAGCTTTAAGCAGGGAGTCGGACTCTGCTGGACATTCTCTTAAAGACCTGCCTCACTGATTCCTCCAACAGCCACAGAGGTTTTTACTGACCCGTAAATAAAATGCAGATATTTACACAGGCACACATTTCTTCATAAACAGTTCTTCTCAGTGGTGCGCTCACAAAGTTCAAACCTCGCTTTTCTGTTCTTGACGTTGACTCGGATCGCCTGAGTTTACACTGAAAGGTGACGCGACTCAGAGGGATCTGATGTCAAGCCGCAAACTTCTTCTGAGAAACTATTCAAAATGTCCAGGAGGCTCGTTTGGGACGTGTCCAAAGAACGACAAGATGGGTGGAAACTCTGGGCATGCCCAGAACATGCAGGAGAAATTACATGAAAAGGCACGTACTGGATCCCTCAGGAAGAGCCTGATGCTGGGAAAAAGAATCCCAGTCCGGTTTAGTCACCTTGTTGGAAGCAAACAGGAGAAGGACACATGGCTCCAAATGAAAGAATGAACAGAAACGATGGATGGATTCACGTCCAGCTGAAAACGACAACAAAATAAAGCCAAAATGTTCTTTAAATGCTTCCAAAGCTTCTTAATTTACAGCTTAGCTTTGTTTCATCATAGAGACACTCATTGCAGACTTTAAAATCAAAGATTAAGAAAATGATCCAGAACTATATGAAATGGTGAAGTTTGATTTCAGTAAATTTCCAGATATCCTGTCCCGATATGTCATTTTTAAATGCAGGTACACACTCCATGTAAACAAAGCACTTTCATCTGCAAACTTTACTCAGCTAATTTGTTTCTAAATATCCATTCGTTCAACCTTTAGACAGGTTAATCCTGTTGAGCCTCTGGGAATCATTTACAAGAGAGACCTGATTTTAACAGTGTACACCAGTGAATTTGTTGAACGTCTCACTAAACAGCTCTTCCATGGTCTTTGCCACTGTTGACCTGTTTTCTGTGGTTTTGGCAGCTTCTGTAGGAAAACAGAAGCTCGTGGTAGTCTGCAGCCGTTCACAAATTTTGCTGACAAATTTAAATTTTAGGGCACATTAACCATATGTTAAGTAAACTGGGCAGCCTCGAGCTCTCAGACAGAATAAGTCTGAGGTTTAAGCTGAAGCTGAGCTCTTGTTTTCCTCTTTATTATATTTTCACACAGGTTTTTGAACAGATTCCTTCCTGGTCATGGATCAGTGAACCAGACAATCAAAAGGTCATTTGCTGTTTCATTCTGTGCTCATCGTGTGGAGCAGAAGGCAGAGCCTGAACCTCCCGTGAGGTGGGAGTATGAGACGATCAATGTGGGGTTTTGCTTCAAATTACTGTATATAAACAACAAAAACTGCAAATGTCTAAGACTATAACTCATCCGCGCTGCTCGTGTTCGGTGTTAATATGCATCATTGTTCTCGTAGCAGCTGTGTCTCTAATGGAAGATCTCAACTTCCTGTAGAGTCTTTGCAGTTGCCTTAACCAGCTGCATCAAATCTTATGTTTCACTCTCTCTGTAGCTGCGCAACTGAGATACAAAGCCTCATTTTATGCCTCTGATTTCTTTCCTCCTTTTAGTTTCTATGCATGATTTCACATTAAGCTTCAAGCTGTTAGGGTGCAAAGCAATACCCAGCTGACAGTAAACCCACTGAAGGCGCCGCTGCAAGCCTGCAGCTGATGGATGCTGTGCAAAGTCACTGATGCAGCTTTAATTTTTCTATTTGGTTGCAGCTATTTTGTTTTGTTTTGATGGCCTGTTAGCAAAACATCTCATGAACCGAGAATCATGAAAATGATGAATATCTAACTGATGGATAACCATATTTTCCACCGTATATGTTGCACTGCCCTATAAGTCACATTAGTCCAAATATGTCTAATAAAGCGGGAAAAAAACCATAAATACGTTGCTTCGCCGTATTAGTTGCATCTATTATGCGTCACCGCTGATGCGTCACATTTGTTACGCGTCAGCGCTGACAACCCGGAAACGTGGGCCGGTGTTGTGCCAAAAATCGATTGACTGCCAAATGGCGGCTGCGGGAGCGTGCACAGGAGGACTTTAATAAGAATTTAACAAGATTAACACTTAAAGACAATTATTTGTTTGCTCGAAATTATAGCAAAGGTGAGTCGCAGTTGAACTTTTGCTTAATAAATGCACTTTGACGGTCAGGTCAGCTGCATCGTCAAAAACCGTTACGCTGAAATACGAGCGTGCACCGGAGGACTCGCTGTGCATTTCTTCAAAATTTAACAAAATAAGCACCTAAAACAATTATTTGTTTACTCAATTTTATAGGAAAGGTGTGTCTCGTTTGAACTTTTACTTAATAAATGCACTTCAGTGGTCAAATCAGCTGCATTTTGCTGGGGCGGTGCAGCAAAATGCAGCTGATTTGATGGTTGCTCCAGGCGAGCTGGACAAAGGTGTCAGGCTATGGCAAGCCGATTGTGTAAATAACAATCACGTTTAACTATTACATGGCACAAAGGCATGCCATACTACTCTATATAGCCATCTAATGGCTGAAAATGGTAGTGTTCATTATTTTCAGTCAGAATGAATGAAAACGGTCATATCTCAGCCAAAAACTAGTTTTTAAATACAGGTTGTCCTCGACCTACGGCGGTCTCTACCTATGGCGCTCCGTACTTACGGCTCCGCCCCCAGTGATGTCATCGCGCCGTTCGTTGCCTTTTTTGTGCAGCATTTTATTATTATTTTTTTCGGGTTTTTTAGGGTATTTTGTTAGCTAACTGCTTGGAAACACATTAAAACACATTAAAACACATTAAAACGGCCGTTCAAAGTTGTTTTACATTGAAAAAATGTGTTTAAAAAGATGTTACCGATCGCCGTTTTAGTTTCAGTTTCGATTTGCGGCTGTACACGAGGAAATATGGCGCCATGTGCGTTCTGTTCCGACCTACGGCAGAATCTACAAACGGTCCTTAGGTCCGGAACCCGTTTGTAGGTCGAGGACTACCTGTATTTTAATTCCACAGCAGAGACAGCTACGTAGTCTCTGTAAGTAGGTCTAGGGGAAAAATATTGGTATCGGTTATCGGCCAAATAAGTTTTAACATATCGGATATCGGCCAAAAATCCAATATTGTGCATCCCTACCAACATCAATTTAACTTTACATAGATATTTACATAGCTACAGTGGCACGGTGCCTCAGTTCAATTCAGTTTCAATTCACTTTATTTATATAGCTCCAAGTCACAACAGAAGTCATCTCAGGGCACTGAACTGAAACATTCACATACATTAAAAGTCAATCTGCTTCAACTAGCTGGGGTTTGAAAGGACATGAAGGAGAAACAGACAAACACAGAATGACAGGTCCAGGTGTACATTCTATTGGAAGAAAGACAAAAAACGCATTTTAAGAACAGTCGGAGCTGCCTCTCAGCAAGAAAGTTGCTGGATAAAATCCCAGCCATGGATCTGTCTGGGTGGAGTTTGCGCTTTCTTTCTATGCGTGCGTGGGGTTTTCTCTGAGTAGACTCCAGTTTCCTCCCATTGTCCAAAAAAACGTGTGTTTTTTGTGTCATTAAGAATAACTAACATGGAACTAGTGATAGTAGTAGTTGTAGTTTCCACAGAACCCCACTTGAAAAGATCTGTACCATCTCTTGAATTGTGTTGCTTGCTGCACCGCCCTCCATCATTTAGCAGCCAATGAGTGTGAACACAATATTGCTAATGGGTCTTGTAAATTTGAGGAAAGTGTTTCCAGTGGCCTTAAGTCCTGACGCGGTGTTTGTGAGCAGAGAAAGTGAACCATGACTCGGGGAAGCTCTGGTTTCGTGCGCGCAGATCCTATGACCTGACACATATCCGCTCACACAAAACACCAGCAGACACATAAATAGTCTAAGAGCGACCCTGAAATGTAAAGAGTTTGAGTCTGTTGGGATAGTGGAACTACGTATTTAGTATAAAGTACACACGAGCCAGTAGGAAAATCTGATGGGGGGGATAAAAATCCACTTTCACAATAAATAAAATAAAAATTTTAAAAGCATCTCATGAATTATATTATTTAATAACCAAAACTGTAAATTCTATTATCGTTGGGGCCTGAATAATTACTTATTGCTTAATGATTATTTTAATAGAGCTGCCGCCTCTCAGCGAGCAGGTCGCTGGTTCAAATCCTGCTCGGGGGGGCGGGGCATTTCTGGGTGCATGTTCTCAAATCTTGTAAACTACATTACCCACAGGACACTGGTTGAAAACAGGAGGTCATGACTGTGCTGCTTCTGATTGGGTCAGATTTAAGGGATCAGGTGACGCAGGACTCATAAGAAATGCTGATTGGTTAAAAGTTAACAAATATTGAAAATAAGTTAGAAATTAAAAATTGGATTTAAATAGCTTAATTGGGCTTTTTATTTTAAGTGTTCTTCAGGCATTTTAAAATCTTTATTTATAATGATTTTTTTTTTTTAATTACCATTGAATACTTTGAAACCTGAAATGGACTCATAGCTGGTATAAAGTTAGTGTTTAATCGCCATAAATAGGTCAAACATCTGGAAGAACACCAAGAACAGCATTTAAATAACCTCTAAAGTTACTAGTAATAAAAATATTTGAGACTTAAAAGATTCAAGGCAGGATGATGGAAGCAGAGTTATTACTTTTTTATTAAAAAGTAAATGCAGCCAGTAAATCTGCCTAACCCCTGCAAGAGACTTGAGTCAACAGTTTCATACTGATGATGACAGAAGAAAATACCATTACGCTCTTATCATCTGCTCCTGCTTCTTCAGTCATCGTCTTTTCATCATCGCCGCCACACCTGCCTCGTTGCTGCGTTTTCCTCAGTTATGACCGAAGCTGAAGGTTAAAGGGAAAGTTGTGTGTGTTGGAGAAAAAATAAAATGGGCTTGGTCTATACACAGGAAGGGAGGAAGCTCAGGGTGGACACTTTTATGGTTATGTGTGTTTGAGGTACAGAAGGTATCTTTGTGCATCAGGGCATCTGGACAAACGCACAAATTTAGTCTATGACATCACGACACTCCATGCAGCCGGCAGGAATGTTGCTCCGAAAGGAGAGTCTTTGTGGAGGAGAGGAAAGAGACGGGAGGGGAGGAGGAGAGGAAAAGGCTTGACCAGGAAAAAGTCCGACACTCCTTTTTGACCGGACTAGAGGACAGGGGAGGGACTGGAAGGGGATGAAACTGAACCGAAAGCGAGACATAGGAATTATAGAAAATATTGTAAAACCACAAACGGACCACAGCATGGATCTACAGTTATCACTGAAGTGAACGACTCTTCTGGATTTGTAGGAGCAGCAGGTGAGTGTTTTGAACGTTAGGACAGAATTCCCCTTGGGATTTGCTTAGAAACATGGCAAAGAGACATACGCAACAGTTTAACATTTCAAGTTTGTTTGATTCCTTTCTTTATAAGATAGTTGATCAACATATTGTGTGAGCCAGATGTGAACTAGAATACTGTAAAAGTGGAAAAAAAGGGGGGAAGCAAACGTCCAGTCTAAAGATTTACGGTGGCGTCTTGAGGGGTGGGAATAACTGAAATTGTAAATACCCACAGGTAACACATCAGCATTTGTCTTGGGTTCGCAATCCAGGCAGAGTTTGAAAATGAGAACACCAGGCTAAACCTGGAGATGGATCCAGTTACTATACAGTATCGTATTTATCTAAGAACCAGAGCCAGCACCACAAACTGTACAGGGTTACAATGGAGCTTGTTGCGTGTATACGTCTGCCTGAAGACGCAAATGTATGTTGAAGTCAAAAACTGACAAATAAATGCAGTTTTGTCTCCAGTCAGAGTGGATTTGGACGTATTCTCATAGCGTTGGGAATCGTCCAGCACACAAACCCATGCTGCGTCTCCAGTGTGTATGTTTGGATATTGTGTTTATGTGTCTGTGTGTTTGTATTTTTTTGTATGTAATTGCTCAAGCTTAAGCAGTACCAGATGTGATAGATGGAGACAGGCGAGGAAGGAGAAGAACATTCAGAACTCTGTCGTATCTGCTCTTTGGGTTCTGTTCTTCATACGAATTTCCACAGAATTCGCTCAGTCCCACCCGTTTTAACACCAACTATCGCTCCTCCCAAATAACCCGGGCCTCTAGATGTCTGGGGGTGAGTTTTACTTTTACTTGCGGTCACTCGATTTATTTTTTTTTTACACTTCCATTTACTCGTAGATGCCCTTGCGCTGCTTTAGTTGAGCAGAAATGGTTAACCGTGTCCCTCGTCACCAGTACAAGAGTCTGAGCCTTGAGGACAGCGAGCTATGCCTGGAATGTCCGTTCACCTCAGTGAGAGTCAAAAACATATTCATGAATACACACCTGCTGCAGCTGTACTCAAAAGCAACACACTTTGGCTTTAACACACTGCTGCAAAAGCTATACACCCTCTGAAGTGTGTGTGTTGCATTATGAGACATTCCTGCACTGGAGCTCTGTTTTCCTGAGGCAGTAACAGGATATCCTCCCCCTCTGTACTGTCCGTTGGACACACATACACATACTCCCTAATGCAAGCACACATTCCTGCATGTGACCAACATGCATGTGCAGCAAACACAATGGCTCAAATAAAAAGAGACAGTACCTGACTGGGTGGAGAAAATAGAAGTGGCACCTGGTTCTCACATGGAAATGTAATTAGAGCTGCAAGCAGCACGACCCTGTTTTACTCTGCCTCTCTTTTGGGGGCCTGGGCCCCTAATTGAGGTTGAAATCATTTGACTTGTTGACAGGCAGAAGACAGGACAGTGAGAAGAAAAATAAAGAAACTTGAGTTTTATGGAAAAGAAGAAAATTATACACAACACTTATTATGGCAGGAGCTACTGGATTCTGTTTGTGTTGGACTGTTACATTTAGAGCAATATTACTTTTTGTATATTTCAACTTTGGGGGAAAAGTCTGTTGCTTAAATGTCAAAAGCCAATGAGTGGTCGAAAAAATACCACAATATACTCTCACAAGCTGAGATAGTTGACATGCACGATATTATCGACATGGTAGCAGTATCAGCTGATATTAGAGATAAAGTTAAATAGTTGACATGGGCCAATCCATCAAAATAACACCAATATAAAAGGTGTTGTTTGTATACATATACTGTATACTGTATATATGTGTGTACACTCTATAAGGCGCTGTTTTTGTATAAGGATGTCTGCAGTGCCACCACAACGTTATGATGTCACACGTGCCGTTGAGTTTAGATTTGTGAAAATTTACAAACTTGCACTATTTGAGTGTTGTCATTGTGTTAGAGTAAATGTCATGAATGCATTTGACTTTAAACATAATCCAAGTTGAAGTGTTGCATCATTTTCATTCCCCTTTTTGGCATCTGTGTTTGGTAGCAGGCCAAACTGACAAAGACCATGCAGAATAATGTACATATTTTAATTCCACAGCAGAGAAAACTATGTAGTCTTTGTGGTCTAGGGAGAAAACAAAATATTGGTATTGGTTTCACTTATTGGCCAATTATTTTTAACATATCAGCACATCGACCAAAAATCCAATATCATGCATCTGTATGAGGTAGAACTAATAATGTCATCCACTGGTGACCATTTCATAGTGCGTCCAGCTTTTTGCCATGTGTTGGCTGTAATATGCAGCAGTCCCTCTTTTCCTTATTATTATTATTCAAACAAGTTGAAGTGCTTTTAAGAAGCAAATTATTGAATATATTTCTAATCCAGACACGACCGTGACAAAATTTTTAATATAAATTATTCAAGTCCGTCTCTGAAAATGTCTTCACAATTATCATTTGGGGGCGTGCATAGTCAGAGGATACTTTGTTGCAATCGTTGTGTTTCCTCGTTTAGAGGGCACTTTATAAAACTACAATAACATGAAAGTAAAAAAGAGACGAGGAGTTTAACAGTATTCAACATTCACAGTTTGATATATTTTCTTTTGGTGCGATTGTTAGTTCATCTGAGTTGAACGTGCCAAAAATGAACAATTCTTGAAAAATTATGAAATCTATCATGCAGATCTGCACTTTACCCAGACTATCCCAGTTAACCCACAATTAAAAATGCTGACAGTGTACATTAATAACTAGTTTCTGTATCTGTTATGTTTTGATCAGGTTAGGAGGCAGGGGCTGTGTCATATTCTAGCTATCACTTAGCAACAGGACAGGCTGCCATTTCACCACAGATAAAACAACACTGAATGTTGCTTTTTAGATCTTTTTAGAATCATCAATTAACCTAACATGGATGTTTTTTGTGAGAAGACAAGTTGGATTCAATCTAATTGCTTTTTTATGGTGATAATGGCATTTTTTAGGGGGAAAACAATTAAATATATTCTATAGTAATCAGTTTTTTTATTCCTCATTCACAATCATATCAGAATTGTTAATCTATTAGCAGGTAGTAACAGATGTATTATTATCCAATGTGAGCATGTTTATGAACACAATGGACATTAAAATCTGGTGTTCCAATAATGCAGCAGGAGTCGCCTGAGCCTTGGTCAGCCAAGACAGCACCTTCTGGGCCTGCTTTACCCCCCAATGCATGGGGATGGGATGACATGCTTAACTTTGTTGCCACCTTCTTTTCCCTGAGGAATCAGGAGTAACCACTTAGCTAGCAAAACAACTAACAGCGGTAAAAACATATGGAAAGAATCTGAAAATAAATAAACAAATCTACTTCAATGCAAAAAAGGACCAATTCACAAATTTCTCAACAAAAATATAGCTGGTCTAAAGATCAGTGTGTTAGCAGTTCTTCATATGAACCACAGTGGTTCCCAACACTGGTCCTTGTGGAACATTATCCTGCATGTTTTAGTTGTTTTACTGCTCCAACACATCTGAAACGATTGATTTAATTACGCCGTCACATTCTGCAGAAGCCTGTTGAACCCATTCATTTAAATCAGACGTGTCAAAGCAGGGAATCAGTTAAAACATGCAGGGTGGTGTTCCTCAAGGACCACGGTCGGGAACCACTGAGATCTTAGATGTTTGATGGTTATGAATGTACAGAGAGGCAGATTCAGGGAGGTGGAAAAGATGTGTTGAAGCAAATCCATCCCTTTGCAAATTGTACATTGAACAAATGAGCAGCCGACGGTAAAGACAGAGACGTCGCTGCTGTTTGTCGTAAGAGTTCTTTTTCAGTCGGGTGCATTTTGCACAGAAAAAAACATAAAAAGCTGTTTTTTTCTTTGCTTCCATCTCAGAGCTTTGAGACTGGGAATAAAAGAGGGTTCTGTAACGCAGTAACTAATGGGAGTTTTCAAGGTTTTGCTGTTTAATCTTTTATTTGAAAATGCAAGTCCTCTTGTGTTATTAGAACAGAAACTTTGATGATGACTTAAACAAACCACAGATGTTTAGACAGTTTGTGAAGCCATTAAAGCAGAGTCGCCAATAATAATAAAAATGCACATTTGTCTACAATGTCTTTACTTTTATTTATAGTCTATCCAGAGACATTATAAAGTAAAGTATTTATATGTGACTTAACCAAATGAGTCAACAAAATATCATGTGAACTACTTTTTTCTCAGAGGAGGAAAGAGTGGATGGCACCAAAGTGTAGAGGAAATTGTTACTTCTTTGTGAGACAGACAGAAGGATTTTTAATCTATTTTAATCCTTCATGTGACTCCTCTGACCACCGCCTCTGGCTCTGAACAATCTGGGAAAGAAGAGGGGAGGAAAATATGTAAAAAAGAAAAAAAAAAGTCAGGGTGAGAGGATTTAAGGAAACGAGGAAAAGCTACATAAGAAAACTGACTCGGAGTTATTCTTCAGATTGATAGTTTATTGTAAGAGGCACAAAAAGGCAATCGCATTTCTGAAAGTGTGTGGTTTTATTTAAATCCGTGTACTAAAGTGACCCTCGATAGATTTCTGTGCACAAACATGGTTAGAAAGATAGAGGTCACTGAATCAAACACATCCTTGCAGATGATTGGCAACGGGTACAATAGTGTTTGCTAATAATCTATATACAGACAAAGCAACGGATCATAAAGACAGGAGGGTAAAGGTAGCTGCTTTCTAACAGCATGTCTGGAATGCGTGGAATGGGCGGTTTATTGAATCACTGAGCCACAGGTTTGATTCCTACGTGATGAAATGTGTGAATTTGTTCCTGGATAAATAGCTTCAAGTGATAAGGTTTATTAATAATTACTGAGATAAAGGCGATGGGTTAAAGTTTTATTATAATAAATTAAATTAAATAAGTCAGCGGTCACGCCAGCTAGAAATGAGTTCAGTCTAGAAAAATTCAAATGAGGGAGGACAAAGCTTTTGCATTTGAGCTATATTTTTATTTGCTCCTATAGAACTTGCAGAATAATTCATTTAAATTGGAATCGCTAAACAAAACTAAAAAAAAAAAAAAAAACACCAAAGATTTTACACTTCATGAAAGATGCAGCACCTTAGATGTTTAGCTCTCCAGTTCCCATTAAGGCACTTTTTTATTATTATTACTGCAGTTTTTATAAAGCCTGTCAGTTTATGCACATCAAATTCTTTTTAGTCTTCTACATAAGACCCAATTTGCAGTTTGTATTAAACTTTTAGCTGAACTTGAAAATAAAGTTTATTTTGCATCAATGCAACTGTATATAATACAGTATAATATAGTATGCAATACGTACTGTGCACCAGCAATGAATGCATCTACCAGAACTAAAATGAGTTGAAGCAGCTGCAATTTGGCTCCCCCTAGTGGTTATGATGAGTCAAAGCATCATTTTATTACAGAGTAATTACTAAATGATGCAGAGCAGACTGAAACATTTGTTTTTGCATGAGTTGTGTTTTTCTAACGTGGTTAGGAAAAGTCTAAAAAAGCTAAGTCTGGTCCTCTGGACATTCAAAAAACAAAACAAAACAAAGCAAAAAAAAAAAAAAAAAAAAA
>JARVLU010000528.1:22573336-22590261 GCA_031762415.1 Simpsonichthys santanae | reverse complement strand
GTGCAACAAAGAAGGTCCAAGACGATTGAACAGTTAGAGGCCTGTATTAGACATGAATGGGAGAGCATTCCTATTTCAACCTGTTCACAAGTGACTAGTGCTTAAGTAGTAGTGCAATGACAGATATACTTAGTTTCTTAAATTAAAAATTAACTCAAAACAGAAACCTTTTATATCGGTGTTACTTTGATGGAATGTCTGATATTTATCACTAATATCCCTCGATACAGATACCACACCAATAATATCGTGCATCCCTAAGATATGAATGCTACCAAAATGTTTGATCTCTTTGACATAACAGATATTGGTGTAAACATTTATTTGAAAAAATAAGCTTAGAGGATTCATAACTGCACTTTTTATTTTTCACTACAAACCCACTTTTGAACTCAAACTGGTAAAGCAAATAAAAAGTTCTAGAAGCAAACAAGTAAATAAACCAATGCAAAAAAAACAAAAACATATCAAACTCCTTTATTCTCTTTATTATTGGTCCAATATATTCAAAAAAAAGAAAATGTAGTCAAGATCAGTATACAAGCTTATTTATAATTACAACAAATTGTTAACATTCAAATGTACATTATGGAACGTAAACAGTACACACGGGAGTGGGGTCGGAAAATGAAACTGAAGATTCACACATTCATCGGACTTCCATAAACATTAAACTTATTTGTCCCGTGTTGAAAACCCGTTTTTTTTTTCCTCTCATGTGAAGCTCCTTAGGAAGGAAAAGATGGGCAACGTTTGGCTTAGAAACATTTGCTCTGTTCATAAAAAAGAAAACTCCCCCAGCTTAAAGGCTGCCGACCTTCCTGAAGAGATTCCCCCTGATTCACTTTGCTGATGACACCGTTTTATTTCTTAGTGTTCCAAACAAAAACACAAAACGTGCCTTCTCTAATCAGACAGTTGGCCATTTATTGTAAGAAAGTGAAAGAGATTTACTGAAGTTTCAAATACTGGAGCTACATGTTTAGTGCAAAAAAACAACTGGCACACAGTATAGAACGGGCATTATATGGTGGCTATGATTCATGAGTAGATATACACTAAACAGAGGTCCTGTTCACATTTCAACGTGTGTAATTTAGTTTCCTTATAATGTTTATACTGTTAGTGCACATATGCAGTCCCTTTAATTATTCAATTTTGGACAAAAACCCCAACAATG
Source organism: Simpsonichthys santanae (assembly GCA_031762415.1). Classification (NCBI taxonomy): domain Eukaryota; kingdom Metazoa; phylum Chordata; class Actinopteri; order Cyprinodontiformes; family Rivulidae; genus Simpsonichthys; species Simpsonichthys santanae. The sequence goes on along the minus strand of JARVLU010000528.1, from coordinate 22,589,081 downwards.
CACTTCTAAATGTTCTTTTTTGTATATAAAATTAAAAAATAAAAATAAAACGACTTGCCTAGTTAATTGTGCCAAAACTTGTTACTTCATTTACAACAAACTGGAGTCTACAGATGCACAAGTAGTTTTTTGTTTGTTTGTTTTTAATTTAGCAATTTAAACATACACACCTAACCAGTTTCATTATTGAGGTTTATGTTAACTCAATAGTACCAGAATTATGAGGGTAAAGCCAGAATTCAGATTTAAAAAAAATGACAGAATTCTAAGGAAAAAGTCAGAATTAGATAGATGAATTCTGACTTTAATGTCAGAATTCTGACTTTAAGAATTAAGAGAAAAAAGTGTTGTTTTTTTTTTTTTTTCCCACCATGACCCTAATCATCTTCTGTACCATCGAAACAAGTTGGGCACAGACTGTAAAACATTTCTGCACAACTTGTCGTCCACCAATATGTCTGTTTTAACCCCTAAAGAAAACACTGATGAAGGATTGAAAACTTGGAACCACAATGATTTTTACAGAAGTACAAAGAAGTAAATATCTACCCCTGAATCTTTTTATAGTGTTTATGAACATTCAACTATCTTCTCAACCAAATAAAGCTTTAGTTTTTAACATCAGTGCATCTGTAGAACCTCTATTTTAGCTGCCTCTAGTCCTGATCACAGCTACCTGGACAGCTTTTCTCTGTCTGATTTCAACATGGCCAAAGACTGATAGCAGTGAGATTAAGCAGAAGGTGCTTCAATGTTTTAAAGCTCATGAAAGACAAAAAAATGGTGTGTGCTTCCAAAAGATAGCAGAGAAAATCCTGAAAGCAGCCAACGAGCAACTTGCAGACAATAAATCTTTTCTTACATTTGGCTGCACAAAAGTCAAACTTACTAATGTGGCATTGGTTTATAAAAACTATACTTGTTGCATTCAAATTAACCAACTGAAATAAAAATAAAAAACACATTGAAACCGTACCAAAAAGACTTGTGAAATGTTGTTGATGCTACAAAGTAGTTGTGCCAAAAATGAACAAGAGTTAAGTGTAAATAATAAGAACTGAGCCAGAACTGAACTCAATGGTTTTGCTACTTTATGTCAGGCAATTCAGCTGAGGTGGAAAAAATAACTAAATCTCACCATGTTCCTCTTGACACCATTAAGAAAATAATACATTTAAACTCAAATGCAGTAACTGCATGTTTTTCCCTGAATGTGTCAAATTGGCAACAAAAATAATTAAAAAAGGACAAACTGGTTTAATGTTCTGCAGCTCTGCTCCAGTTTAAAGTGTTTGAGTCACAGCTCTGCAGACCACGGCAGAACGGTGAGCGGGCTGAACCGGACTTTACTGCAGATTCTGACTTTAATTTCTTTCTAAACCTTTTATGTGAAGTGATTAGTCAGGATTACAATATCTCAAATTTAATCTTTGCAATAAAGAAAAAATACTTTTCTCCAAACTTCTTTTTTCTCTCCTACATTTATGTTTTTTGCTCTTCTGATATGACATTTACTTATAATAATGTTTAGAACAGTTACCACTGCAGGGCAGAGTTATTTTAAACTTTAATTTATTTAATACACTTTTTTTAAGTTATTTTAGGGCATTTCCTACTTTAACATCCCCAGCTGAGGTAATTGCTTTACTTGAAAACAAGAGGTGAGATCCCAACACAATATCTATTAATATTATTTTAAAAGGAACCAAAGCATGAAAATTATGAAGAAATAAAAGAGCTTTGCCACAAGATGGTGATGTTGCTCTTTATTTTCCCCAAAACAAACTAACAACTCCATATTTGTGCTCTGCTTTTTACTTTTTTTCTATAATTCTTGTAAGTTTTTCAACCATTTGTAAAATGCTGATCCACTTCTATAGACTTAAAAAAAAAAAAAAAGCAGATTTCTGCAACGAATCATTGAAGTCTGTGTGAAAACAGAGAAGGCTCAAAGTGCTTCTCTCCAAAACTGTGGTCAAATTAAAAAAACTTTTTTATTGGAAATTTGAATTATAAAATTTTAATATTAAAAAAAAAAAAAAAAAAAAAAAAGAACTGTACAGAAGCTTCTTTTCTTTCCCAGCAGTCTTTAAACACGCCGTTCGTTACCTCCTGCAGCAACATCTGCACGAGCGACGACTCCTCTCCGTATGAGCAGGAGAACGTCCAGCAGTTAAAACCCGCTGCCTGCTTGCTCTGTTTCCTTGGCGTGAAAGTGTCGTACCGAGACGGTGAGCGCACGGGCTGAAATGCAAGGAGTGAGTTTCAGTTCGTCTCACTCCTTTTGTCCTCAGTCTGTTTGTCCTGGAGGACCGTTATGAGAGACTCCCAAGCTGCCTGGCACTGCAGAGGACAGAAACAAGAAATAAATAAAGATTGATTAAAAACATAATCAGGTGAGAACTTACTGTGTTGCTTCATGTTTTGATTGTTTGATTGACAGACTGCCAACACGGCATTAGCTGAGAGAACATTTTGCTCAGGCTCTACAAGCTAATGTAGTTTCCTGCTTAGAAGAATCATCATTGTTAGCATCATTAGCATTGATGGATCGAAGAAAAAGTGGTACACACCTTTGAGTTAAATGTTTTAATATAATTTGTAGGACGTTTGTTTTCCAATAACACTTTTCTTATAAGTAGAAGGACATTTTTATTTTTCCCTGCATTTATTTAGAGGAAACAGCTGATGTTTAAGCTGATCATTAACAGTGAAGCTGTTAAGGTGGTGCTTCAATATAAACATCTGGGAACTGTTCTTGATGACTGACCGTTGATGCACATGTGAACTCACGTTGTTAAAAAGCCCATCAGAGAATGTGTTTTTATCAGAAGCTCTGTGGGTTTAATGTTGATTCCACTTTTATGAGAATACTTTATCGAGCACCTTCGTCTGCTGGTTTGAACTTTTGACATGCAAAAACAGGAACAAACTCTCGGGGACGTGCAGCAAAACCTCTGGCAAAGCCCTGCAGAACCACACTGACCTACACAAGGCGAGGTCGGTGATCAAGGTCTGGCTTATTCTGGCAGATCCTGATCACCCACTCCGTGGTGAGTTCAGGTTGCTTCCATCTGGACGCAGGTATCTGCTGCCCAGATGTAGAACAGACTAAATGACTCATTTAACCCTGTAGTGATCAGGCTCCTCAACAAACAGTGATGATTTCTGCACTGATGCTTCAATATCTCAATGTCTTGTCTGGTATGGATGTTTTATGTGCCTGACTGTGAAATAAATTGCCCCTTGGGACAATAAAGATTCTTGAACTTGATGCAATACAAGTTGAGATTGTTATTATTACATTCTGAACAACAGCCTGCATACCTTTTCATAATAGTTGATATTTTTGTCAGCCATGCTAGTGAGCAGCTGTTTGAAGTCTTGTCTCTTGTTCCTCTGCCAGCGCTCCCAGTCTGCCTTGAGGTCAGCGTTGAAACACTCCATTTTGTCCTGGCATCGCTCTACTTCTACTGGAATCTACAGCGAGACAGAGAACACTACAGCTACAGGGGACTGGCTACATTTAGGCAGGTGTGAATCTGAATTACAGGGCTCTGTGTGAAAGAGGAATTTTGGAAAAGAGGATAATTGCAAGAGGCGTGCATTTATGGGACGTAAACAGTTAAAAATATAGAACAAACTTTTTATTTTAGTCAAGTATTTTTAAGAAATTTGTTTTCTTATGACTTCTCGGAAATAAAAAGCTGAAATAATATCTTAAGTCTTTGACACAGAAATGACAACGGATAGAAAAACTCAAACAAAAAGGAAGGATGTTGCTTACGGGGGTTCGTTCTTCTTGTTTGTGCAATACGGCTGCTTCAAGCCGGCCCTCAAACTCTGCTTGGCTCTGATCTCGCTTCCTCAAAACGTTCTGAAATCAGACAGAAATCATTCACGTTGACGCCAGAAGTAGCTTATAAGAAACACAAGGAAAAAGGTTGCACAAACAAAGATGCTGAATCATGAGTTTGGTGAGGACATGACGCAGCAAAAACTCTAAACAATACTTCCCTTAAAATTATGCTGAATGTGTGAAGGACAAACAAAATCTGCAAATGCTGTTTGTCACTTTTGGCAATACTGCAATATGCATGTATTTACTTGTGATTCTGCCACAAACTGTAAACAATACTGCGCAAACAGCTGATCAACATTTATTTTCATATGCATGGGGCCCTTTTACCTTCATGGACTCGATGTAAAGAACATATTCTCTAAGAACAGGCAGGAAGTCCTGGCTCATGTTCTCACTTATGTCCTCCAGAGCTCCACAGCAAGTCGTGATGCTGCCAGCCACGCCCTCCAGGGGGCGCTGCAGCTGCTCCTCTGACCCCGCCCAGCTGGAGTAAACGGCTCCGTACTCCCGGAGCTCTGTTAGGTACTCTAAGGGCAGGGGGAAAGAACAGAGAAAACTGAGCCAGAATAGCAAATCAAATTAAATGTCACCACGAGCGGCACGAGGAGATGAGGGTTAAGTGTCTGGAATGCACTTTGTGTCAGCTCGTTCAATATTTAGAGCCAACAGTTCCAATCTTATCTTTATCATTAGACTGAGGCTGCTCCTGACTTGTCAATAGCCTCAACAGATGGTCACAAGGAGCGTTTCACATGACACGTATTTACAGAAGCACTTGTCGTGCACGAGTGGAGTTTGCACTTAACTATGCCTGAAGGTCTGAGTGGTTGTTTTCTATACAAACAGCCACTAAAGTAAATACTGCACATGAGCTCATCCATGCAACTTCAGTAAAACATACTAAAGACTTCATTTAATTTGACAAAAGTTTAGCAAAAAATTACCGTATTTTCGCCCTATAAGTCGCAATATTTTTGCATAATTTGCATGCCCTGTGACTTATACGCCGAAGCAACTTATTTATGGATTTTCCCCATATTTACAAATCAATTTTTGGCTGGGATACGACCGTTTTCATTCATTCTGACTGAAAATATCGAACACTACCGTTTTAAGCCGCTAGATGCCACTCGAGTAGTCTGGCATGCCGTTGTGTTATGTAATAGGTAAAGGCGGCTATTGATGACACAATCAGCTTGCCATAGCCTGCCACCTTCGTTCTGCTCGATGCATGGAGCAACCGTCAAATCAGCTTCATTTTGATGCGCCGCCCCGGTAAAATGAAGCTGATTTTATCACTGAAGTGCATTTATTAAGCAAAAATTCAACTGAGACACACCTTTACTTTAATTTTGAGCAAACAAATAATTGTTTTTAAGTGTTAATCTTGTTAAATTATTGTTAAAATCCTCCCGTGCACACTCCCGCGGCCACCATTTGGCAACCAATCGATTTTTGGCACAACACCGGCCCACATTTCCAGGTCGTCAGCGGTGACGCATAATAGATGCGACATATTTATGGATTTTTTTCCACTTGACATATTTGGACTGATGCGACTTATAGGGCGGTACAATGTGTACAGCGGAAAATACGGTAGACAATTAAAGTAGCATTGTATTTTCTCCTTTCACGTTACGTTTATGTACATTTTCCAGCTCTTTATATTTAATATACAGTATGTACTTCCTTTTCCACGTTTCTTTTTTTTTTTATTTATGATTTTTCTTTGTGGTCATCAGCATTTCCTTAATACAAAAGCTGTAACCTGTAATTGTTTCAACTTCATGCTAGGGATACATGAGTGCCCTTTAGAAGCTGAGACTTGAAATATTTAGTTACATTATAATGTATTACCAGAAAAAGACTAAAAGTAGAAAAAGAAAAAATTATTCAGCTGAAGAATGTTACTCAGATATTTACTTCAAAATAAATATGCAATCAACCATATTGCAGATGTAATATTGCATATAGCATATTTTGTAAATAACAAACCAAATAATTATGACTAAAAATGTAATTTGGTTTAAAGCCAGATTGAGATCAACATTTACTACTTCAGAACCAGAGTCAAGCACCAGTCATCTCAGTACCTGACTGCTCTTTGAGGATCCTCTGAGCGATGCGATCGAGGGTTCCCAGTTTTTGGCTGAAAGTGTCCAAGTACTCTCCCATGGCGCAGAACTCAGCTGGCCGCGGCCGCAACTTGTAGCCCCCGGCTACGTGCCTCACCGATTCGCCCACTTTGGTCAGCAGGGCCAGGCCCTGACGCTTGTTCAGGTCCTGCAGGAGTCCAAAGCCCATAGCATCACTGAACAACCACATACTACGGTGGTGAATTAGGACATTTCTAAACAAAGTATCTTTCCCTTTGTAAATGTAATCAATACCTCAATAACCAATATTTAAAACTCTTCATATATATTTTATATTGTCTTATAGTTGTATGCTTTATGGTAACAACCTAATTACCTGAAGAGGTCAATAAAGTCTCATTTTGCATTTTGAAATTCTACTTCACGAAATAGCCAGACTATTTTCCTTTACGTTTTACTTTAGATGGTTTATTAGACTCTAGGTTTGTCAGCTGTCCCACCTTGGCAGTCAGGAAATCATGGAAATGTGGGTTAAAGGATAGGACAGGATGGTCCGCAACCCGCTTCAGGAACTTGTCCAGAGCCTTCATCCTTGTCTCCACGAAGTCTTCTGAAAAACGATCCACCACGCCCTTCATCACAAACTTCTCAGGCAGCGGCTGGAGACGAGGAGAAGAGAGCGTAACTGAGGGGTGTCTCACTGGAGAAGCAGGACGAAGGACTGCGTGTGGGACTTACGGGGATGATGTGGGTGGCTTGGCTGTCTTCCAGCTTCATCCTCAACCAGTCGAAGTCCTGGTAGCGCCGACGAACACTGTAATCCGGCAAGTTAAACTCTATTCGTGTTGTCTGAAAACACAAAACACTTTTTTTTTTTTGTTCTTTTATTTTACATTAAATTCTTCTCAGGTTTAGCTGCTTTATTATTTTCACCTTGAACACTGCACAAGGTCTTGATAAGTTTTAGTTGCAAATGTTCAGCACAGATACACAAACACACTCTTTGACTCTCTAGTGCTGAAAGCCACATGGTCTCCATTAACACTTGGAGCTCATATTTGGCCGTGACATTAGTGGGCGGCCTTTGAACCTAAGCAACACGATGCACTTGGCAACTGTCACCATGACGCTACTGAAAGGCTACAGCCATGTCTCTCTGTCTCATTACACAACCGAAAGGCCTCAAATATTTTGGCTCTGTGGTCATCGTGCTCTGTTAACCAGCAGCCTCAGCTGATGGAAGAAGATAACAGCCCACAGGAAATACGAGTTACTGGTTTTCTTCTTTAAGATTTATTTGATTGTAAAACTACACCTGTTTTCTTCAATTATTCTACATGTTTAATGAACCAACCCAACACTTTTCATGTTGGGTTGAATGTAACTTAACCAAAATTTTAACCCATTCACCACCTGGCTTGTTATATCAGCAATGCTCTTGCCCTCACTCTCAAAGAAGGACAGCAGCTTAGCTTGAAACTCATATTCTTTGGGTACAGGAAGTACATGAACAGGTCAAGACGTATACGTTTCTCTATTATTTTGTTCTTTCCAAAAGCTTTTACTGAGCCAAGAGTTGCAAGTAGAACATCTCTGTGACATCAGAAACACCACTTAAAACTATGGCATTGGCAAAAGGTAATCGGCATCTTACACCCAGATTCAATCTCTACATTGTGTTAGCCCAGAGCGGAAATCACAACAAAAATAATAAAGCAACCTAATAGCCAAGTATTGCATTCAGTCCCAAACTGGGTAAACCATACAATAATAATAATAATAATACTAATAATAATAGTAATCTTTACACAAAGTAATCTAATTAGAATAAAACAAATCCCAGACGAGCCCCCAAAAATGTAGTTGTTTAAAACAGGTATCTCTTGTAAATGAGTCCTTGTGACTCAATGAGACCAACCTGTATAAATAAAGGTTGAATGAAAACTTTTCATTCTCAAGACTTTTAGCTGTCACTGTGATGGGGTCCTAGGTCGTTTTTGACTAACCAAACAAATTTGCTTTCATCTCAAGGTCACATTTTGGGTCTTTCTCAAAAACACTGGCAATAAGGGTTACACCTTATGATAGACTGTATATTTGCAGCTTCGATAATCTTGAAATGTGTGGCTACTTGAAAACATCCACCTTGTATAATTCTTCATTCATCTTTTTGTAAAGAGTTTCTAGGAATCTCCCACTGAACTGCCACTGAACTGCGCACTGATCAGTTGCATGTGTTCAGTCACACAAAACTTTTGATGTTAAAACTATCAACAATCAATCATGATCATTAAAAAAACTAAGTTCCTAACATTTTGCAAACTTCGGCATTGAATAATGTATGTGGCTGTAGATGTATAATATTTGTATACAGTAATGTTATTAAACAAAATAAATCTTCCTCAGGGCACTTGTTTCTGTGATGAATGCCGTTCACGCCTAAGAAAAAGAACCAATGAACGAGAGAATCAAAATGAGTATTTTAATCAATGAGATTATTAAAATGCTCATTTTGGAATAGCATTCATGCCCATGATGATTGTACGTAAACTGTAAGCAAACCAAACTTTATTCTGTGGAAGAGTGTATTTGTCAAATACCCAGTTTGGTAAATATTCTAAGATGAATGCTGAAGTTTTTGTACATTCCTTCTAACAAATACCCAGCCTGGTTTATAAAGTTAAGCAAAGACTGACCAGGTTTATACATTTTATTTTTAAAAACAGTTTAAAAATCGTCAACTTGTATCGCAGAGTAATTTCACTCAGTTTATCTGCAGGATCCAGAGATCAGCTTGTTGCTCTTTTTATAGCAATGCAGAATGGTCAAAATGTGCTTGTAAATACACTATCAGTGTGGTTTTATAACATTTTAAAGCTACAATGCACCTTTATTGTCTAAACACAATACAGAATACTAACAAAAGCATAATTAAAGTATCAAACACCAAAAACAACAGCTAGTATCTAACCTTGGTGGAGACTCTGTAGGTGATATAGGTCTCCATGGTGGACACGTGCTTCTTTGGGTCGTCAACGGTGACAAAAAGGTCGCGGGTTTCTATGGGGTCTTGAGGGTCTGTTTCCAGGCCGCCGTCCAGCTGCAGCCTGTTGAGCAGCTGTGACACGGGAGTGGGATTCAACATCTCAACCGGCATGCCATTGGTCAGCCCCGGTTCTTGCTGGAAAAACACAAAATGCCATGGTGATGTCACGTTCACATGCTGCCACGAGGGCGAAGCTGCAAACAAAGAGCTAGCCAGACAGATTGATGCTGATGAAGCTGCGTTTTGCCATCAGTAGAGTTATTGTTAGGACTGAGTGTGTCGTGCACCATACACTTCTAATGCCAACTTTCTATCTAAAAGACGGGGTATTTTTCGTCTTAATACACAAAAGCCAAGCGATGGTTGTACCAAGTTTGTGCTCAAATAGTCCACATTGTGCCAACGCAGTTCAAAATACCAATTTAACTCATGCAGACATCTTGATATATAAAATACGTATATACAGTACAAAGTGCAAAAACAACAACTATTAAAAAGTATAAGAAAGTTCATGTTCAATAATCCAGGAATCAAATCCGATAATTCTCAAATTAAAAAGTATGTATAAACTACTGCCAGTAGCTAATTACTGTCTCCATGGTAACCACACACCTGTGCCTGTCATTCCCTGAGAGCCAAATTAATGAAGACAGAATGAAACTGAAAATTAAGCCTCAAACAAGCAGATGCTGAGCAAAAACTACAAGTCAGATCTTTAAAACTCCTTAAACGATGAGAAGTAGAAGATGCCAAAAGGGAAGGGAATCTTTGATTTTGGGGGGGAATTTGACAGAAAATCCTAAGTCCTGCAGAAATAAGAGGCACTCTGGGTGAAGGTAGGCCTGTCACGATAACAAATTTTGCTGGGCAATTAATTGTCTCAGAAATTATTGCGATAAACAATAATAATGTTTGAAATTTGACGATAATTAGTAATTATTGAAATGTTTGTTAATTTGTTTTGCATGTAGTACTGCTTTTCAACCACCGGATAGCAGTATGATACTGTTTGAACCGAAGGATGGCTAGTGAGGGAGCGAGCAGCGATTTTTCTACTGTAAAGTATTTCTGAGCTACAGAGCTCCTAGACGGTTGGGTTTTCTCATCCGTTTCAACAAAACCCCACTGTGATTTTTTTATGTGCGTTTCTTTTGCAAATTCTGTCTACATTGTGCAAAATGTCGCTACCAATATTTCAAATCGTGCCAGGCATTTTGGTGTATAATTTGCACGTTTTTCAAAGCTGTGTGTCAAGGTACTTGATTAAATTACACGATGATTAAAAGTTCAAAAGTTGCATTTTAAGTGTGCAACTTTCCAGTTTAATCCGTGTAAAAAGAAGTGCTGCCCCTGTCTCTGTCTTAGTCCAGTGGTTTCTTTATCTGCACGTTTTGCTGCACACAGAACACACACACACACACACTGCTGACATAGTTGCTCTTTTTACACTGTGGTGCTAACCTCTGGTAATCACCGTTCAGGTAATTACATCCCACTGTATCATTATATGATTGTGAATGAACAACCAGGTTAAAAAAATAAAACAGCTGTGTGTTAAACACACAGTGAGGACGATAGAGAAATGCAATGTACACTTTGATCTGTTCAAATAATTTAGTTTCAGCCTTTTCACAACATCAAACTTTATTGATAAAGCACTTTTCACGCAGCAAATTCTAACAGAAAGTGTTGCAGTTGATAAAAATAATGACTGAGAACTTAATGCAGACATGAAAATATATGTATTCTTTTATTGCAACCCATAGATATGTGTTATTTTAGTGCTAAGGCTGAATTAGATTGTTCTACTTTGTGCTGTGTTCACCAAAACAGCCTAAATTGTTTTGATGCCCCCCCCCACCAAAAAACAAGAATTAGAAAACTTTTATTCAGTTTAATTGAAATGCCAACACAAAATTACAGCCAGTGGTGCAATTTGCATGGAAAATAAATACATAAATAAACATGTTTTCTGTTGCAAATGACTGTATAAATGGTATGTATAGATCCATGTGCATGGCTTCATGTCCTGTGGTATGGGGTGGGAAAAAAAGGACAATAAAAGCAATACCACACAGAGCATTTAACTTTAATGGATCTCTAACCAGGCAATAATTAACTGTAGAACAAAAACAAAGTGCTACAGCTGTTACATCAGGAAGAAGAACAGCTTTATGGTCTGTTTGTGCCTAGTCCATCTAAGTATAAAAAGCACCCCAACCTAAATATGTGATGCTTTCTCCTAGAATTGGTAAATTATCGTGCATTAGTGGATATATCGGTTCTCTAATGTGCTGCTGCTTTTTGCACTGACAGACCCAGTCCCCTAAGCTTTAATTCGTAGCTATTTGTTTGGTTTATTTGGTCATATATGTATACAGTATATTGAGGGGTTGAGCAGGAAGCTAATCTTTACTCATTAACGGTTATAAAAATTATTTAAAAAAAAAACAGGGAAGCGTTCCTGTCTGAAAACAGGTTGAGTAAAGTTTCATTCGTTTCCTTTCCTTTCAGAGTTTGCAGTTAGGCAGCACCTGTGTGTGAACTCACGGCACCTGCATACCTTCTCCACCATGACGCTGCTGCTGACGTCCGGCTCTGCCGCGGCGGACAGCGGGTGGAGCATCTCCGTGAGGAGCTTCTGCCCCGAGCTGGCCAGGCCTCTCGGAGCGCTGACACTCATCGCTGCGGAAGGCGGCGGGGCTTGGCCGCTTGTCCGGGTTGTTAGCTGTCCGGGTTTTGTAGCAGCAAAGACGAGTTTTCTGGGACAGAGGGAATATTTAATTCTCCTTTAAGGTTCTATTTTGGTGAGACGCTACAGCCGCTAGTTGTTCACAACTGTCAGCTGACCCCTTTGCGCATCTCCGGAAGTTAATCAACAAGACCCCGGATGTAAACATAAGGGCGGAATACCGTCTAAAGATCGTCTGTTATAAAGATGAGTGACGTGTCAAGAAAAAAAAATATTTCTTTCCTTTTTTTTTTCTTTTTTTTTTAAAGAAAACTTTATTTATTAAAAAAAAAAACAAGTACAAACAAGTATGGAAATTCACAATAGTGTAAATCTAAATAGGGCATAGCAGAGGCAGATATGGCAGATTTAGATATGGGAACATCAAAAGCAAAACTGATTAAAAGAATACAGTAATAAGTTCAAATGAATAATATGTTGTATGACGCAATCATTGTTCCGCACTTAATTTATGGCATTGATATTTGGGGGAAAAGTGTGCAAAACAATTATAAATCCTATTTTTGTTTTACAGAAAAGAATTGTAAGAATTATCAGGAAGCATTTCAGTGACCCATCAAGCACATTATTTATCAACTGAAGTTATTGAAGTTCCATGATTTGGTAGATTATAATATTTTATCAGTTATGTATAGGGCTCAGAATAATTACCTTTAAATATCCAATTATTTTTGTTAAAAGAGAGGGCTGTTATAATCTTAAGCGGATGGAAATTTTTGTGAAACCTAATTTTGAACTATTCTGAAGGAACAGTCTAGGTATTAGGTTATGGAATAATTTGGAGAGTGATATTAAACATGTCAGGTCAATGTCTATGTTTAAAATAAGGATCAAAGTTGGTTTGTTAGAAAAATATGAAGTGGCTTGATGTGTATTTGTATGAAGTGATGCTCGAGAAAGAGTTGTTTATTTATTTTGTTTTTGATATTTGAAGATTATTATTATTGTTTGAATTTTTTTATTTTTTTATTTTATTTTATTTTATTTTTATTTTTTGTAAAAGGGGCGGATAAGATTTTTTCTTCTTTCTGCCGCTTTTCATTTTATTTGTGATTGCATCTTTTATTGTGTAGATAACTGTTTTGTTTTTAAAATTAATAAATGTAAAAAAAAAATAAGTAGAAAAAAAAAAACTACAAGAAGATAGTATATATTTTATGATTAGGATTAGCATGCAATAGTGGGCAATTCCATTAACATTTCATACAGGTACAGTATTCATATGTTTCAATATATTTCAGAGATTTCAAATATAATTGGAATTCAGATAACAAAAAGTTAAAAACTGGGGATGATCTTAGCACTCTCTGTTTATGAATAAAGAATTTTGCCAGACAAAATATCAAATTACAACCGAGTTCCAAGAAAAAATAAATAAATAAACAGCGTACTTTTGCAAGCACAAAAGTATGGAACACCAAAATGTTCAAAATTAAATAAATAATTAAAACATTAAGAAATAATAAAAAATTTCAATTTTTTTTTTTTTTTTATCTGTCTGGAGGGCCACATCTGATTGGAAACATACGATGATGACAATAGTACATTACACATTATTATGTGAGTTATTTGTAAAGACATTAATTTACCCGGTAAATACGCCATTTGTGATTTTTGTTCTCCAGGTTTTTTTTTGCTGTTGTTTTGTTTCTTTATTTATTATTACTTGCACGCATTAACTAATCTGGTCGTTATCTTCCTGACAGATACATTGCACTACCAGCGCTGGCCATTTGAGAAACAAAAATAGCAGCAGAGTGAAACCTCTTCTTCTTTACCCCCATCTATTAAAAAAATGTCTGCGGGGGAAGGCTGTTGACCAAATGAACACAACAGGGGGATTTGGGGTTATTTTAAACACTCAGCTTCACTGAAATAAGAGTCTACGAACAAATATTGTCTTTTAGTTTTGTTCAACTTTCACCTAATATTTACAGACGAGAAGTACTTTACAGCTGTTACCTGACCTATCTGTGATAGAAACACGTTTAACCACCATCACCGTGCGTCAGCTCGACCCGGACGTTCCCAACTTTTACTTTCATGGCTGCTAATCCTCCAGGACAAGGTAATGTTAAATGTTTAGGACAAACACTTCCGCTTATGTATTTTCTTTGTTTTCAGGGGCGGAGCTACAAATTCTGAACCCCCGGTCTTGTCCCTTTGGCATAATGTGACAGCTTCCTAAAATATAAAATCATTAGTCTTAAAATGGAAAATAATTTAGATGTTTTCAATGTTTTTTTTAATAGTAAAACCACTTGAAAAATAAGTATACAGTATTTGACTTTCAATGAGTACTAATAAAATATTGTTTTCTACTTATTTGTGATTAACCTATAAAACCGTTTTTACAAGAGTCCTCACCTTTTTTTTATTTGTTGCATTCATCAGCCTTCTCAAACAATGCACGGGCAGCAATCTTGGTTGAACTGAAGAAGGAAAAAGACCGGCTCATCCACAGTCAGTCCATGAACACTCCTGGTGCCAGGTAGGGTTAATTGGATTATTTTTATTATTAATATTGAATACATTTTTATGCTTTTTTTATTATGTTTTCAATAAAATTTGAACATAAATGTCTGTCTTGTAGTATCCCCCTGTCCAGACGGAACATGAAGGACTTTAGAGACAGCGCGGAGCTGCAGCACATTGCTGCTCAGCAGAAAGCTGCTTTGCAGGTAAGACACTAAACCAACCAAAGTGCAACTTGATAACGATTAGGTCTGAAATAATTTTTCACGTCTTCTTTTCAGCATGCACATACACATTCTTCAGGCTTCTTCATCACTCAGGACTCCTCGTTTGGGAACCTCATCCTCCCTGTCCTTCCACGTCTGGAACCTGAGTCCTGATCTTGGACTCACTGGTCACCCCTCTTGTTGAACTTCTGTTGTGAGACAGGACAGGAGCCATGTGTTTGCCTTTGTGTGTCATATTTTAAGTTTATCAATAGAAACGCTTGTTTTTCATTTCATTAAAAACTTTGTGAGAAGATAATTCTTTCTGTCTTACATTCTGCTTTCAAACAAGCTGACAGTAAAGTTTAAGAGAGTCAGAAGACTGTGATAACTGTAAACATCTCCACAGAAACATTACAAGCTGTTGCGCTGATCATATATTTTGATGCACATCATGTTAAGTTTTCACCCAGGTTAAAAACAATGGTCATGTTGAATCATTTTCAATTTATGTCTTTGGATGTTTTTGTTTATTTGTGTTTTTAGGTAGTATATTATGAAAACTCCAGCTTTATTTGTGGTATAAAACATGTTGTTTTGTCTAAAGTCAGCACCAACTGGATTTGTTTTACTTTTAATTACAGTACAGTATTTACTGACCATTGATTCAAATAAATTTCTGTTGTGATCGAGTTTGCTAACAGTGACCTCTAGTGGAAGGGATGTGAAGTGCACAATTTCTGAAACGTTATACAGTACTGTACTGTAGTTGCATCTAAACTAAACAGGAACTAACGGTCAAGTTCGCTGATTTTATTTTTATTGACAATAATACAATTTTGGTCAAATATGACAAATAAGGACATTTTAAAAGGTCTAAGTTTTGGACTGAATTAAGACATCCTATATTTTCTTTCTATTTTAGCGTCATCGCTCAAGATGTTTACAAAAATCGTGACGGTGAAATTGTGAAAAAGTTTCCCAAGTAATAATCTGTACAAAAACTTAAGACCATTAAGACATTGTCCAAAACCAATTTCTAATCAAATTTACACTGGGTCAGAAAGACCTTGTAAAGTTGTTACAAGGAAAGTTATTCTAATTTAAATGAACAAACTTTGTTTAGTTTTTGCTGTGAGACAACTCACTGGAATCAACAGCTCTTTTGGTATTTAAAACACCCTGGGTTCCAGTTCCTTAAAAATGTCTTATTTAAAATTTTCCCATGGTCTGGATAAGTAAATCAATAAGTAAAATATATGTTTGTGTGTGTGTATATATACTGTTTTATATATATATATATATATA
>JARVLU010000528.1:22547550-22565294 GCA_031762415.1 Simpsonichthys santanae | reverse complement strand
ATTTGAGGACCAGAATGTGCACATTTTGGACCGAGAGCACAGGTGGTTTGAGAGGGGGGTGAAGGAAGCTGTTTATACTGTATTAAGCGAGAAAATCCTTCTTTTAACAGAGGAGGAGGTCTCAGGTTCCAACTTTCAGAAACATATAATGCAACTTTAGGACTGATTCCCAGATGATTTTCACACTTGATGGGAACAGAGGAGCCACATCTATGAATTAGACTAACAAAGACCTTAAGACACCCCTACTGTTCAAGGTGTGAGGTGTGATTTGTCAATCTACATAGGTATGTGTGTGTGTATCTTATCTCAACCTTTAAAATCCTGAACCTCACATTCTGCTCTTTGAATTGAGAAAGCTCCTCGGATGAAGAGCGAAACGTCTTCTGTAAAACATAAAGTCCAGTTGTTTCTGTATTGAACATTTTTTAATTTTATCATGTCCTGGATGACTGAGAATCTTCACCAGCACACATCAAAATTATGTTTTCTCAATGTTTATTCACTCTCCTGCAAAAGACAATAAACCAAGCACATCATGTTTTCTGTACGGTACTTCTGGGTCCTACACGTTCAAAATTAAATGTCGCACTGCGTAATGTCGGCAAATCATTTGCGGAGCCAGTAGAGTCACAAACCACAAGAGGGCGCACTGAACGGAAAATGGCGCCAAACTAGCATACAAATAAAACGTCTCTAAAACTTGTTTTTGCAGTCAAAATGAAAATAGTCACAATAACATTGCAAAAATAATATCAAACAATATACGAAAAGAGTTATAACTTAAATTGCAACATTTTCAAAGAAACACTACGTAGCCTTGCATTGTGTGGCGGCTAAGTGAGAGAAGAGCAAAATGCATTACATCATTTCCGCCTTTGACACATTTCAAAATAAAACCTCAATAAGATAAAATTCACAAACATATTATTAACAGAGTGGAGTAAACAAATATTTCAGAGTACATTTTTAACTCTGTTCCACCTCCATCAAAAATAATTAATAATGCATCTTAAAGGCATCCCATCAGTGTTCCTGTCTATAAATCATGTCAGTATAAAAAGAAAAGAAAAAAAAAAAAAAAACAGTCAGACAGATTCCGACTGGTTTCTTACCAAGAGCAACATCTGTTTTTATTTACACAACTTCAGTGCAAATCTGGGGAGAAAACTGAAACCCCTGGGTCACTGTTGGACGGGTTCGGAGCCTCGCAAAAACAACACATGGGGGACACGCAGGCACATACACACACAGACATTTTACAAAGCATTTCCAGAGGAATCAGCTTGTTAGTTTCTTGCAGGCTGGGAGGAGGGGGAATTGCTGCTGGCAGGCAAAGGCTAGACGTTTGCCAAACCAAGAGGCACTGTTTCTATAGTCCGCCCGGCTTTTTTCTCATGTTACAATCACAGCTCCAAACTATGGAAATAGGCTCAATTTAAAAAAAAAAAAATTTATTTAGTGACATAACTCCCCCTGTTTCTACTGGCAAGCAATGCATTTTAATCACAGACGTGTAATTTCCTCCAGAGATGCCTGATTATATAATCCGATTTTTTTTATGGTGCAAATATTAGCTATTCTTAGCCGGTCCCTATGGAGCATTGCATAATGTGAAATTTGTTGTACTTTGTCTGTATTGTAGTTCCAAAAAAAAAAAAAAAAAAAAAACTGAATTATAGGAAATTTCCATCCAAAAAAGACAATGACTAAAATGTGGTGTGTAGTTGGTTGCAACATTTATCCAATGATTTGTTTGTGTAACACGGCTTCACTTGTTAACTAACTTATGAACAGCTGTGGAACTTGTGAAAGAAATTAATGCAAAATTCCCCCGGCATGTCGACGTCATCATTCCAGATAAATGCCCAAAGTGCAGGGTTACAGAGTATTTTTCTGCTGCCTTCATTGGAAACCTGGTTTTTGAACGTGTCAGCTTCGTAACACCCATGACCTCATTGCACTGATAGTCTACTCTGCTGTCTGGATTGGGAAATAAGTACACTTAACAGATTGCTAGTTTAGTCTCACTTCCACAACAGCTAACTTGGCAATTAATTTGGAAAAACAATTATTTGATTACACACCGATTCAGCATTTTCAAAGACAACCTTCGTGCGTGGCGCTGAGTTCCACAGATACTGTTGTTGGCCTTGTGATATAGAGCTAAGATATTTATCCATTTGCAGTAAGACTTGAGATTGAGAACAGAGAATGAGGCTTCTTAGTCATCTTAAGTGTCTTGTGGCATTATCAGCTGTCTTGGTTTGGTTTGTTAGATGTAAAAAGGCACATCTGATTTGAATGAGCTAAGTTTCCTGGACTTCTTGTCTCATGTTGCCCCTGAACTGCAGGAATGCAGGCTTTGTATTTGGTTCCCCTCCTCCTCCTTTTCCTTTTCTTCCCTTTTCTTTCCTCCCATCTGGTGGATGTTTCCCACAAGAACAGCGGTACAAAAGTTCAAATTACAGCACTGTAATCGCTTGTAGAGCGCAAAGTCCTAGTGCATGTATTTTTAAGCAGAATGGGGAAACATGACAGATAGCATGGGTTTGTGAACCAGACTCAGCTTGCTCATCATTTCCTTCACATGGTGCCATGTTAGTGTTCTACTTCTTCTCCATCCCTTCTTTATTAGCCAGGCCTGTTCAAACGTTACCACTTCCCCCCTAAGAGTTGAGTCACATTAAACTTAATGAGACTTGTCTGGGTGTTGGGTAATGTCAAAGAAAAGAAGCCTGTTAAAATCCAACAGCCGGCTCATTTTTAGAGTTAACAAATCACCCCCACTTAGTCAAACTTAAGTTATACTAAAGGTCCAAAATAAGCCACAAAAAAGTTGTTTTCTAGACAAACCATGAATCATACAGAACTATTCTAAGGAAGTCAAGAAATATATAGTGACGGAAATCCACCAAATAAGGTCCTCCATGGTAAATGGTAAATGAACTGTACTTAGCGCCTTTCTATCTTGTCAAGATACGCAAAGTACTTTACAACACAATCCGTGCCCTCATTTACCCATTCGTACAGCAATCTACTATATTCATTCAACCTTTATCCCATTGAGCCTCGAGGACTCATTTACAAGAGAGACCTGGTTTCAACAAAGAAAATAAATAAAGACAAGAAAATATATACAAAGCTCATCTGAATCTGTAGAAATTATTCAGTGCTTTAGATCACATTCATACGCCGATGGGACACATATTGGAGGCAATGAGGGGTTCAGTGTCTTGCTCAGGGACACTTCAGCATGTGACTGCTGGTGGAATTGAACCCCCCAACTCTCCCATTGGAGGACGACTGCTCTAACCACTTGGCCACAGCCGCCCTCATCCATCTTGGTTAGCACTATCTCAGTCCTTTTGAAGTGGCAGACTGAAATGGTGGTTCCCATTCTTGCAGGTTCAAAGACCAGTAATACATGCCCTCTGCTTTTTGTATGCATAAAAAGACAACTGGTTTTGTACCTTCAGTAAGTTTTCTGTTTTTTTTTAAAAGAAGCATGGTTCTGGATGGCGGTTTGTAACGGAGTATGTGGCTGAATACCATTTCCTAGTGTTGGCCCTAACCCAACCCATTGGCTCTTAATTCTAAGTACCAAGAGATAGTGGTTAAATTCCACTTTGATCTACAACACATTTTTAATAAAACACAAAATAATTGTTTGCATTCCCTTTCACATAACCAATGTAGCTTTTTGCCACATCACCAACATGTAGAGGCAGGGCAACCGACTCTGGACCCGAAAGTCCCAGGTTCAATCCCCAGTCATTGCACATCTCCTGGTGTCTAAGAGCAGCACACCTTATCTCCAAATTCTCCACGGGCACTTTCAACAGCTGCCCACTGCTCCACCAGGTGGTGGATTGGTTAAATGCAGAGATCCAATTTCACCATTGTATGGGAACATATGATGACAATACTGTACATAACACATTATTGTTATTATTATTATGCAGAGGAAGTACTGTAGTTATAAAGTTTCTAACAAACTAGATATACAAAATTTTTATGTCTAGTAACAAAAATTAACAATATCAAATTAAGTACATCTGACACGTTAGACATAAGAATGGTTGTTGGGATAATAAAATAATTTAACAGAGCAGCAAAACTACATTTGTGAGTTTCTTTGCTACCACAGTTCATATTGTTCATTTAAAGTGTCCCCCAGGAAAATGTTTATTTGAAGGGTCAGGTAACCCCACCTCATTTGTCCAGGAGCACCTCCATTAAGATTTCAAAGGGATGGACAGGTGGAGGCCGCTGATAATTTTTTTGTGGTTTTGGATGAATTAATAAATTTTATTTAAAAAGGGACAATGCACAACTAAAACATAAATTTCACAATTTGATGCGCTCTACCATATTATAGCAAAAGCTAATTTGCATCTGCAGTCCCTTAGTGTTAGTATCTCATACAAGCCATTTGTAAATAATTGTATTATAGGAGGTAGGGAACCATCATCAGACAGAAAGCAGCTTTGGTTTCTTACTTTACAGTTGAAATAACTAATAGAAAACAGCACAGTTATCTCTCATCTCATTAGTATGAATATCTGTTAAAAAATTTTTAAAAAGACTCGAGTTACAGCCATCTCAGGCCCTTTCTTGATGGCTCCCTCCGTTGGACCTCCCACTTCAATGCAAACAGAATTGGGAAATCCCATAGCTGCAGAATAGAGTAAAAAGTTAAAGGTTGGGCTAAGAGCAGTGGTGCAATCTACATTTTTGAACTGTGCTTAGAAACCAAAGTACACTGGTTAGTACAATGTAATAGTCCATTTATTTAGATTTTTACATTTCCAAATTTCTCTGATGCTTATACAGTATTTGAATAAATTAACAACAAACTTTGTACAACAGTTGGCTTTGTATTAAAAACAGTATCAACAGTATCAAAGCAAAACATGTTCAAGTAGTAAGTACAGAATTATACAATAATGCGCTGGATAATCGAATATAAATAACAAGTGCTGCATACCAATAGATTGTTACGGAAGTGTTTAACTACCGTTTAACATATCAACGACAAACTAATGGTATGTCATGTATCACTGGGCACTTTTAAGTGTGGTATACTGAAATTATTAAGCTTTTCTAGTGGATATATTCTGCATACCCATGTATCGCATAGACACTGGCTAAGAGGGAAATGGGAGGTGCAGGAGAACTGGTGCTACTTCTATAATACCGAAGCCAGTGTGCGTGACTGTTCTGGTGAAAGAACGTTGGACAAGAAGACTTTTCAATCACAATTCTTTGGAAAAGTCTTAAGCTGCCCATTTAAAATATATATATTTTGCTTCCAGTGTGCCAGACATTAATCAAGACTGGAATTTTGATAGTTGGCATCATCATAAACGTAAAAAAAAAAAAAGTACTATATTATTTTGTTTTTTGTTATTTTTAATTCTTCTTTTCATTTGATCACTTTTAACAGGCGCACTGACCAAGGTAAAAGACTGTCCGCAACAGGAGGGTGAGCTCCACGACCGCTGCAACATCATATCTTGCGCCACGCTGGCAGAAATCCAGCACTTCCACCGCACGCGTGTGCGAGACTTCCGCTTGCAGATGCAGCACCACCTCCACCAGCAGATCAGCTTTTTCCAGAAGATCACCGCCAAATTAGAGGATGCGCTACAGAAATATGACGATCAATAATCTTTTGAAAGCAAAAAAAATCTAGGTTTTTTTTTTTTTTTTCCATCTGTCACAAGTGCTGGAGGAAACCCAGGCCACAGGACAAGTTGCTGGATTATCTGAATGACTGATGAGTTCACCAGCTGCAGCAGTTTTGCACTCTGTGTGCATCTATCAGCACAAGGTATTTAAAATCTGTTTCAACATGCTGCAGTTTGAATCATGACTTCTGGCTCATGCCACTGACTCCACTGCTTCCAAGTCCTCCATATATGGGTTCTGTTTAACCCATCGTGAACAAGGACGGGAAATGGCCTAATTTCTAAGCTCCAGCTGTTTGATAGTTAAAAGACAAGATTAAATTGACTTTTTACGGATGTTTTTATTTCACGCTGTTTGCCTTTACTTGAATAACCTACTCAGTATTGTTTGGTTACACAGTTTGGAGACTTGTGTGACTGTGGAAGGTGGCGCAGAGGGAATTATCAGCTCCTTTCATTCCAGATTAGGACATTTTAACTAATATCTCCTATAACTCACAAATTGAAACGGTTTCACCATTTTAAAATTTAAAACCAAGAATTTCAGCATCTTCAATCTTCTGCTTTTATTTTAGATCACTTATTCAAATCTGATCTCATTTAGAAGTCAGGATCAGGGGACAGTCATGTTATTCAAGGTGATGGATGTATTCTAGCTTTCAAATACTGTAATTTGAAAGGTAACGTATTTTTCTTTTTAAAAAATGTGTTTGTTAAAATTGGTGCAGTCTGTTCATCTCCATTTCTTATATTGTTGTCATTTCTTATAATGTAATGGTCTCAAAATGTTTAAACTCTGCATATGTTTAGAGAAAAGTTGCACAATATGTTACATTGTACTAAAATAAATTCACAACTGTTTGTTGTGTTCACTATTTTGTCACTGAACCAAGAAAGACTGGTAAATAAAGAAAACTGAGTAATCAAGTCTTGCAGGGAGGCTTTTTGGACTTGAGCTAAGACCAAAACTAAATAAAGATATATTTATTTCTATAAATAACTAGTTCTGTTGCCCTAAAGTGGTTTTACAGAATTCGCCTCTGTCAGTGTTTCACTTACAGAATGTGGTTTTTTCAGGCTTTGGTCCATATTTGTTTACTGGTGGTTAGATTTTTTTTTTTTAAGGTTTACAAGATAATCCATTATCCTCTAATTGTGTTTATTTACTATTTGTAATGACTTTAATACACTTTAACAAATGACTTATTGGCAGAATTGAATAAATAGACCAGTAAAAGTGGAATATATGTAGATAATGTATCCATGTTGTTTTAATTTCTCTGAATACAACTTCTTGCTTTACCTGATCCATGTTCTGTCATTTAGTTCTAGTTTATTTATTCTTACAAAAAAAATACACAAAATGTTTATGAAGTATTAGCAGGTGTTGTAAAAGCAAGGTTCTTCACATTTTAATGTGCACTACAGTAGTCCTTCGCTACTTCGCGGTTAGTTTTTTGCTAACTCGCTGTATCGCGGTTTTTCAAAGTAAGATTGAACATGACACACAATTGGCTGATTGATGGATGAGCCACATGATCTGCATGGAATTTTCATTTAAAATATATTATTTTATATTATTTAGCACCTGTGTGCAGCCCAGGATGCAAGAGAAGCTTCCTCCTGCAGCTGATCAGCTGATCTCTGCCCTGCTGTGGAGAAGTGGGCGTGGCCAAGAGCCTGGCAGGTGGCACAGTGCAGCAGAGGAAGAGAGCTGACATTCTGTGCTCTTTTAGAACATTGTTTTGAACAGTTTCAAAGTGGGGGCCACGGACCCCTGGGGGGCGGACATGGGGGACCCCAGAAAGCTGGAGAGAAGATTTTTTAAAAAGCAAAAATTAAAAATAGTAATAATAATAATAACATTTGCCCACTAGGGCAATATGTATCTGTCATTTCCAGATAAACACGCTTGAGAGGGAGGTTAGATTTATTTTGTTTTGTTCTTCTTTTCAACAATTTGTTGAAAAGTTGTTAGTTTTTTTTTTTTTTGTTTTTTGTTTGTTTTTGTTTGTTTTTTCCAGTGGGAAAGTAATACAGTGTTTAAAACATGTTAGTTTATAACATTTTTATGCTCAGCAGCTGTAACAATTAATTGAATATACATGTAGTGAATAAAAGTTAAAACATTCTAAAAGTTCATGTTTCTTTACATATTTTGTAGCATTGTTTATGGGTTTGTGATGGGTGGGGGGGGGGGGTGTTGGGGGGGCTCAGCCAGAATCTAATGCTGTTTGGGGGCCATGGCATGGAAAGGTTTGGGAACCCCTGATTTTGAATATTTCAAAACTGTGGGAAGGGTTTAAAACACTATATTATATTATATTATATACCACTTACTACGTGTACTACTGTTTGTACTTCATGATTTTTCACTTATACCAGGGCTTCAGGGTACGGATCCCCTGCGATAAGCGAGAGACTACTGTACTTTGTTTTTCTACACCATACATGCTACTGAAAAAAAATGTAGTAGCTACACTTTTTTCTCTATCATTAGATTCTTCTAGATGTCACCAAAGTGTAAATTTAAATTTAAAATCTGTTCTTTGTGGTTTAGTCAGGTCAAAGATTTCCAATTGAGCAGCATTCTTTGACTTTTGTTTCCATGTGAAGACTGCAGCATCTCTGTTCCTGACAGGTGACACCGTCGTTCACAATCTGCAGATCAGTTTACTTAAACCACAAGCTGTTTATTATTTAAAGGGACCTTTTTCTTTTCTCCACTCACTGCTTGACTCTTCATATTAGCATTCTGGTTTATTCTTATGTCTGTGCTGTTTTCACCAAGGAGAGTAATTGTCTTGCAGTCTTTTAAATTAGTTTTCAAGCTTTTTACAGGTCTTTCAACACGTTTCTTTGAAGGTTTGCTGGTTTTTCCCTATGCAATTAGCTGAAAATGGGAAATGTTTCCTCAAATAAAAGAGAAAACAGAACAACTGAGGATGAAAGTAAAGGTTGCACACTAAAAATTATCTACATACAAGTGTTTATGAGCCATACTTAAAGGATTTACAAAACTGAAAGAAAAAAAAAAGTCTAACAAAGGATCTTAAAAAAAAGGATCGCTTATGTTTTTTTTTTTTTTTTTTTTTTTAATAAAGATTATGCCAGCCTCATCTAATTAATCTGGTAATTGATTTGTTGGTGCTAAAATACACTTTTATAACTGTTCAACTGTAATTTGTGGCATGTTTTATAGATGCACCCCTCCCAAAAAATAATCAAATTGAAGAACTTTTGCAGCATACAGCATCTAACAAAAATGCTACAATTGATTATAGTCATTTGATTCTTATGGCAGGTGGGTAAAAGTAAATAAATGGGTCATTTAACAGAAATAAACATGGTTCAAATTGTGTATAAAAATTAAGAAAGTTGAATCAACCTTTTTACACTGGAAGTAATAACTAAATTTATTGGATTAACAAAAGGCTCCGCAGGTTACTGCCTAATTGTGTTATTTTAAAAAATCCTGTTTATTTACGACCCATCTTTTTTTACATTTACAGTTTGCATTTTTACTGTGAAAACATAGAAATTACAAAAATGACAGTCGAGAAAAATGCCACAAAAAGAAAGACATCGTCCTTTCATGTCAGCTCCAGAAAGAACAATAGATTGTTTTGTTGGCTGGTTTGCACAAAGTTGTTAGAAAATGGCACAAATAGCAGTTTTTGAATAAATATTTTATTGTAAATGTTTTATATATACAGTATAAGCAATGTGGATTTAAGGGGATGACAACAATGCTATACATTTACATCCAACAGTGAGTTACTTCTTTCTAATACACTGCTGGAAGCATTTACCAGTAAATAATTGCAGATGACAGAAAAGTTCATCCATTGCTTCTGTATTTGTATGCATGAAGGTTGGAAGGTGGTGTTTTACATGCATGAAACTCGCAGAACCTGAGGTTACATGTGCGGTACAAACACAATCTACCAGCTGACATGCAACATTTTAAAAAGCATTGCATCAACTCATAAACAAGTTGCAGTGAAAAGCTCAGTTGCATCATTCCCAACTAAAAAATAAAAATCCTCTATTTACAGAAAGTTTATTTTTTCCTGTTCATCAATGATTAAAAATATATATTACTCTTCATACAACTCATTTGCTGTTAGTCTGACAACATGTTTAGTACAGAATCTACTTTAACTGTTACTTGATCTTGAAAATTAATTTGAGGAATTCTTTCTATCAAACTAAAGCTAAGGACTAAAATAAAACTCGAGTTCACACACTGTACATATTTTCCCCAAAAGTACATTGGATGTGACCACACAATCTCTAAGAAGCAGATATACAGTATCATTCTCAGTCATTACACCTCTAAGGCACAGTTTATATAAAAGGAACATTTTCCTAAACCCAGTACTGGTTGTCTTTAAGAGATGGAATAGAGGACCGAGATCTCCAGGTGAATACAGCAGGAGAATCTGTGGGTGAATTACAAGTATTATTGTTTCTTTCATTTCTGTCAAAGTCTCTAATATGTCCATCTCCACTCAATAAATCAGATTCAAATGGCCCCCAGAAGGTCATTCCAGGAGCCAGACTTCTCCTTGGACTCATTGGTATCCTGGGGGAAGTTGGGCAGCTTGCAGAGCCAAGTGGGGTGACCATCACATTGGGCATAGCCATACTACGTTCTGGCCGTCCGAGGTAAAGGCTGTCCTCCGTGGGTAACTGCACTGCAGCCAGTCCTTGCATTAGCTGCTGCCGAGCCTGTTTCTCTTTGCGGTGGCGGAACACCAGGATCAGAACCACAAGGATTATGATGAGAAGCAAACAGGCCAGCAGTGGCAAGATAATAAGAAGTGGATCAGAGGAAGGGCGAGGGAGAATCTGAACATGAACCAGGTCTGTGTTTGGATGGTTCATAGGAGTGTGTGTCTCTGGGACAGGAGGAGTGTGAAGCTGACTGTTGCCCTTTCCTGCTCCCTCTGGAATGATCCCCGATCTCCCTCCATGGGTCCCACTGCGTGTGTGGTTCCCCGAGCGGCTATGAGACTTCCCCTTGTGCTGGGTCTTGTTTTGTTTTCTTTGTGACAAAATGTGAGGTTGCACACCATCCCTGGCCACACTCTCTGTTACAGGTGTTCCTTGTCCACCTCTTGTAGTAGTCCTGTTGTGTGTTTGGAAACGGGTTGTCGTGCGTTCATGACTTGAACTACCGGTATCCACTTTATTTGAAATTCTTGAGCCATGACGCATTTGGCGGTGGGGGAAAATGGTGAAGTGAAGCTCGCCCTTTGCTGGCTGGACATTCCCAGCCTTCAACAAGAAGGTAAAGGAATCATTGAGAGGTGTGGCGGGTGCATTGCCTCGAGCTGTTGTGACTCTGGATTCATTAATGTGAAGCTGGTTGTCAGAGTCACTGAGGGTCTCTTCGATTGCAACTCTGCCTTGAACAACATCTCTGAATGTAAATGTCTTCAGATCCTCAGCCGCTTGGTCAAGGTCATAGGTAATCTGTATATGTGAACACAAGCACAGTAAATGAGTATCAACAATACCATAGAGCCCATTTAACACTAGCAGTTAAGCTGTTTTTATAGCAATGCTGAACAATCAAAATGACAACTTGTACAGCCATCTGCATTACCTTGACTAGTTTCCCATGTTTTGGTGGAGCCAGAACCTCAAAAACTGGGTTGACTCTACTTATTCTGGCCAAGTCTGAGGCATCAATCATGGCTTTCCCCAGTTTCACAGCAATGCCACTTGGAACTCTAATTGGTTCTCTCAAGTAGACCAAAGGTTGCACAGTCACATTCACGGTCTGCCCTGGTAAAGTCCCATAATCTACGCCAAGAGATGATGCTGAAACTGAGATCTGAAAGCTGTCCTCTGATGCACTAAGATCTGTCATGTGATAAACCACACGGCCAAACTGGAGATCCTCATGGCAGAAGGTGATCACCTCTTGGTCGTTTATAGCAATGCGTCCATGAGAGGGGTGTGTGGTAACCGTGTAGGAGATGTTGGCCTGTCTTTGACCATTGGTTTGAGCTGCCAGCTGATTGGTTGTCAGAACAACAGCGGTACGGCCTTGAACCAATGACAGCCCAGTGTTGTTCACCATGGATACAGTGGGTTTAATCACCTCTAAGCTAAACAATTTGTAGACTGGACGGTGATGACCATCAGTAACGTTGAAGTAGAAAACTCCTGTTGAGGATTCACCCTAAAGAGGAAACATGAAGAAAGATTGTTTCTTCAGCATACTAACCAGCCTAAAGCTTTATTTAATGTACAGTATATCACACATATAACAGTGTAAAAATGAACTGAGGCATTCAAATTGGTTTCACCTGCTGAATAAAATGTAGTCGGCCATGGTTGACATCATACTGAGTAAAAGAAGTGACTGATTCTGGTCTTTCTCCCAAAGTCAGGTAGCCATTGTTGGGCTTGCTGATCACAAAGTAGTGCAGCTCCTCTGGTGGTGTATCATGGTCTTCAACCTTAATATTTATGGTGTGAAGATTGTTTTACAAGACTTCTACAGCAATGTTCACTAAAGCAAATACGACAAAAAATTAAGTGAAAATATCAATAAATTCTCACCTGAAGATGATCTGGTCCAAGAACAACTCTTTCTCCAACCACGACTTTCATACTGGGCGCTCTGCTTCTGATCAACGGTGGATGGTCATTGACCGGCGTCACTGTGATGTTAAATGTCTCTGTCACTGTCACTCTGTCTTTCATGGGATGACGATGAGAAACATTGCCAAGTGATGGAAAGGAGGATGCTGAAGCCAAATGAAGAGGGGAAAATAACAAAGACGACGAGGAATCCAAGGAAAAAACAGACATGGGTGATTGGGAAGAGGAAGAGTGGTGGAATGGAGCCACCCAGGCCCTAAAAGTGAAGCTGTCGCTTGTTGTCTCAGAGTCATCATGGACATAGGTGATGCCGAACTTGTTCAGGGTGGCTTGGGAAAAATCTGGTTGGTTCCTGTAAAATAATATTCCATAACCCATTCATAATATTAGGTAAACATTTCCAGACTGGGAGTACATTCATTTGACTCTGCAGTTTTATCTTTTTTTTTTTAATAACCACCATGCACCTGGTGAGATGGTGTCCCTGTATAGACAGCGCTCCATGTTGGGGCAGAGAAATTACTCGATACATGACATGGTGGTTTTTTCTCTGGAATTCAGGAACATTTCCCAGCAGATTAGAAGCATCCAATTTGTAACGATCGATTGTCACACTGCCTCCTTCTTTCACCACAGCACCTGACAGAACAGTACAGACAGCAAATGTTGCCCTCTTGAACTTTCATCATCTATTCCAGGAACAAGATGTTTGTACTCCTGAAAGAGCGCTGGTACCTGCATTGTTCAGAAGTCTGGTCTTGTGTTGAGGGTTGCCCTGATGCTCATTAGCTTGGTAGGAAATTAAGATGGAAAAAGTGTGTGGAGGAAGAAAAGCAGGCGGAGAAGTTACAGTGAAAGAAAAAGAGTCTGATGATGACCACCCAACTGTCTCCGGCTTGTTCTGATCATACAGTATAACACCATCATTCACCTGAGGGACAGTGAAAAACATAAAATTAAAGAAGGATATAGTGTTCTAAAATATGTTCTAAAGTATGTTAGTCAATTAACTCCCTCATATGGTAAATCTTGATCTTGTTTATTTCACATTGGAAATTTGCAAACATATATACTGTATAAGTGTCAATATTCATATTTAACTTTGCTGTCTGGCCTCACAATATTCATAGAAAGACACACATGCAAAGGCACACAACCCTACCATGTTCTGAGTAAATGTGGAAATATTTCTGAAAGAGTTGTCATGCATTCGTTGGACAAGGCGGCCGAGTTTAGGAGGAGAAGTCACAGCATATGTTACAGACTGGTTTCTTTTGATGTCACTGTTGTTGCTGGTTACAACCTGAAGGTCCTGGTCTGAGATTGGAGTGATGGAGCCTTCAAGAGGAACAGAAGACACATTCATGTAGAAAAATCAGGTAGTAAATGGTCATAACTACAAGTTTCAATCAGCTGCAAAGTTCAAGATGGGCTTAAAGAAAGCCCATACCAAGACATGTATAAACAATGCTATCCTTCCAAACTTGTAGAAACACTTCACAGAAAGCTCCTGTTTATACCAGCATGTATTAGTCCCATAGAGCTGTTATTTTTAATCCAAACCCGAAACCCGGCCCCATTTGACCCGGATTAGGTCCGGGCCAGTCCATAAGAATGTGCTTAATGTGCAGGCTGGGTCGATGTCGGGCTTTTGATTGTGTCAGTGGACGTGCGCAGCTCCAATTATATGGCAACATGGCTTGCCATACATTCACCGACCACACGCAGCCATTTAACTGCACGCTGACCAGACTTGAAAGAGGTCAAAAGTTCAGTTAAGCTTCAGATGGATTTGCCAGGAAGCAATCCAGTCACCCAAATGGACGTTCATTCAGCCACTACACTCAGCGGATGCACAAGGTCGATGACCCAAACAGGTGAGATCACAAAATATCCGACATGTCAGAGCAGGGTCCATGTCTGAATAATGCAGAATGCAGGCAGAAGCAGGGGAAGCATTTAATGCGCTTTGACGGCCATGAAAGGACAAACACCCCCTCAGCTCCAGTCTTCTGCCACATTTACTCAGCCGCGCGTGTCCGTCGACCATTAATAACTATATATGAAGTCGAGGCTTAATTTAAAATGTCAGGCTTTTTCAGGTTCAGACCTGTAATTACTGTTAATTTGTCAGATCGGGTGAGGTTCGGAAATTATTGCTATGGGATGGGGCCGGGTCGGGTCGGATTTTTGGACTCCAATGCAACTCTACCAGAGCATAAAGGAAGGCCATGACCTCAGTCCCATTGAGCACCTTACAGATGAACTGGAACAGTGATGCAGACCAGACCTTCTCATCCAACATCAGTGCCATGTCTCAAAAAAGATCTACAGAACAAATGGTCATAAATTCCTAGAGAAACATTCCAAAATCTTACAAAAAGCTTCCTAAAAAGAGTGGAAGCTTTGGTTCAAAAGGGCAACTAACTCCATACAGTCCCTTTTGATCTAATGTTCTGGTGTTTCTGTCAGTATAGTGAATTACCTACTTTAAAAATGTCACATTGAAAGGAAGGACAATATGACATAAAAGAGGGTGTGTCTAAAGAATAAAACCACTTTGACGTCAAACAGAAAGAGGCATATCTGGCACAAGCTATGAATTTGCACCAAGACCACCTAGTGGCCATGCTGTTGTGTAATACATTATTATGCTAAAAGCTTTTCTTGTCAAAGTGTAATTTCATTTATAATTATCCATAGGTGATAATTCTTTATGTGTTTTCTGGGAAATTTTAATTTCTAAGAACGCCAAACCATCTTGAATCCACTTTACTGTTTAGAGAGCTGTGTAATTTGTAGAAGCTGAGCAAGGTATACCTGGGTAGACCTCTATGGGATGGTTTCTCTGCAAGGAGAGAACCAAAGCATGAGCAGTTGTGCTGAAGATCTGACGAGGAGCAACATTCACTCCGTCATTCACCTGAAAGTGAAAACCACCTGATAATGGACCTGTGCAGAAGAGAAGACAGATTTAAAGAAAAGCTCATGTCACTACAAGGATCCCATTGACACTGACACCACCATATGTATACCATTGTGTACAAACACCAGCTGTTTGCTTTGGATGTGAGTTTGGGTGAAGTTCAGAATGTGTCGGGAGGGAGCACTCTTCAGAGCCAAGTGTCCATTGCTGGGGGGTGTGATAATGAATTCCAGCCCCTCAGGTGGTGTGTCAGAGTCTTCTGCACTCAGTTCATTTGTGGTTATCTCTGTTACTGAACCCACCCACACCTGAAGAACCAAAAACACAGGAAGAAATCCACGAAGTACAAAGTACATTGAAAAAAATATATAAACAAAGAATGCAAGGATGCATGCTGGTAGGTGGTAAAATAGCAAAATGGTAAACAAACTGGGGATAATTCCCACCTTCAGGCCTTGGTTGGTTGTGATGACAGGAGTCTCATCATTGACTGGTGCAACATTGATGTGAATGATGCATGGCAGGCTGTGCTTTTTTAGTTCTGTCTGGTTGGCCATGATGGTGAAGTTGTCCCTCATTGTCTCACTGCCATCATGAACATAGGAGATGTACTCACGTTCTACCTGGAACCAGACATTGGACAAAAAATTGTATTACAAAGTCAAACATAGTTTTGTTCAACTATTGACAATTACAGACAAGTACACGTTGTAGGAGTTGTGGTTTTGTCCCTGGTGTTGTGTTTATGTCTGTGTTCCCCTCTGTTTCTATCTTTATAGGGTTTCTGTTTCTTTAGTATCTAGCCCCATCTTGTGTTGTGTTTATGTCTTGCATACCTTATCTCTTTCTTTGGCATCTGTGATTACTCACAGGTGCCTTCACTTTGTCTGGTGTTTCCTGTATAAGTTTCTATTTTTGTCCTTGTCTTGGCATTGTCTTCTGTTCACTGGTGATGACTTGTCTGTATCGTGAGTACCCCATGATCATTCTGTTTGTTTTGCTACCCTGTCAGCTCTTTGTTTTGTTAAAAAAATATTTATTTTATATATATCCATCCTGCCCTTTTCTACAGTGGATGCTGCATGGTGGAGGTAAGTTAAGCTGTTAAGGATATTGTTGACCAGTTAAGCTTTTATCTCTCTGCCTAGATAATGTGTTTGAGCAATAATAACACAACAATGTATGTCACTTAGGGAAAAGATAAGAGCCCTGAACCACAAAAGATTCAGGCAGAGATACAGAGGTGCAGAAATCTGCCATTAACTGTAACCTCAGTGAATCCAATGAGATGGTGGTGGAAAGTGAGGGACACTATGCTAAAGCTATCAGACTTGTCAACCAGGTATTTGTGTGTACAACAAGCATCATCCACACCCTCAGAGCAAACATTTTCTACTGGTGGAGACGCCATCAGCCAGGAGCGGGCTTGTTTGTGTCCAGAGAAAGCAGACATGTTTTTTTATTTATTTATTTATTTTTTTTTTTTTAAGAAAGGTACACAGCCCTACACATGAATGGTTTGAGTCATTGGATAAAGCTGGGCATGCTACACTCATACATTTGATTCACATGCGAACAGTCTTTAAATGTTCTGTGAAGCCTGTGTTCAAGAAAAGACATGCATTTTGAGCGAACACATTCAGATTTGTGTTTTTCTGAGCTCAGTCAAACCTCAGTGTGTGTAAAAGCATTGATGGGCATCCCTGGAATCCGGCTGTGCTCCAAGTGTCCAAATCTTGGTGGAACGATTACTTGGTACAAAAAATTCATCCCTGAGAAGTGATGATTTGCAACCTTGATGATGTCAGAAGTGAGAGGCTGGGACGTGCCTTCGTCAAGGATCAAGTTGGACACCTACAGAAGCAGAAGAAAGCACTGGCTGACAGTTCAGTTTTGGGTCATTACAATTTAAAATTTAAACTGGCTTGTTTTCAGACTTAAAACTTTTGTTGTATCTGTTTGAACCTGTGGTACCTGTAAGGGAAGGAGGGTTGGTATGATATCAATGAGCAGCCTGATCGGGCCAACCTTTGTTACCCCATTGGTCGCCTCCAACAGAACCGAGTCATTACAGTATCCTGCAGCCTGATGATCATAGATGATTAATCCCTGATTGAGATCCTCTTGGGTGAAGGATGTTAAAGGGTGCTCCTTGATTTCCCGGACAGAGGACTGAATAAAAAAAAAAAAAAAAAAAAAAAAAAAAAGGCTAATTTCTATGTTGATCATTGGGTTGTTTAATCCTGCATCACTGTAGCTAGCTTTGGATATTATGTACTTTGTATTAGTGGGGAGAAAAGAATGAGAATAAACCTACATGAGGTTTGAGGGGAAAAAAAATACATCAGTTCTAATTTTAAAGGATTAAATTTTAGGGGAAAAACTGTCACGTTTATGAGGGAAACTTGTCAGTTTGCAACTAAATCTGGTTAGGGTGCTTTTTTTTCATCAACACATTTTTGATCTACATGCAGAGATCAAAAATGTGTTAGGATTTTTTTTTT
>JARVLU010000528.1:22530459-22547450 GCA_031762415.1 Simpsonichthys santanae | reverse complement strand
CAAAGATAAGTTAGGAATTTTTTTTGTCTCCAAACCCTGTGTCATTTTTTACCACTTTTATTGTCTGTCAACAGATCACACTTGTAAATGAGTCTTCGAGGCTCAATGGGATTTATCTGTTTAAATAAAGGTTGAATGAATTAGACCACACAAAATGTCACTGAAATTTATGGGG
Source organism: Simpsonichthys santanae (assembly GCA_031762415.1). NCBI lineage: Eukaryota > Metazoa > Chordata > Actinopteri > Cyprinodontiformes > Rivulidae > Simpsonichthys > Simpsonichthys santanae. Next base: position 22,547,275 of record JARVLU010000528.1, on the reverse strand, counting down.
ATTCACCATTGGTAGAAGCAATAAGAGTATGAAAATAACAAATTAATATTACCAGGGAAAAAAATCCCCTTTCCTTGTTAATGCAAGGTTTTGCTGTTAAAAAATATCTGATGGTCAATAACTTTAGATACATTTTTTCTTCAAAATAATCAGTTCGCTTTTAGTATAACTCAATATAATTACTTTGTACTTTATATTTCAAGAAGAGTGTAAGTTGAACACTTAAACTTGACAGTTGACCAACAGATAAATACACTAAATGAAATATTTCACATCTGTAAGTACAGCACCACCATGTGTCCACATACAAAACAACAAAGTAAAACTATTGTTCTCTTCATTTACAGAGCAGCACACTTCATCTTTCAAACTTGTCAAAAAGCAAATCTGTTGCGATTTACCTTATGTAGGTGCTGCTTTTCTCCTTTTACATGATGATCCTTTTTGCTAGCGGATGATTTATAAATGATGCCCACTGCAGGAGAGTTCAAGACCGTAAATATCATCTCTGATGGCTGACTGTCTGGGTGCACCACCTACAGATACAAATGTACACGTTTTTAAAGAGTGGAGAATCAAATCATGCATCTTGAAGTTGCAATAATGTTTGACATAAATATAATATTTCTACAAATGTGGATTATTTGGTGCTCACAGAACACAAGATTTGCAGCTTTTAGAAATTCTCTCTTACCTCTAGATGTTCCCTACTTATAGAGACGTTTTGTCCCTCTTCCACCACAACTGGATGGTTGCTTTTCACAGTCGGAGGTCTCTGATGACTCTCCAAGTACACTTTTATAGGCACGCCGATGTCCAGGTGTACTTCCCTCCTCCCTCGTTCTGTACGCCTTTCTGTGCTCCTTTCTCTTGCTCTTGCGGTCACGTTGAAAACATCCAACAGCTCGTTGTTTCCACTGTGATGGTACGCCAAGCGCCCTGCCACCAGGTCTCCCTGGGTGAACACTGAAATGGCATCTGTTCCTATTATGGTCTCCCTCTGTCCATCACTGAAGCAGAGCACTCCATGTTTAGGTGGAATGAAGACCTCATACGTCACCTCCTGGGGGTCTCGGATGTCAAGGTTGCTGGTGACACTGAGATTAGCAGAAGTCAGGGATGTTATGCCACCCTGCTGGACCATTAAACCTGTGCTGTTCTCCACTTGCAGGTACGGATCCTGTGCCATCACCTGCACCATTTAGATACATGTCAATCAGAAGCAAGTCGTTGACAAATATAAATCAAAATGCTAATATATAGTGTGAACACAGAGGAAAAATAGATTCAAGGCTTCATAATGATGTATACCGGGTTCTCTATTTCTCAGCTTTTAAAACTTGTAGTTTTCTTTCATCCTTTGTTTGGTTGTCATTTTATTGATATTATTCTCCAGTAGCCCAATTCACAGCTGTCCATAAAACTACCTCTTTGCTTGTTAGTGGCACTATTACACTTGTCTCCCTCCCTCATTGAATTTTCTTCCCATCAGAGCACTCCTCTACCTCTCCAGACTCTCTTCCACCTGCTCCCTAGTCTTACTACAGATCAGAATGTTTTCTGCAAACATCAAAGTTCACAAAAATTTATGATGTAAATAAATACAATAAAATATGAAGCTTGAAAAATATTCACCTCCAGTAGAGCTGAAACGTAATGTTTCCCATCTGTTACGAAAAGCACAAAACGTCCTAAACTCACCCCGCTGTGGATAAACAACAACTTATTCTGGGGGAAGAAACAACAAAAAGCAACAATTAATTTAGTATTATTCATCTTCATAAAGAATTCAACATGTTGTTGAAGAATATGCATACATTTTATGTACCGTATTTGTCAGACTATAAGGTGCACCAGATTATAAAGTGCACTCAGTGAAACAAAACAGATAAGTCAAGCTTTATTCAACTCATTCACAATAACCACATAAAATTGGTTCAAGGTCGGTAAGCACAACCAGAATTAATACATAAGGCGCACCTGATTGTATTTCTCACTGTCGATTTTTGAGAAAAAATAAAGCATTTTAAGTGTGCCTTATAGTCGGAAAAATATGGTATAATTTGTGTTATCTGGGACTTTAAACACTTAGGGATTTTGTTTTAAAACACTCTCAGGATCAACATTCAAGTTCTGAATCCAGTGGAGTTCATAATCAGGCGATAGACTCACTAATTAACACAAGTGTAAAAAAGGTGAGGAGAAAGAGGAAAACGATTAAAACGTGCCTTTTGTTCTCAGTTTCCTACAATATATCCTTAATATTTCTAAACTTTTGGTTCCCAATTCTAAATCAAATAAAACAAACTGATTTTATCTAGATTTTTTTAAAGGCATTAAAACAGCTATAGCTACGAGCAATCATTATTTTATTTTACCATTTATCACCCACTGCCATGAAAGGCAGGCAATAATGTTGCCTGTCTTTGTGTATGTGTGTGTGTGTATTAGTCTGTCAGTAAATGATATCCTAAATCACAGGGCAAATATGAATAAAACTTTCAGACAGTAATAAGCATGTACATCTAAAACTAATTAACTTTTGGCATCAACTGGATTCATGATGACCAATAGCTAATTGGCCGTAGCAAACACAAACATGGTCATAACTATGACAATCTCATTGATACTGCAAAGGAATATGCTGTTTATTTTTTAGGCTTACGACATATAAAGTATGGAACTCTGATGAAGCACATATTCAAGAAAAATTTGCAAAAGTTCATGCTCAGTAATTCAGGTGCAAATCCAACAATGTTCAGTCAGGTGCCATCTGGAAGGTTTTTTTTTATTTTTTCTGAGACATTTCATTTGTCATCCTAAGGACTACTTCAGGCGGAGGAGCCACAAAAAACTGGATTCCCACAAATAACACACTCCCATAGTGGGGAAAAACAAACAAAGAACAACAACAACAAAAACAGTTTACTGGTGATAAGATGGTTTCTGGAGCCCACCCTCTCCCCACATCAACTCCTCTGAGGCAGTCATGCCAAAATGATAAATTGTGAAGCCATTTAAATTATACACGCTAATCTTAATTTCTACAAGGTTCTACTATAACCACTGTTTTCAGTATGACGATGGACATTGCTCACCAATATTCACAAATTTACTATGTCCATATATTGGACATTCATATTTCTTTGCAGATAAATGTAAACGCTGACCTGCTCAATGTCACGCTGCGTGAACTCGTACAGCCGATGACTGGGATCACTGGCCAGCACCAACTCCCCCATTGGAATCCCCCTCCGTGTGTAGACCAGCCAGCTGTCCTCAAAGTCGGAGTCATCGTCACGGTAACATAGATCATTTAATGTCACCAGTCTTTGTCCATCACGAGCCACATGGAAAATTTTATCCACAACCCTGACAGGTCGCTGATCATTGACGAGCTGTACAGAAATATTAAAGACTTGCTCTTCTGTGGTCGTGTCCTCTTTCTTGTTTGTGTGCTTGTGCGGTTTCAAAACAATAATTTGAAACGTAAAGCGATCCTGCTTGGTCTCACTGTCATCGTGAACGTACATGATGCGCTCCTCATTGATATCTTGATTTGTGAACTTCACAACATTGTCATTGATTGAAGTTGAGTTGGACAGGTTGATCTTTCGTATCTGCCCATACTTCGGACTCACTGTAACATTGTAATAGATCTCCAGAGTACTCGCTGTGTGAGTGAACAAAACGTCTTTGGTGATGACTTTGCTTGCTCCTTCCAAGATGGAAAGACCTTTGTTCACGATGGTGATGGCAGTCGACTCAGCTTTGATGTTGATTCTGAAGTCGTATGGTGCGGAGGTGGCGTGCAACAAAAACACCTGAAAGCTGAAGGAGTCTCTTGTGTCATCGTGCAGCCTGTTGAAGAGTTCGTACTTCACCAAACCATCCGTGATGTTCTTCTGGCTAAAGGTTGAGTTCCTTTGCAGAACCTTTCGGTTGAGGAACAGCTGCCCTTTCTTTGGTACTGTCAGGAGCCGGAAGAAGATATCGCCCTCGCTGAGTTTAACACCCTTAGAAATCACATGGAGGTCTTCAGGAGTAAGAACAGCAGTCTCAAGGCCGTTGATTTCCATCCTGCTTCTTGTCACCTTCAACTGAACCCACTGTACCTCTATGGGGAATACAATCTCCTCTTTGGGTTGAGCGTTAATGATAACCCTACATTTGAAGTAATCAGTGACGTTCTGTGTCTGGATGCCATGGTAGGTGCTTACATATCGGATCTTTTTCCTTTCCAAAAGTTTCTGTGAGAAGAAGGTAGTTGACTTCCAGTCGCCACTTGAGTGTAGCCTCTGAATCTCACCATATTTTGGCAACTCTGTGACATCATACCAGATATCTACAGTGTTGTCTGCCACATTAACCCTTGCTGCAAGGTGACCAGTGGTAATGATGGAAGTTTCGCCTTGGTTTACCTCTAGTCCAGTATTGTTCACCAATCGGTATTCAAGTTTTACAGCAATAATCCTTAAAACCACTGTGTTGCTCACCTGGGAAGATGAAAAGACACAACATATGTGGGTGAAAACCAACAAAAAGACAAAAAAGCACTGAGAAAAGGTAAGCAATGGAAATGGAAGAGCATAGCTAAATTGTAAATGGACTGTACTTATATGGCGCCTTTCTGTCTTATCGAGACACTCAAAGCTCTTAACACTCATTTACCCATTCATACAGCACTAGATCTCTACAAAGCTAATGGAACAAATCATTCTAAAGAGATTAATCAGTGCTTTAGATCACATTCATACACCAAAGGGACACACATTGGAGGCTTCGAGGGGTTCAATGGGACACTTTGGCATGTGACTGCTGGTGGATTCGAACCCCCAAGTCTTGCATTGGAGGACGACTGCTCTAACCAGTTAGCCACAGCCGCCCAAATAGATATATGGTGAGCAAAGAAATAAAATAATGAGAAAATAGCAATTTGACCCTAAACATAATCAGTTTACTGGCTAAGATTTCTGTGTTTATTGCATTTTTTAAAAGCCAATATTTGACTCACCCTTTGTCCGTCACTGACCCTGAGTGCCAGCCTGGAGGCAGAAACCCCTGTGTGCACAAAGCTAATCTTACCCTCCTGCAGATCGTTTAGAGAGAACAAGTTGATAACCCTGGGGAAAAAAAGGCATATTTGACATTTCACTCGTTATCTCCTTTTTTCTGCCTAAACACGTATTTATCATGCAACTAAACTATGTTCTCAGCATTTACAATACATGTAGAATATAAAGCTCTCCGAGAAGATTTTCAAGGATCTATCAGTTACATCAGCCATAGCACCCACCTGCCAGGGTAATCATGGTGCTCAAGGTACCCAGCTTGAGCGTTGAGGTTACCCATGGAGCTGAAAAACAGCTCTTCAGAACTGCTGTCTGGGTCTGACACACTCAGCACATCTGTTGTCAACTGAGATCAATGTGAATTCATTAATCAACACAAAAATAACATTAAAAAAATTGCATCATTCACACATTCTGCAACGCATACCTTTCGTTTGGACTTCTCCAGCAGAGTAAAAATGTTTCCCTGAGGCAAGCTGAGGACTGGAGCATCATTAACAGGGCTTATGCTGATATCAAATCGGTGCAGCTGATTGTCCTTCAGAAACACTGGAAGCTCCTTCTTATTGCTGGAGAAAACTGAAAATGTAAAGAAGTCACTCGTGCCCTCTGAACCACTGTGGACGTACATGACCCGGCCCTGCTTCAAGTCCAGCAGACTGAACGTCCAATCCTTTTCCTCTGCGCCCACTGTAATATTTATCTCCTGCTTTTCATCAGGCAACCTGTCTGGATTTGGACCGAGGTTCAGACGGAGCTGGCCGTGAACCGGATGCTCCTCAATGCGGAACACTAACTGTGATGGAGAGATCCCAAGTTTACGGAAATCCAGACTCACCTGCAAACAGAAATAAATGTCAAACAATGCACAAGACAAATCCAACACACATACAAGCAAAATATTTAAAAATTTTACCTTTAAATGTTTGGGTTCCAGCAGGGCCTGGCCTCCTTCGGCTACCTCCAGCGTTCGTATCAACAAAACAGTCTGGCTGACGTCTTGTGTGGCTGTTGGATCAAACTCAGGAGGGTCTGTTGGGTTTAAGATAATCACTGTCTTTGGAGCTTGCCCTATGCTACAGCCCACAGTAATGTCTTTGGTGACTATGGCATGAGGTAAGCCAGTTTTCCGAGCGTTTACTCGAATATTTCGGAGGCATCCTTTAAAGGAGCCTTCTCCTCTTCCTTTCAATGGCACAAAAGGCAATCCTGCATTTTCCAGTGCATCAGCGTTTAATCCTCCAAGAATAAAAGCCCCATGGAGTTGGACGCCCTGAAGCTCCTGACTCAGGCTGGCTTTCACCAACTCCTTACCTACCTTCAGTTGGACACTATGAGGCAGCAAGTGCAGCTGGATGGTGTACCAGGACTGGTTGCTGTGGACACGTGTCAAGGAATGCAACTCAGTTTTACTCTCTCTTCCATTTCCAACTGAAGCCACTAGGTGACCATCTCTTATCTCAATGGCTACAAACCCTCCCTCACTTCCAGAGCTATACAAGACCATGCCGTTTTCTTCTGTTGTGGAGGTGTACAGTTCACATTCAAATGTCCCCCCTTGAAGTATTTCCCACCGTGGGAGCAAAATAAAGGCTTTAGAGCTGAAAAAATTCACAGGATCTTCTTCTGTTGCTGAAAACTGTGGACTACAACCCATAGATACCTCGTGGATGCGTTTGTATCCAGATTTCTGCTTGAGATTGGACAGTAGGTTGTGATCATTGAAGACAAATTCATCCATGCAACCTCTAAACCCAGTTGTGATATTTCGAAGGTACGGGTGGTTCAGTTCGGCGGTCCCACCAACGAGGAGCCCATCTTCAACACTGAGCTCCAGATCTGGTCCTGGCATTTGTAGATTTGTGTGAGAGGTTCGGTCCACTATCATGCTGATATTGTGGTGTGTGTGGTTGAGGTCCACTGTGTGCCACACAAGATCATTAAGCTGGATGCCCCTTTCTGAGCGCAGCAAACGCTCACCTGAGCCCAGGTTTAGGCGCACCTGACATGTGAGGGTGGAGACGAGAAGGAAGGGTTTATTCATGGACAGCTTATTATTATCATTATTATTATTATTATTATACCGTTACATAAACTACAAATTTTAGATAAAATAATACAAAACAGTCAACACAACTGTGGTTGTCTCCTTTAATCTCAGTCGTGAAGGAACTTGTTGAAAATTGAAGCCAATGCCAGGGGGGTTACTTTCTTCCTTTAGTCATGAAATCTGACACCATGATGCATGCCTTCTTTCTGACTTGCCCCTGGATTGTAAAAACCAACATATCTCAGCTAAATGTTTGGCTGCAATGTCCCAAGGCATTTCTTTTCTTTCCTTGCATGTGTGAAGCATTCCTTATGGGAGATTCCAACAACTCTATAGTCCTAATACTAACATTGACATCGATTTTATTTCACCTAAACAAAACAACAAAAAAAAAAGTTACATCTCTTGTTTCCCTGTTTCCATCCAAAAGCGGTCAGTTACTTTCTATGTGTCTTAAATGATCAAATCTTACCTGCAGATGTCCAGAGATCAGCTCCAAAAGCCAAAAGTCTCTGCTTCCTGCAGCTAAAAACAGCAGCCCAGACTGGCTGGAGGTTTGAAATCGCACATGGATCAACGTCTGAATGGACTTCTCCACTGTCCGCAGGTGAATGTAGCTTCTGCCATAGAAGGAAACTGCACGACAGAAAAGGAACGTAGAGAAAACATTTAATCCAAAGATATGGTTAGATAGATAAACTTTATATATGTGTTCATTAGAATGTTTAGATGAAAACAAAGCAGCTTTCCACAAACTAAATATTTAAAAAAAAATGCTTGTGGTGATATTATACCACCTTGGTGATGATCACTAAGCCTGTCACGATAAACAATAAATCAATTTATTGCATGATAAATGAAAATTATCGACCTCGTTTTCATTTCTCAGCATTATCGTTTCTTCATGTCTCTTCCTACTGAAAACACTGGATGACAAAAAGATCAACTCTGGTGCTCTTCACTGACCCCTCCCTTTCTCATTTCTCTTTAAAATCCATTTTAAATTTCCAAAATCACATTTTTGTATCATTAAAAGTAGCTAAGCTACGAGCTAAGCTAACAGGCAGACCTCGGGGAAAAACACTCTGTCCTGTCAAAGCTCCAAAATTCACGGTTGAAACCTGTGCCTTCATGTAAAAAGTTGTTTTTCTCTAAAAAAAAATAAGCCAAGAACTTGTTTACCGATTTTTATTAAAAGCTTTGTGTGAAAAATGCTATGCTAAAGAGCTCAAATCACACCGAGCGTCCACCATTTTGAGAACCAAAGAGAGACAGCCCATGACATGTCAAGGGGCCTCCTTCCCATTTTTCTCAGAGACACGCTGCTCGTTCCCTCACTATCCAGCCTTCGGTTCAAACAGTTTTATACTGCCATCTGTGCAAAACAAATGAACAAACATTTCTCTGTAAATTTGACAATAATTATTAATTATTGTCAAATTTCTAACAATATAATTGTTTATCGCAATAATTTCTGAGACAATTAATCGCCCAGCAAAATTTGTTAACAAGACAGACCTAATGATCACTCGCTAATTTGCTAATCCATTAATCTAATGTGACTGATTTGTCAATGTGGTGTCTATTCTGCACTTAGCAGCTTTTATCTGAATTCAATTAATGGCTGTTAATGGATTCCATGCGCTGATGCTCATTAGACTTTACCGTTTGACCCAGATGACACAAACTGGCCTTTTACGGGTACAAAATGTAACATCAATTGTCCAAGATTTGGTGCTGCTTTTCAGTCTGCATGCTGTGAAATTAGAGAATAAATGTCCATGTAAATGAGCGTTTTATTCATGTCTTTGGCAATGCAAACTTTTCCATAAGATTGTTTAATGCGTTTGACATTGTGTGTATATGCTAACACAGACATGCTGTTTCCCAGGTTAGGTTGCATCATCTTTTACAAGCTAACATGTCGTTGTTGTCAAAATGAGTCTGGACCTAGTGATTGCACTATTCCATGCATCATACATGTTATTGTTCCTAACGATTTGAACCATATTAGCACCAAATGCACTGACAACACATCCTATAGCTGACACATGGTGTTTTCAGTCTTGACAGATGTGGAAAATCTGTTTTAAACAGTACATGTAGAGCATACTGGCATTTACTGAAGCCAATGTGCCTTTCCATTAAGTGTGGATGATAAAAAGAGTAAAGTTGTCTTGATTTCCATTGATTTGACCTACAAAACAGTGGTAATGGAGCACTCCGTCCAAACGAGGGTCCATTTGTGGAAACATAAAACATATACAGCAAATAGAGGTCAGAGAGATCCATCTGTGTGTGTCTGTGTGAGCTTGTGGCATAACTCTCACAAACAAAAGGTACAGCAGTAAATGCATCAAAGTAATTGTTTTTATGACTCAACTAAGGAAGTATAAAAACAAAAACTATATATAGCCTAGCTGTAACTATATTAAATCTTCAGTGTTATCATTAAATTGGAGACGAAAATAAAACCAAAGTTCTCACATAAGTAAAGTTTTCTTTGTTCCCATTTGGCACAACCCAGACTTTTATATGAAGAAAACAATTCTATCTGCCAGTTTTCACTTTCTAAAATACAGATCATGATAATTGCTTCTGCGTTAAAATCAATTTCATTTTGTATTTTGTGATTAGGAACTATTTATGATTTAGAGTTAGACACAAACATCTTGATCACCAACACTTATTAGGTTGAAAAATAGCAACAATAAAAAAAAACCCTCAAAATTTTGTTGTAAGTTTTGAAAATAGACAAACTTTATATTTAAAATTCTATATAGTTCCTACTTCTGTTTACTGACTGGAAATGCTAAAATTAATGAATAAAGCTGTTATTATTGGTGATAAGACTGGTCCAAGTGAGAAGGACTCCGTCAGCAGGTTGGCCCAGCATGCCCATAAGCCCATGGTCATTATAACCCATGTGCGTCCTAATCTGCCTATATGATACCAGCACAGTGGATTACTGTACTGTATTAGTAATCTTCCTGCAGACACCTTGAGTGAGGGTGTGCGCCATTTATTAACCTTTATTTAACCAGGCAAAGCCCATTGAGATCACATATCTCTTTTGAAAGGGGGGCCTGGGTCTGAAAGGCAGCCCAACATGCATGTTTTTGAACTTGCTGTTCATGTGCTGTATAAGCTTTTTGTCTTTGCAGACCAAATACAGTAGTTGTTGAGTGGCAAAGAGTGCAGAATGATCTTGCTGATGCTATTTCAATTTTGTGATACTTGTAAGGAATTGTTCCAATAAGCAGTGGAGCATCATATCAACCAACCACCTCACGGTGTCAAAATAGGGTCAAGTATAATCCATAATGTTGCCATATGTTCACAATACTGGATTAAACAATGTGCTCCACCTGTCAAGACAACACCAACATCTATGTCGCCTTTATCTTGGAGCAGATTTTAATTCAGTTGGATTTTACTTTGGGATGAAAAGTATGCATGGCAAATGTCCTGAATGCATGCAAACAACAAGTGTTTTGGCAACCTGATGTTGCAGCAATATAAATACAGTGCAGTTTGACATATGTTTTTAAAATATCACATCATAATGAGTGGTTTTTTTTTTTGTCTCTCTCTCTCTGCAACCTTACCTCCATGAACGTGCCCAGAAATCAGCAGGACAATGATGAGGTCAGCCAAAAGCCTTCCCATTGTGGATGAGCTTCTTTTTATCTAATCAACTGTAGAGCAACATCTGGTTGCCCGATTCTGCAGTCCATGCACAGCACTCTGCATGTCACTCCCATCAGCTGCAACTTCCAAACAGTTTGGATTTGTTGCAGAACTCTGAAAGCATCTACCTGAGCAGAGCAGTCAAGCTGAAGCTCCACCCTTAGCTCCTCCCATCGAACCCAGGAGGATGCAGTACCCAACATGAGCACAGGGGGGCGGTGTTAAAGCGCATACAGGAGAAGAGGAGTGTGAAGTAGATTCATTTCAAAGGGCCTGAAACTGGATGAGTGATGTTTGACACAAATGAAGCTTGGCAACGTGGTGACCAGGTCTCCCTGTGTTTGTGGGACTGCACAGCATTTGTCCCCCAAATTAGGATAATGTTTCACATTTTGATTAACGTTGCTTCACAAAGGTGATCACATACACTTTTTAAATTAAAACTAGATTAAGGTTAAAACAAACAAATCAGAAGAAACGCATGAAAGTCGATGAAAATGTGCACATTTAGGCCAATCTTTGCTGCTTATGGAAAAGCACAAACACAAAAGAGCAAATAAATAAATAAAACATAGATGCTATGGTTCATAATAAAGAGAAATTAAAGAAAACAGTAATAATATGAGATAAAATACTGAAACTAAAAATAAACCCTGAGATTATAAGCATCAGCCTCACTGTGCTAACACCGACGAGGTTCAGTTGCAACAATGTTTGGCTAAAGTGTAGCAGTTTAATATGAGTTAATGTAGCATTGTTTCATGCACTGGTATGTTTTTGAGCTGTTTAATAAGATGGAAAAGTTACATAAAAAGGTCCCAATGATCAGCTTAGCCCTGCTGGCGACCTTTTTAACTGGTGGAATGAACAAAACTCACAAATAAAAGGCATTGAACTGGATTATCTCATTGATGGAGGAAATATCTCCCAAACGGCTGTGAAGGTCCAGGATCTCTGATGTAAACAGGGACAGCCTTCATCTCCACGCTGAAGGATAAGTCAGTAAATTTACTGTGCATTTTGATGAACAGAGATCTGTGAACTGATGCTAATTCAAACATGTCTTTTTTTTTTGTTTTGATTTAAAGGTTTAGCTCTCAGGATGCTGATGCAGCAAGGTCTTAAATGAGTCCCACCCAAACTGGGTTGAGCTGCTGACGGGTCCTCTCAGGTTCAGAGGGGTGGTGTGCTGTAATGAGCCTGGATCCCATGCTGAGAGGATTATGGTCCTGTTTCCTGGCCAGGAAAAGTCTTAAAAGCTGTAAACCTATCAAAGTGGCATTTTATTTGTAGTTTATTTTAAAAAAAAAACTGCAGTAATGGGATAAATTATTATGCTCATGAGATGAGCTTGTGTTTCAGTTCCTGCTTCTGCCAGTGCTCACCTTCTTGCTGCTTAGATGTGCTGACTAGTGGCGATTTTAACCTCTTTTTTGAGGTGCTCAAGCACCCCTAATTTTAACTCAGCAGCACCCCTGAAAATAAAGTAAAGCGAATGAAAATAAAACCTGCAGCAATGATCAGCTGAATACAACAGTGATCGACAGGAAGTACCACATGTTCATCTGCACAAAGGTAACCGCAGGTAAATCCTGCATTTTCTGTTGTGCTTTATATGTAGATATATGTTGCAACTTCTGGTTGCACAAGCTTACTATTTGTTTGCTATGATCAGTTAACACTAAACTGATTATGTACAAAGCATTTTTTAGGTTGTGCAATGTAAAGAAGAGTGCTACGTCTGTAGCATCTTAGCTAGAGGCTGCTAGCTTAGCGCCACTTCTTGTTGTGCTGAGCTCTCTGAAATAGTTGTTGAATAAAGTGTTTACTTGTGTAGGTAAAAGTAAATGTTTAACAATAAAACACAGCAAAATGCAGGAAATGGCATCTACCGTATTTTCCAGAGTATAAGTTGCCTCAGTAAAAAAAAAAAAAATAATGAAGAGGGAAAAAAACATATAAGTCGCTTCAGCGTATAAGTCGCATTTATTATGCATCACAGCTGCCCCGTTGTGTTTATTATACCTTCATTTATTGGTCAAAATGGCTTAATTTTGCCTGTGCGGCGCAGCGCCATCCATCCAGCCATCTTGGCTGGAGCTGTTCTCCAGCGTTCCTCCGCCTGCACCATCTGAGCGAAGCGAGCGCGCACAGGAGGACTCGTTGTTGCAGTTCTTAGAAATTTAAAGCATCGGTCAAAAATTGTATGAATATTGAAAAAAACAAAACAACCACATATAAGTCGCTTCCACGTTAAGTCACATGACTGACAATTCTATGCTCAAAACTGTGACATACGCTGGAAACCAACAGTTTTCAGTCAGGTCATCTGGACAGTTTCTTTTGTCTTTTCTTTTTTTTTCTTTCTTTTTTTTGTGCTGAAATGTTTCACCTTCCATCCAGAAGGCTTCATCAGTCAATGAAACACACAACGCAAAACTGATTCTTCCCCCACCAGCTTACTCCAACGTGGAACAAACCAGTTATGTTGGAGCTAAGATGGTCTGTTTGGCACGCCACGTCCTCCGGTGCCGACCCTCTCCCTCGTCGACAGTCATGTCAAAGTGGTCCAAAACCAACAAAGTCCATGCTCAATAATCCAGGTCTACAATCCAGGTGAAATGTTTTGGCACAAAAAAAGAAGAAACTGTCCAGATGACCTGACTGAAAATTGTTGGATTGTATACATGCACATTTCATTGTTTGAGTTTTTAAAAATCTGCAAAATACTATCTTTTTTAAACCCCTTTACAAGTCTCAAAATGTAAAAATATCAATGTTAACAATCACTGAATGTTTTTAATTTTATCATTTCATGCCTACTGACCAGAAAAGCCCCATCTAACAAACAAAGCGGCCCGTGAGCCACCAATTGATAATGAAAATCGTAGCAGGTTTTGCAGCTCTGGACATGTTTGATTTAGTGAACGAAGGGACAGAAATGGCTCTTTTGATCCTAAAGGTTGCAGACTCTGAGAAATTTGCTCCCTTTATTTTTCTAGTGATCACTAAAAACCATTTTCTTGTGTTTTTTTGTAGTTACCTGCCTGCACATGCATTTTCTCCCTGCGCAAGCTCCTGGAACAACACCTTTGTTATTCTTCACCTGCAATAGGTATTTGAACATTACTGGCCTTTAGTCCCATGTCGCTCTCCACTACGTGTACAGTTACCTCTTGGCGTCGCTCGCTTCCCACTGGAACTGAAATCCTCCAACCTCTCCCAGACCTGTGAAGAAACAACAAACAGTAAGAGCCATACCTTCTGTCTAACCACCATGTAAAGAATATTTCTTGAGTCAGATAATCTAATCCCATGCCTTACAGATCCTCGTGGCCCCATTCCCTGTCGACAGTAAAAACACTTTTACGTCCTGTTTCTGAGTCTTTTCGGTCCCTGGAATAACAAACTCTGGTTTTCAACTCGAGCCAAACTTAACCTAAATGATAAAGGTCCCGACTAAAACAACAAACTAAAAATTTGCTGAAATTTTTAGTTGCTTTTACTCTTTTATTTTGTCTGGTTTCATCAAATAGAATGTAAGATTGTGTTAAAAAAAATAAAAAAGTTGCAGTAAGTATAATGGCATAAAAAAATGGGGTTACATCTATAACCACTTTTGGGTTTTCACTTTCATACGAATGGTTTGCACAACTTTGTTGCTCATTTCCCTGCAGGTAAGGCCTGTGACCAAACAGTGAAACAAAAGCTGAAAGAATAAACAGCTTATTGAAAGGCTGATGACAGAAAGCAGTTGAGCAACCTCAGACAAAAATAACTTGCTGCACAATCGACTAAAGCTAATGGACTGTGACAGCTGGTGGTGAAGCGGGTGGCTTGGTGCACAAACAACCAACAGAAAACAGTTTGTTGACCCTGAAAAGTGTTGGTGACTCGAACCACAGCCGTGTGGGATTGGTACAACACACGGCGGACAGGAACCACCTGGCTAAGAACCATCCAAACAGCATGAAGCAGGAAGAGATGAGATAGGGGACTGTTTAACCCCAGCAGCAGCTAAAACAACAAAAAAACACATCGAGCATGTGGAAGGACAAGCCTAAAAGCTCTCTGCTCCTTCCATCTTTCTATGTCCGTGTAAAGAAAACAGCAAGTCAAATCCCGCTTCCCTCTTGGAAAAATAACGGATGCCAGCCTCCTTTGGTTTCCTCTCCCCCATGCTTTCCATCCTTCCTTCCTTCCTCACCTTTTGTATCCAGGGTGGTGCAAGCTTGCACACGCGTTGGCTTCAGCTTCCATGAGGAGGCCAGAGTTTGTCCATTGATTTTTAAGCTGCTGAACAAACTGTGAAAAGCACAAAAATCTGGTCACATGATCCACCTGTGCAGACGAGATGAATGAGGTATTTGTTTTTAGCATGGAAGTTAAAAGAAACAAGTTAATGGAAGGAGGATTACCGGTAATAGGAGTTAGTTTTTGTGTGGACATTTTATGTGTGAAAACAGTATTTTTTCTATTTATGAGCTGAATATGTTAGAACGCTGAGAGAAAAGGGCCAGAGTTAGAAACAAAAAGAGTAGCTTAGAGAAAATGATGCATAAAATATTTTATATACGTACCAGTACGGTATTTGGATGTTTCCTCTACAAAAATTGGTTCAAGTTTTACCAAGAAGAAAAAAAATTGGGATAATGATATAAAATGATATGTTTTTTCAAACTCAAAATTATCTTAATTTTTTATTTAAAAATTGCACATTTTAGTTTCTTTTTGTGTTGCTGTTGTTGTTTTTTTATTTTTTTTTATTTTTCAGGGGTCACCACAGCGAGTCTTCCTCTCATTCTGGAACATCTTAAACCCAGTCTTAAAACTGGACAATGTGTCATCCTTACGAACAGAAACTGGAAGTTGGATCCACAAGAGAGGAGCCTGATAAATGAAAGATCTTCCTCCCATTCAGCTTTTGGAAACTCTAGGAACCACGAGTAAACCTGAAGTCTGAGAGCGAAGGGCTCAGTTTGGAAAATATGGAACAATAAGCTCTGCAATATAAGATGGAGCTAGGTTGTTGAGAGCTTTGTATGTTAGAAGTAAGATTTTGGATTCAGTTCTAGATTTGACAGGGAGCCAGAGGAGGGAAGCTAAAACTGGAG
Organism: Simpsonichthys santanae; assembly: GCA_031762415.1. NCBI lineage: Eukaryota > Metazoa > Chordata > Actinopteri > Cyprinodontiformes > Rivulidae > Simpsonichthys > Simpsonichthys santanae. The sequence continues at coordinate 22,531,349 of JARVLU010000528.1, read as the reverse complement.
AGATATGATCTTTCCCACTAACTCCCATTAAGACTCTGGCAGCAGCATTTGGGATTATGTAACTGACGACTTTTTAGAGAAGTATTTGGACACCCAGATAACAAACCATTGCAATAGTCCAGTCTATATGTAACAAATGCACAAACCAGTTTTTCTGCATTATTTTTGGATGAGCTGTTTCTAATTTTAGAGACATTACGAAGGTGGAAAAAGGTGGTTCCATTGTTGTTTATGTTCCATTGTTAATTTTAAAAAAAGGTTGGGGGTGTCTGAGATTTGCAAATCATTGCATTTTCTTTGAAATTTTCATTTTACATCACATCCTGGCGTTTTCAGAGTTTGGTTGCTGGTATGCTGTGCTCGAATTAATTTTACTTTTTGCAAGTCTAAAAATTTCACGGTTCATAAAAGAGGTATGCCTTCGTGTGCATGCTCCATGTGTGTGCCTCATGCCTCGTCAGACATATCAGGGAACCTTTCAGATATTTGATCTTTTTTTTTATTTATTTTGCAAAAATATGAAACTTGCTGCTGAGACCAGTTGTCACCATTTGCTTGGGGACACCTCGAAGACTTTGTTGATTTCTCTCTCCCTCTCTTCACAAAGCAGTAAGCGATGGCAGTGTGAGTCATTCTAGCTTAAATAGCTCACTTATAAAAAAAAAAAAAAAAATGAACTAATAAACTACCTGTAGCTATGCAAACTAATTTAGTAGACAAATTGTGAGCATACCATTAAAGTAATACTTTGTAGTTCCACATTTTCCACTTCAGAAAAGTGGCTTCTTTTTTTAATTCAACCTTTATTTTTACAGGTTAGTCTCATTGATACTTGAGGACTAATTTACCAGAGAGATCTGTTAAAAAATAAAATAAAATGAAATATATAT
>JARVLU010000528.1:22501148-22530359 GCA_031762415.1 Simpsonichthys santanae | reverse complement strand
AAGATATATATGTGATTGATCAATGTTTATTTTGTTTAACTTGAATTTGATGAATTATGTATTTAGTTAATATATATATTTGAATGATTGTTTTAAATTGATGGCTTGAATTGATGTTGCATTATGAGGGAGCAGATATAATAAGATAATTTCTTCTTCTGCTTCCTTTCATTTTATGTTTTTTTTTATATATTTTTTTCTGTAATTGTATTGTGTTTTATTGAAATGAAATGAATAAATAAATAAACAAACAAACAAACAAACAAACAAAATACTTGAAAAATGGCAAAACACATTTTTTTTCTGTTTTAACAACTCATCAACTTTTGCAACAAATTTAATTCAGTGCTCAGAAAATGCCTTTTCTCTAGTCCCAAAGTATGTGTGCTTTGTTTTGTCATATAATCACTGCAATAGTTTTATGAACATAATACAACTTTCTACATTTGAACTTGTGATGTTGGGCTCTTTCGCACCTGCACCATAATAATTTAGTAATTTTGCTGGGATGATAGCCTTTATGCTTATTTTTAAGGATGCTGAGTATTTAAACTAGATTATTTGCAGGGCTCTGGTCGGCAATTGGAAATTGGCCACATTAAATATATAGTTTGCATGAACTAAAAACAATTAAAACATTGTTTTAAAAAAGTATCCAAAACTTTTACTAGTAAAATATCTAAATCTAACAATTTTTCTTCCTTCAGTAAGTATTAATCCAAGTCAAAATGTTTATGTAACCTTTTGAGAACACATAATGTCCTATAACTTGATTTCCCTGCTCTCTTTTCCTTTCTCCTCCCCATTGTTTTCCGTTGTTGCAACTGGAATGAATCACTCCCATGAGTGGAGCAGGAGAGGCACTTCACACTGAAAAACAAGCAAACTCTTCCCTCCCTTTGCTGTTTACTGTGCAGAGGTTGGTAGACCAGATTCAAGTCTTGGCCGGATGTTGATTTATGAAAACCTTGAGCCCTGTTGTGCTGATAATCATCCAACCCAAGCACAGGGTTATCAGCTCATCTCACTACTGATGCTGCACCGAATCTTATGAAACACAAGTAAGAAAGTCAAAGGTGATCTGCCTGGAAAAACCTTCTTTTTGACTGAAAATTTTGCGCGACTGATCCATCTGAATAGTTACATAATAATAATAATAAAAAGAAGAAAAAGTTCTGTTTAGTAACAGTTACATGAATGCAAACCTTTTATTTTGAACATTTGCAGGTTAAGTTAAAGTAAAACATATTTTAAGAATTCATTGTTATGACGAGATTACATCACTGTGCAATAGTGATTGGAGTGGAAAAAAAAAAAAAAAAAGAAAAAGTCTCCAAAATTAGAGGTAAACACCGAGAGGACCCCTCCCACAACAAACTGTCCGGGAACATCTGAAGCTGAGGGAACAACTGCAAATGCAGACAGGCGGGAATGTTTGCCGTGACTCGTTAGTGACGCACTATTTGTTGCCGTGCCATGCTTCGGTGCACTCACTGTGGGAGAGGGACACTTTTTGTACTTGTTGGGGGGGAACTCAGGGAGGGGTTTTGATGTGAGACAGAGAGGGTGTTCTCCTTTCGCTTCCGTCCTTCCCTGAAAAAGGCAACCACCGCGCCCCCTTGGCCTCTTGGCCTGTCTCCTGCCCTCTCCGCCCCTCCCAACTCTCCCGGTGTTCCTAATGCTTTTCCTGTACAACAAGGGATCTGTTCCTACAAGGTGTGGGTCAGACCTAATTAGCAGACAAACTGAAAACCCACCCTGTCCATACAACTAGAAGTATTAAACTTTAGCAATGCCTTGTGTAAACAGTGAACAACGAGACACGGAGGATGGTAGAAGAATGTCACTGTTTTATAAAAATGACTCTACCATTCCTGGTATAAGTGCATGTGACCTGCTGCATTTCATTCTAAAGCTTTAAACAAAATGTACGATCTATTACCATTGGAGTATGTGATGGAGATGACTCTCAGCTACCACCACACCAAACTTGAGCGTAATATCTGTAAAATTAACTGATATACAGTAGTAGCATATTGCGGGGGTTACGTTCCAGCCACCCCTGCAATAAGTGAAAAATTGCAAATTAGGGATGTTATATTTATTTTCAGATAATGTTAAACTATTATTTTAATATATGAATGTTTCTGTTAACTTATTTTTTTTATATGAATATTTCTGTTCAGTGCCCTGAGACGACTTCTGTTGTGACTTGGCACCATATAAATACATTGAATTGAACTGAATTTATTTAAGTATTTATATATATTTTAAGGCTTTAAAAACCCTGCCCACGCTCTTGCGATGTTCTTAACAATGTTCTAAACTCTCTGCTCAGAAAACGCCTTTTCTCTAGTTCCAAAGTATATGTGCTTTGTTTTGTCATATAATCACTGCAATAGTTTTATGAACATAATACAAATTTCTACATTTGAACATGTGATGTTGGGCTCTTTCACACCTGCACCATAATAATTTAGTAATTTTGCTGGGATGTTAGCCTTACGTTTATTTTTAAGGCTGCTGAGTATTTAAACTAGATTATTTGCAGCCCAAAGAAGAAGACGTTAGCTGTCAAGGTCAGATTTACTCCAAAAAATAATTAATTATGAGTAGATGTTTCTGTATTGATTACTCTGAGAGTTTCATTAAACTCTGTCCACCCATTCATAAGAAACTGTGCTAACAGAATGCAAAAGATATGTATACAGATGCAGGCAATTGCATAATCACCCCTTTTTAATGGTGGCAACATTTAACCCAAATGCAACATACTGTACAGTATTGTCATATCTGCCTTAATGTTTACTACATAATATATTAGGGTTTAAATTTTTGGATCATGTTTAAAGAAAAGCTTTGAGCTGTAAGTTTGGTTTGTTTTGGCTTCCTGCTCTTTACTGGAATGATTTTTCTAAAGAAATTACGGTAATCCATTTCATCTCTCCCTCAACATTGCAAAGAACCATGTGGTCACAAATCAACATTAGACAATTAATCGCAGAAGTCCACAATCTGAAGAAGGATTTATGTTGCCAATACTTATTTAAATTAAACAGCCAGCTCCTGAACGTCCAGTGGCATGTTGCCCAGATTCCCCATTAATCACTGACTCACACCTACTTTCAAATTATAGTGTCTGGATAAAGCTGAAAACATGAGTGAGACGTTTGAAAATCAACATGAGTGCATTTAGCAAGTTTATATCTTTCATCAGTTTCTGTTATGTAAGTGGCTAAAAAATAATAAAATAAAACCAGTTTGCACAAGTTTGTTGTAAACCTTTTGTGTGTGCACCACCGAGCTGGAGGGAACACGGCTTGTTTCCTGTTTTGTCACGGTCAAACCCCTCCCCCTTCTGTTTCCTTCTCTGGGATTTGACTGTGCACCTGCACCTTCGGGCCAACTCTTTCGTCTGCTTATTTCCAACCAAATGGACACTGAGTTTATCAGCTGTGGAGAAACAATACAGCTGCTCGGTGAAAATATGTTTGTTTGTCACTGACTCTCAGCAGCACACAATAGAAAGTCCAGGATGCCCTCAGATTCCTTTACATTCTTCTTGGGTTATGTTGACAATTTATATTTGGATATAACAATGAATGTGATGTTATATCCATCTTATTATGTAGAAGAATGTGAAAAATGCAAGACTCTAGACTTAATTTAGGATTCTTGGTCATAGAAAAGGAGTACATTGTAAACAAGATGCCATTTTTTTTCCTTTTGATTATTTTACTCAAATTCTGAAATTGTGTGGCATTTACTAAATTGTGTAAGTCTGTTACATTAAATGCTAAGTTAAAAAAAAAAAAAAACTGTAAGCAAACTATAACACCATGATTGAACTCCACAAAATAGACATACATTTTTCCATAGCCTATGTAAAATGTAGTGGTTTCATAAAAAAGGCGGGAAATTTGTAAAATGATTTCAAGTCTACTGAGTTTGTTATAATCATCATCCTGGATCCTCCTAATTATTTTTAAACATCCATAAACATGGCATTCTATCATCCAAACTGTACATTATTAAACATTCAAAAAGGTAGCATAACGTATAGCAATTTCACCATAAAAGGCGGGAAAATTGTAAAATGACTTCAAGGCCACAGAATTTGTTACAATTATCAGCTTACATCCTCCTAATTATTTTAAACATCCACAGCATAACATGACATACTATAATCCAAACTGTACATTACTAAACATTCACAAAAGACACATTTAGCGTAAAATGTAACAATTTCACCATAAAAGCTGGAAAATTGTAAAATGACTTCAAGTCCACATAATTTAAAATGATCATCTTCCTTATTCTTCTATACATCTTTTTCATGTAAATATGGCATTTTTGTCACTTGCATTAGACAAAAATGTCACAAATGTCAGGAACACCACTGCATGTTAGCATCCATGATCCACTCAGTAAAAAGTATTGTATTAAATATTTAGTGCATTCTAAAATACACATTGATCTTTCTCAAAGATTTTTAAACTCAAACCATAAGTTGTGATGATTTAATAATAATAATAAAAACAATATCCCAGCAGTTTAAGCCTTTTAATGTTTAGTGTTTTTAAAATCAGGTAAAGGTTTCATTTAAAAAGCATTGTTGTATACAAAATTCTGAACAATGAAAGTTGTAAATGTTTACCTGTACATTATATTGTCAGAACTGAACTGTCAGGTATTTTTCCAACCACATCAAAATGATTAATTTAAGTAGGACAGAAAATAAATTTACATCAATTGTGTTTTTTATTTTTTATAGGTGGAGTCTGAACATCCTAATTGTAGCTTGAACCAATATTAAGTTCATCATAGTTAAAATAGCAGCTTTAAGATGTGCTACTCTAAATGGTAATGTGAATTATTTAAGGTAATGAATTACCCTTCACCTCCACCTTTTTAAGCACAGAAAACAGTTCTAAAAACTAGCTTTAAATTGTAAGTTTAGACACCTTATTAGGAGAAAATAGTCTCAAAGCATTTGATTCAGAATGTCTTTATTATTTTCTCATGAAAAATTATATTTTGACAACAAAACAGTGCTTCTGCACCAATAAGATGGCTTTCAATGCACAAAATATAGAAATTGATCAGTTTAAATATGGTATATCTCTCAAGTTTTGCTGATTTTCTTCCCTTTCTCACTAAAATAAGGCTGGTCTAAAAACAATCTGCTAGACGTCTTCAAATCTACTTGATGAGTAAAGTATTGCATCAATGTTTATTAGAACTGAAAGCACAGACAAGCGTCTTTAGAAACCTGCCACTTTATTTTGGACATGGAGCACATTGCACACAGACTTGCACACTTTATCCAAACACATTCCCTCCCACCATACCCAGTGCCACATCTGCAGACAGTCTGCAGGAGTGGTTTACAGTAAAACCACCGGAGCTCCAGCAAAATTACAGAAGTAAATCAAAACACTTGCAGTCTGTGCTCAGTCCCAGATGTATCTTTTACTTTTGGTTTTAGTATGAGTGTGGGCAGCTCACATCCCACCCCCTCTGTCGGGTTAAAGCTTTATTGGGAGGACTGAAAGGCAAAAAAGTGGGCATTTCATACAGAGACAGAGCTGAAAGAGGATTGATTACCTACTCTGTGCTTTTAAGGGGAGAAGGTTACATGATGACACTTTGTAAATATTTACGTTTCCTGGGTTGTTGTCGGCTTTAATTAGACAGTAAATTGGGATGTAGGCGAGGAGATAATTGAGGCCAAGAGAGATGAGGAGAAAGACTGAGATGATAGATCTGAACTTCTTTATAGTACACATACACAGTGCAAACACAGATACATTTTACCCACATAAGATGTTAAGGTTTCCAAAGAAGTTGTGTCCTGGCAGTAAAAACAAAACGTCAGTAATTTGCATGCTTTGCATCTGCAGGTTTTGGCAGAACTTTGAAATTTCCTTTGACTTTAAAAGTCAATATGAAAGGAATAATTTAGATTTTTTTTCAAGTGGCTCTGTGGAAAGGGTATAGCTATAATAGCTTACCTGTTATAGGTAGCTCTTTGCATGTCCTCAGTTTGGGAAATGGAAAACAAGTACTTAGTGCTGAATTTCATTTTGATCAGCTATCCAGGTAAGATTCTTCATAACAACGTACAGGTATGTATGTGTTGATGATGACTCTCAGCTACTATACTTGCCACTGTACATGCTGCACCATCGTATAAGTTGTATCAGTCCAAATTATGTCTAATAACGTGGAAAAATATATTAATACGTTGCTTTGCCATATAAGTCGCATCTATTATGCGTCACCGCTGATGCGTCATGTTTCTTATGCGTCACCGCTGACAACCTGGAAAAGTGGGACAGTGTTGTGCGAAAAATCGATTGGCTGCCAAATGGTGGCCGCGGGAGCGTGCACAGGGGGGCTTTAACAATAATTCAACAGGATTAACACTTAAAAACAATTATTTGTTTGCTTGAAATTATAGCAAAGGTGTGTCTCAGTTGAACTTGCCCTTAATAAATGCACTTTGACGGTCAAATCAGCTGCATTTCGCCTGGGCGGTGCAGTGAAATGCAGCCTCTAGTGGCTGAAAATGGTAGTGTTCAATATTTTCCATGTCAGAATGAATGAAATTTTCAGATCTCAGCCAAAAATTGGGCTATGAATATGGGGGGAAAAAAAACATGCAAATTTTATGTAAAAAAAAAAGTGACTCATACAGTGAAAATTACGGTACTACCACACCAAATTTTAGTTTAATTTCTGCAGAAATGATTGAGTTATAACTATATTTGTATTGGTTAAAGACGAATAGCTGAGGAAAGGGGGTTGACTTAAAAATGAATCAGTTATAGATGTCAATCCAAGGATTACTTTCTGTTAGTTTTATTCAAATCTGTCCAATTATTTGTTAGTTGTTTTGCTAATGACAAACCAACACAGGCACAAATACACAGGTAACGTTATAGCTTTGTCTATATAGACAACGAAAATATGCTTGTTTTGTTTCCAAAGATGATCAAAGAAGCTATGCACACTAAAATGTGGGTCATTTATGTCAAACTGAGTGCATACCTCCAATCCTCAGAGGATATCTGTGTGTTTGACATGGAAGTGAAGAGTGCATGCAGGAAACAGGCCGTCTGTCTTTCTACCATCCATCACAGAACTCCTACACAAAGACACAGAAAGGATAAACTAGGAGGACAGTGAATATTAAGAACAAGGAGTCTGGATTTTCTTGGCAAATTCACTTTGATTTTTACAGCTACTTTAAAGTTCAAGTTAGCTGAGTCATTTGGAAAATGGATTTTCACCAAAGGCACTCTGCTTCATTTGTTTTTTTTTATTTATTTTACTTTTAGTCTGAGTTATATAACCAGGTGACAGCAATAGTTCTCTCTCTTGATGAAGCAGTTAAGTAGAAGTGAGAACTCAGGCCATGCCAAATAGGAAACGGCAGGAACAACAAAAATGAGGGGAATAAAGGGACAACAGTTATGATCTGATACAAAATGATTATTCTGTTTGTTTCAGGCATGCTCATCCATTTGCAACAGTGCCTGGCAGCAGGAGAAAGCACACACAGATGACGAGTGACGTTTGAACCTTAGTCATCGATTATACAACCAAACACCTGCATTTCCCCTGTCGTTTCACAGAATAAAAGGGTGCAACGCAAAATTAAATTTAAAAAGTCAATTTTATATGATGTAAGTAGCTAATAGTGAAGCCACTAAAAATAGGTTTTGTCATTAAATGCTGCCCCTTTTGTCATCTAAACAGATGAGGTTTACAGTAAAACAAATCAGTTCATATAAAAACAATATACTGTATTTAACAATTAAAGGCCTAGCAGTTCTTAAACAAATGCATATAACTAGCTGCCTTTTGTGTAGCTATGGGCTAAAATCATCTTGTGCTCAGAAAGCAGCTGCTCAACACTTGATAAAATCAATATAAACAATCTCATGCAATATTGTTGGACTTCTTGGTAACTGTTAATGCTTAAAGTATGTTTTGGGGATGACTCTCAGCTACTGCCTTACTAAGTTTTAGCTCAATATATGTAATTATAACCGAGATTCAATTCAATTCTGTTCAATTCAAATATACTTTATTAATCCCAAAGGGAAATTAAATGTTGTTGCAACTCATTATCCTCGTTTCTTTGAGATGTCATAGATAATGATGGCTGTAGGCAGGAATAATCTCTTGTAAAGGTCAGTTCCACAGTGGATCCGAAGAAACTGGTCGCAGATGCCATCCGATCCATCCACCCAGACTCAGCTGGCCTCTCGGTTCCCCCGGGCTGCAGGATTGCCTGAATGCCAGGCAGAACTCCTCCCTGAGCAATGGTCACTCCTCCCAGCAGCCTGCTGAGCTCTTCATTGCTGTGGACAGTCAGCTGCAGGTGCCTGGGAACAATTCCGGTCCTTTTGCTGTCATCAGCCATGTTTCCTGCCAGTGGTCAGACACTCAAGCACAGCCGGCAAGGAGATGGGAATGCATCTACGGCACCTCCTTTTCAACTCATTTGCAATTTGGGGCTGTAGTTGAGATATTATTTGAGATGGTAATCAGCAGCTACCGGTTGTAGAAAACCACCTTGTTGTCTATGGTTACGCATCACAACAAATGTCCAAAAGTAAAAAAGTTTCCGTGAAAAGCCTTCCAGCTGCACAGCATCTGACACCAGAGGAAACAATCATCCAAAAAAATGTGATTTACACCCAGAAAAAAAGTAGAAGTATCCAAAAGCAAGATATAGACATGTATGTGTTCATTAAGAGTGATTAGCTGTGGCAGCCATCTTAAATAGGGTTGACACTGAAAGTGTTTTAGTTGTAGAGGGACTTTCAATTATTACCTTTCAAGAGTTTTGTTAGAATTAGTCAATTGGTTCTCAAGATATTTGTTACAGATACAAACAATCATACTAATAGACTTTTTGTAGCAGACCGTAATGAGAATGTAAAATGGTGCTGCATGCATGAGTTTTGCTTTTGTTTTGTTTCATAAAATATGAATATTGGATTAATTTTGTGACTCATATGAGGAAGCCAAAACATTCTCTAAAATTGTCCTGATATCTGCCGAGTTTGCTGCAAAAGGTTAAAAAATTACAACCAAAAAACATGTTTTTCTCCTCCACTATCTGCTTTGAATAACGCCTTCCATGGAAAAATGAGAGCAGCGAAAGATGTTTACATGTTTTCGCTCTGCCGCAGTTTGTGACCTTTTCCCCTGCAAAGTGAAAAACACTGATTATTGCTCTCATATTGTCTCCAGACAGGGTCAGGGGGCTTCCAGTAGCTGAGTCAGACCTCTTACTGGAAGATCTGCGTCACACGCCTCTTCCTCCTCATCCTCTCTCCACATTCAACCCACATCAGGCTCACTTGTCCAGTTTCTGCATCTTAATTCAGAAACCATCAGCTGGTAAAAGGAAAACAAGCCACGACAACTTGTAGCACAACAAGATTATCAGCTCTACTAAAGCTCCCCTCTCCCTTCGCTCTAAAGACTCATTATGCCCCCTCTCCTATCCCCAAACGACCCCCCCTCCTTTTCCCCTAACTCGAATGATCTCACCCAGCTGTCACTTTGTAACCCCATCCTACACCCTCGCTGCAGCACACATTTTCTGCTGCTGCTGGCGGCTGACATCACATGTTTGGTCTGTGTCACCGTTTCCCTGAAATACAAAATACAAAAACAGACACAAGTTTCTGGGCCAAAATATTTAGGACATTGATTTATTGTTGCTAGAAACAAACGCCACTATGCCCATTTATAATTTATTTGTTATAAGGACTTCCCTGAAAAATGTATTCAGATTTATTAGTTAAACTTTTTGATGTTTCTGCTTTTAAAACCAAGACAATAAAAAAGTATATTAAGAAGTGTTAAAGTCATGATAATTCAATTCAGACTAAAATCATCTTTTGCATAGAAGGAACCGAAATGTTGGCATTTTGATAAAACCTTCTAATTGTCATGGTTGAGCTGTAGTGATATGAGTAATTTAGCTCATGATCAAGCTGAAGACATTTTTGTCAAATGTCGAAAATCTCTGTTTACAACCTTTTGGAAGTAACATGAACACACCACGGCAGACTTGGCAGTTTATTATATGTGAGTAGGATTTGTGTACAAGACGTAGGCATAAGATAATCATTACTTGGCTAGGTTTTGATAGTTGCTAAACAACTTGCATGGTTTATACAAAACACCCACACAGTGCTCTATAAATTACTGAGCTATAAAAACAGAAGCATGCCAATGTGCATTTTTATTTGCTGTTGATTTCAATTTTTTCATTTCAACACTTCTTTTTCGTTACCATTGAGCAGTGTTTCTTGAAGAAACCTGAGTTTGGAGTTTAATTCTGACCAGCTGGACAAGCTAACGTCTGAACAGGCCAAAACCAAAGTGGATTGCTGACATCTTATGGCAATGCCACATTCAAAAGTGTGATAGTGAGCACTCTTTTATGAAATCTCACATGGCCACCTGTATTGCATAATACAGCTATTCACAAAGAAATTGTTATTTTCAAGACAAAATAAAAAGCAGCTGGAGCAGGTAACCTCTGCTGCAGCCTGGGGCACACCCAGCAGGAGTATCAGATTATTTCTGCCAGAAAACCAATGAAATAAAATAGTTTTGTGGCATAAAGGTTTATAAACCAGCATTTGCACGAATCACTTAAGTTTTGGGAGTTGCTTAAACTATATTGGTCTTTACAGTAGAGCTGTGAGTGTGATTTTATTTTTATTTTTTTTTCCCACAGTGCTGTAATGTATTTTGAAACCACTATCAACTTACTGTAAAATACTGATGTAATTCTTAAAGTAATTTTTACAGTGAACCTGCACCCTTTAGGACACGGATGTCCAAAGTACAGCCTGAGGGCCATTTGCAGCCCTTGGAGTGATTTTGTGTAGCCCACTTTTGCAGTTTAAGAATGAGAATCTTCACCAGCATACAGTTTAAGAATGGTATCATTTAGACCAGCAAGCTTAAGAGGTCAATTCAGACTATCTGCAAATTAGTAGATGATCCTTTTAACAGCAAAATAAATTAAAAGCAATCTTCTCAAAATGAGCAATATTAAGCAAAATACAAAACTTTTGGCTATAATCTTTTTATTTTCACTTCATGGTAAAAAGCAGCAAAAACCTTTACTGATTCCTACCAGAAAGGAGATTTTTGGATAAAGATTCATAAAACTCGGTTAAATATTGCAGTTGATAAAATAGTCAAGAGGAAAATTGGACATTTTAAAACGAATATAACGTGGTATCATCTACATACGACTTGATCAACTTTATCAAACCTTCCATGAATCTGTTGTAGCCAGGTAGGTCTGGCCCAAGGCATAAGCAAACTAAGCGGTTGCTTAAGACCCTGGAGCCACTAGGGGGCCCCCTAAGTGGAAATTGTTTAAAAATATACATTTGTTTACAGTAATGGTTTCTATAGGATTCTATTTAATATTTTAAGTTCAGCTTTCACAAATTGTTGCATACATTTACATAGTTTTAAAAACTAATTATTCAACTTTAAATTTATTTTTAAACCATTTTACATGGTTTCAAGCAATTGTTCATTTACATTGTTATTTCCTTGATTTTATTTTTTATTTAATTTTGTCTGTTTTTGCACAATTTTTATTTTTGTGCATCTAAGTTATTTTAGCTGTTGTTGTACTTGTACTTGTACTACACATTATTTATAACCTTACTGTTGCAGTTCTTTGGAACCAAAGATAATAAACCAGATACACTTTTGCTGTAAAACACATTGCATACTGGTGTGGGTGAATGATATAATTATCTGACTGTTGATTACAGTAATCCACATTATTAGCAGAAATAGAGGGCCCCGAACCAAATTATGCTTAGGGCCCCATGGAGGCTAGGACCGGCCCTGATTGTAGCGACTGACAGCTGGATGATTTTTCAGAACTTCCATCAGCTTTTTGGTTTGTCCATGAATCAAGAGGCTGATCGGCCCCCTTTTAAAGGACACTTACTCAAATTATGCTTTTGTTGCTGAGAACAGACTAAAATGAGCTTTAGACACAACAAATAAAATAAATAAAATCCCTTTTAATAAAAATATAAGCTTTGTGTTTATGAGGCTTTTAATATTTTGGATCTACAACAATTTAAAACTCTTTCACCACCAAAATCAGCAAACTTTTGTCCTTCCTCTAAAGTATTGTTCACATTGAGAGTTAAATTCACATTTTTTTGGCCCACAAGTCCTTACATCTTGATAGTTTTGGCCCGCATATGAAAATCTTTGGACACCCCTGCTTTAGGTAAGCTTAGTTGGGTCTAATAATCACATACATGTTTGATTACACTTGATTCTGTAGCAGGAAGTCCTCATTAACATCACCTTTGAGTCATATTCAGTGGTAAAGTCAGCCTTTATACAGCCCCCTGAAAGGCCAACTACCACCAGAGGAACATGCATGTATTTACATATGTTTGCGTACATGGGAGCACTTTTATCTCATTTATGCATCCATGAATAGATGACCGCAACCGGAAGCTGTGTGCAGGGGTGTCACAGTGTAGGCGTGTAGGAGTTGGATTACTGAAACGACAGACCCCGCAGCCTGAGCGAGTCAGAAATCAGCTATTCTTGCCTGAACGGTGATGTGTCAGAATGTAAGAGGCGTCAGTGATCAGGGAAAAAAATAAAATAAAAATGGAGCGCCGCCCACAACCTCAGGACCCGGTTATGCTGCAAGTCTAAAGCACTGTTTATGTAATTTGGTGTTTATGCAAGAAAAAAAAAAAAAAAGGATTTGACTGGGTGAGGTGGATGGCAGCAGTGATGTGGTAACCCAGGGGGGCGGGTGTGTGCACCCACCTAGCTTTAATTGCCATATTTCAAGTGAAATCACACAGTTGGAGGGAGCTTTGTATAAATATTTTTGTACATTCTAAATATTTAGAAAATAAAATGAGATGTGTCTGAAAAAGTTTAAAAAAATGCAACTTGTCCTTGTCAGTCTCCTTCAACAGGCCTACTAAGAATTGATATTTTGAAATATAATTATAATCCTTTAATTTTTGCTCAACTTTGTGTCATGAGTTGAGTAATGTTTTTCAACTTGCAGGCTGGTGAAATCCTTTAAAAACCCTCAGGAGAAGGGGATTATACAACCACCGAGTCAACAACTCTGATCACACATTTACACATAATCAGGTACAATTTACTTTGAGCTGCAACGTTGGCGTTTGTGACTTTAAACGAATATGTTGTTGAAGAGTAATTAAAATTAAATAAAACCATACTACAATTTGATACATTGTAAACCCACTAAAACCACTTTATTTTGTAGTTTACCACCACCAACTAATTAATCCTATTTTAAACTTCACTACCACACAATAAGACAATAAAATAAACATCAAACCTTTAATCAGGGTGTTGTTATATAGCACATTTAGATGTAAGCTTGCACATTTTACTTTTATTATTTTGTATTTATGGAAACAAAAAGAGAAATGTGAACTATTTAAAAGCAGACAAATAACAGCTTGTCTTTAGTTATGGTCTCATTAAATGCAGTCAAGGTTTCAAAATAAGACAGGAATATAAAAATATCATCAAATGATTCTGAAGACTCAGCTACCAACATGCTTGTGTTGTGTTATTAGAGATTATTGTTTCTGCTCCAAGTTCCAGCACAATACAACACACTGTGGATATTTTGGGAAGCTAATAATGCATCTTGCTGGCATTCATTTGGGGTCATGTGCAATCACAGGCTATGTTTGGTTATTTTCATTCATTTTGAGTGAATTTAGTTTACCCTGATTTTAACAACTTTTCTCAGCAGAGCCTGAACTGGCGTCAAATGGTCTGCTGACATTTTATGCTTTTTCAGCATAGTGAGTGGACTTTGTACAGGGTTGTATAAAGGACTACTTTAGGATAAATAAGGATCTGTTGTGCTAAGTTTGGTGGAGTCCTGGGAACTACAGGGCTGCATGTATAAGCATATCCAGTCCTCTTTAATGGTTACTCCACTTACATCTGATGGCAGACAAGATTTGAGCATAGAAATGTATCACTAAATATAAATACAGTACAGTATATGCAACAAAATATATTAAAACATCAATAAGAGATAGCAAAGCGATTTTCTAAACAATTTTCAATAAAATGTAAATTACAGAAAATTTATGAAGCTTTGTAAAATCCCTCCCCACAAATGTATGTAAAAAGTTGTAAAATGGATCAATAATGGTAACGTTCATGAAAGAGTGGTTTAGGGTAGAGACATTTAACAATTTTAATGCTTTTGATTAGGCCCATCGCAATAAACAATAAATCAATTAATTGCATGATAAATGAAAATTATCGCACTATGAAAAAAACTCAACTCCGGTGCTCTTCACTGACCCCTCCCTTTCCCTTTTCTCTTTAAAATCCATTTTAGCTGTTCAAAATTGTGTTTTTGGATTATTAAAAGTAGCTATGCTGAGAAGCTAAGCTACGAGCTAAGCTAACAAGCCGACCTCAGGAAAAAAAAACCCTCTGTCTTGTCGAAGCTCCAAAATTCATGGTTGAAACTCATGCCTTCATGTAAAAAGTTTTTCTCTGCAAAAAGAATCTGAGAACTTGTTTACTGATTTTTTTTTTTTTTTTTGCTTTGTGTAAAAAATGCTATGCTAAAGAGCTCAAACCACACCTAGTGTCTGCCATTTTGAGAACTGAAGAGAGACAGCCCATGTTAGTCAAGAGGCCTCCCTCCCATTTTTCTTAAAGCGATACGCTGCTCGCTCCCTTACTATCCATCCTTCGGTTCAGTCTTATTTGCCATCTGGCGGTAAAAGAGGTACTACATGCAAAACAAATTAACAAACATTTCTTCTTAAATTTGACAATTACTAATTATTGTCAAATTTCAAACGATATTATCGTTTATCGCTATAATTTCTGAGACAATGAATCGCCCAGCAAAATTTGTTATCGTGACAGGCCTACTTCTGATATGTGTTTAGGCTCAGATATGTTGAGTAATACATACAGATAAAAGTGCTTTGAGTGTGGATCTGCATTTCTGAATTGCATTACAATTTATTTGGAAAACTACTGCATTTGATTTAGCTCAGGAGAACCCTTTTAGTTTTCAGTTTCATAGTTTGCAATGAGTACCATTTCTTGGAGGGATAGGAAAAAAAATGCAGAAAATTTGATAGGGAGGGACTTAGTTTGAACAATTTATGTGATTCTACAACTCCTTAAAAACCTGTTTTGCATCTTTTTGCACTCTAACTTGGATTTTGTGTAACTTTTCACAAATATGAGGGGTTAACTTAAACTTATAAAGTGGATAAGTACATAAAAACCCAACTTAAACCCTGTTACTCTCACAGCCTCTTGACTTGTAAGTCACTGAGAACAACGTACAACCACACACTCAAACACATTCCTGGGGGGAAACCTTACACCTTCCATATTTTAGCTCTCCAGAAAAAAAACACCGGCTCCTCTGGTTGTGCTCTGAAAACAAGAGAGAGAAACAAACCCAGGGCGAGACAGCCAATCAGAAGCCTTGTAGATTCGATTTTTTTCACTCCTCTCCTACGATTGGTCCATGTCTCCGAGAAAAAGTCCCGCCCCCGTGTGCTGATTGGTCAACTTTCCCGGCTCTATGAAAGTCATTTGAATACGCTTGGCTTTGCTCTGCTGGTTCAAATATATGACTCGAAAGGCAGGAGAGTAGACGCAAACAATGGACGAGACTTCTGCACGAACACGCTGCTGATAAATCAATTTTTTTTCCTGGAAGTAAAAAAAAAAAAAGAAGAAGAACAAAACAGATAGTTTAAATAGTCTTGTTTCGGTCACTTAAATCGATTTTATCTGGACTTTCACCTCCACAACAAAACGAGGTAAGTTAGTTGTTTACGATGCATTTCTTCTTGCTGAAACTACTTAATATTTTAATATTTGGGGGAAGTGTATTTTATATCAAGACAACCACGTTTATGATGTTCCTCGAATCGTTGTATACTGTAGTTTATTTTATATATTAGTCACAAAATAAGCAGAAAACACCACTGTTCCTGAAAATCACAGCATAAACATAGCTAGCTAGCTTACCCAACCGTTCATGTTTAGCCCAAAGTAAGCTTTGGGATATTTAAATGGCAAATGCAAAGTTCATCCTTTCCCCAGCGTCTGATTTCTTCCTTCCCTAAGATGTGTTGTTGTTGTTGTTATTGTTTACCACCCGTCATGTGAGTTTATAATTAGGCTGGCAGTCGGGCAGGAGCAAACATTAGTCAGCAGCACCTGTGTGCACAGCATGGCTCCTTCACACACTCAGCCTTTACTTTTTACTCTTATGACTCAGTATGAAGCCCGTAATGCAGAACAGGCGGTGTGTTCTGCTGTGTGTGTGTGTGTGGGAACAGATTTTGTGTGTGTGTGTGTCTGTGAGGAAAAGAAGAAAGAGTTTGAGAAAGTGTGTCCCTCCACACACCTAGCCAGTGCCAGCTTCAAGCACTTTCCAATTTGCAGCTTAAAATAAAACCCTAATAATTTGCTGGGCTCAGGTACAGAAACAACTGAGAGTAGAGCTGGTCTGAGAATAATCAAATTATTATTATTATTTATTGTTTTTGCTGGTTTATTATTTCCTTGCAGCAGGTCTTGTTCATCTTCCCCGGCTCAGGGTTAATACTGCGTAGCCTCCCAAATGATGTTAGCGTTATTACCTGCGACTGTGAGGAAGTCTCATACAAGAAAATGCATGTTTGAGCACATTGTCTTGTCTCTGCTTATCAGATTTAGGTGCATCTGTTTAAACAAGG
This sequence comes from Simpsonichthys santanae, assembly GCA_031762415.1. Lineage (NCBI taxonomy): Eukaryota > Metazoa > Chordata > Actinopteri > Cyprinodontiformes > Rivulidae > Simpsonichthys > Simpsonichthys santanae. Next base: position 22,513,527 of record JARVLU010000528.1, on the reverse strand, counting down.
TTGTCCTGAGTTCTGGTGCTTTGAAAGAGGCTGCAGGCTTCATCTGACCTTTATTCGAGCCTTTGTTTATGCTCTGCGCTGTTTTACTCCTACTTTAGTGGGGCTCCTTGCTGGATGACGTACGAAATCTGGTGATGGAGCTGCTGCGAGCGTTCACAGGGTTGTATAAATAAAGATTAGCAAACAGACCTCAAAGATAGGTATAGATAGATATAGGTGATCTTCTTTTTATTTACTACAGTATCTGGTTTTAGTTAGGATGCCTTGGTTTCTGTCTTGGTCAGATAAAAGTCTCAACTAGATGCTTTGGAAAGTTACTTCAGTTTTCAGATTTTTTCTACTCTATTTTGAAGAGGGGTATTCATTGACTGACAAGAAAAGCATGCAAAACCAGTTTTGTACTTCCGTTTGCGAGTTTGGTTTTTACCTCTGATCTTGTGTATTGCACCAGTTTTGATAGGAAAGAAAATATGCAAGGATTTGTTTGCATAAACGGATTTATATTGTAAGATATAAGAGAAGACGAGCACAAGTTTTAAAAAGATGCTCTTTCTAAGGCTTTTCTACATTGTTTTTTAAAATTCATCTTTAGTTTCAGGTGAATCTTTTTTTTTTTTACTATAACAAAGATATATTAGGAAAAACTGTAACTTTGTCTGTGTAAAACTACATATGTTTGGATGTTTGACCAAAGCACATCAACACAATTTCATAAAGATCTTTGTCAAATGTATCAGCATGTACCGGGTAGTAACAGTGTTTTATCTCTCCATTAGTGGCTGTTACACAACTATCAGCTGAAACCGAAATAACTAAATGAGTTTCGGAGTTTCAGCTGAGTTGATGGTGGTCAAAGTTGTTCAACCAGTTTACAAAATTTATATCAGTTAAATTGAGTTAAAAACATTTGTACATCACAACCACTAGGCATAAATGTGAGAAGTTACCATCAGGTCAGAACGCATTTCTTACTCACACGACCCCCTGCACCTCCTGCAACTTTCAGTGCCAAAGTACATCAGGTGTAAAGTAGACTGCACTGCAGTGCTGCATTTCTACTCCAATAAATTGTTTTATGGCTTCTCTTATCAGAATCAGGCAGTTCCTTTGGCTTTGAACAGCTTTTCAAGTGTCCACTTTGTGTTAACCTTTGGTACATACCAAACCCCTCTAGAACTTATTGGACATTTCTCTTTAAGTTGCTGCTGGCCCTTGAGTCACATGCATCTGCCTGAAGATGTTCCTTTTCAAAGGCCACATGGAAATAAATCCTTTTTACATTTGCACTTATAAATAAAATAGTGGATTAAAACTTTTGACCTCACAGAAACTGATCTATAATAGAAGTTTGTACCATTCAGAAGAACCAGAAAGTCTGCTTTACTTGTTTGGCACAAGAATGAGCTCAGTCTGGGCTCCTTTCGAGCCAGGGTGTCACACTTTATGACAGCAGCTACGAACAGAGTGTGTGAAAGTTGCTGTGTACGTCCGATCTGCTCTGATCTCTTCCTGGAGGTCTTTGTGTGTTTGTTAATGCCATGACAGGAGAGATAATACCTCCATTGTTGAAGAACCCCCACCAGCCTGTTGGCCTCAGCAACGCTTAATCTACCTTTTAACAAATAACACCACGCTGAATGTCTGCCTTAAAGATGTATGGTCAAAGGAAAAAAAAACATCTAGTGCTAGAGCAAGAAGGGGTTTGTTTTACATTTTGGCCTTTTATTGTGTCTATAAAACCATATCAAACGTCTGTGCGAGGCGTTTTTCAAAAGGTTTTCAAAGTTTACAAGCAGGAGAATGTAAACAATTCTTTTTATATGATTTTGTGCTCTTGGTGCCATTTTTCATCCATCCAGAGGGAGTCGAGTCTGTGATTTAGAATGAGTACAATTTCAGTGCTGCAGCATGGAAGCCACAACGGTCCAAAGGGTCAACTATTCAGGAAGTCAGTCTGGAAAAATCACGATTGGTTTTGGGTTCGGAGATATGTTTTCTTTCGCTTTTATTTCAAATAGAGACACAGAGAATACAGCCAAACTATTAAAAAAATACTACCGAGTGGGTTCTTATCTCAACTTGACCACCTTTGAGTGTTTTTTTTTTTTAAGTTAGGTAAAGATGCTGTGATCTTTTAAGAGTTAAAAGGAGAACAGCAGGCTGAGATCATAGAGTTCATAGTTGGACTGGCTTACTCAGGCAAGATGCCAAAAGCTGTGGTATATGCTTGTGTTGTATGTGTGTGTGTGTGTTTGCGTTGCCCCAGCCATCTTATGTTTATGTGTGACGTGTATGTGAGTTTGGATTATAATGGTATGAGGCTCGGCGCCATGGTGGACAAGGGTGCGTGTATGTGTGTAAGATGTTGGCTGAGGCAGACACTCCTCTGTTGGCACTGTAATGGACAAACAAAAGTCTGCTGGATTCCTGTGGGGGTGTTTTCTGTGTATGCTTATGCATATGTCACTGTATGTGTGCGCATGTGTTGCATAGACAGACAACAGTAGCAGGATAAAGATGGCTCCAGGGTTAAAGCCCACTTTGGCGGCGACCCGGGATCAGCTTACGAACCTCAGATCCAATTATCTTTACCATTAAGACAGAAAATCGTTGCTGACTTCAGATCATCCATCTGTCATACTGTTTTGTTAACCCCGCACACGCTGCACTGCTGCCAACAAGTGAATTTCAAGAATGTGACAATGGGTGAAGTAAAGTGAGGGCAGCAGAAAAATCTGTGCCTTTTGAAGCTGATTTGTAGACATTTTCTCAACAAATGGGCTTGTTTGAGTTGGATACATCTTTCAAATGTTGCTAGCACAAAATAATAAACAGAGGAAGGCTAAAATTATATGATCAAGTGTGATTACGGTCACAGACACTTTAAGTCTTTGCTTTGTGTGACGGAGTTGCTCAAACAGATACTTTCCCAATTGCAGTTTAAACATCAACCAGATTCCCAGGGAATGAGGTGGGCTGACAGAGTATTAGCAGGAAATCTGTAAAACTACACGAGACATTTGTAGATATGACTTTTTAACTTTATGTTGACAGAAGGATATTCATGAGCACTGACATTGAATTAAGAAATGTTTTGGAACATATTAAAAGCATAAAGCGTAACGTTTTTATCATCATCCTATAATTTATGTCAGCACCTAAAAACTACTTAATTCAAACCTCAGTTTTTGGTTTTGGATGGTTGGTTGCCTAAGAAAGGGCTCTGTCGAAGCTTCGAAATCCACGGTTGAAACCCGTGCCTTCATGTAAATAGTTGTTTTTCTCTGCAAAAGGAAGCTGAGAACTTGTTTACTGAATTATTTTATGAACAGCTTTGTGTGAAAAATGCTATGCTAAAGAGCTCAAACCACACCGAGCATCCGCTATTTTGAGAGCCAAAAAAAAAAAAAAAAGGAAGGAGAGACAGCCCATGTCACGTCAAGGGGCCTCCCTTCCATTTTTCTTGAAGAAACGCTGCTTGCTCCCTCACTATCCATTCTTCGGTTCCATCCAGTGGTCAAATAAAGGTACTACACACAAACATTAACCAACATTTCTTCTTAAATTTGACAATAATTACAAATTATTGTCAAATCCCAAACAATATTATCGTTTATCTCAATATATTCTGAAACAATTAATCACCCTGCAAAATTTATCGTGACAGGCCTACTGAGAATCTTACACACAGAGACACAAATGTAAAACATGCTCTTTGTCCAATAACCTGGAGGATATTTCTTGTGAAACCTGGCGCTGTTTTGCAGAAAATGTAGACTTTTTTGTGCGTAAACATTTTATGATGAACACAATCAAATTCTCAATTCAACCACAAGTTAAAAATACTCACATTTGCTTTCATATGTAGGTTTTAGAAAGAAATTGGCCAAATTCATATTTGGCAGGTTAAAGCTTTATGAAAACTGGAAATCAGCCTAAGAACTGTGACTGGTACATGTCCAAGCAGAAGGCGTTACCGTAATTATGTAGATCGTAGGATGAAGTTCTCTCAGTCATCAAATCTTTACCTAGTTGAACACCTAAAGGAGATTTTTGGTATCACATCTTCATCAGTGATTGGATGAAGGAGGCTTTTCAAAGACGCCTTCCTCGGAAGTTTCTGAGAGTTCCAGAAATAATGACAAAGCCTGGTGAAATTGTTCGAATGGCATGTGATTGACCAGACTTTATAAGACACAAATTATGTCAATTTAAACGGGTGACATTGTTTTTATATGGTCCAGATGAGGAGTTTGTGACATGTTTTGGTCATCATTACAAGAATGACATGGGCAAATAACAACAGCACCTTTTTCAAAGAACCTTGATTACAGCAAAATATTTTAGGGAAGTCGGTCACTGTTCCCCTACCTTCTCTTTTGAGATGTGCCTCCTTGAGTTGGTGATCAAAATCATGGATGAATGGTTCAGAAGATGGTAATTTATTTTAAGTTTCCCATCATTGTGTCTCTACAGGTCATCATGCCCCCTACAACTCCTTATGCAGGAAAGTTCAACTCCTGCCCTCCATACAGTAACAACAACCATGCTCAGCCTCAGAGCCCGTACCGCAGCAACACGGCCCCGAAACCTTCAAGAGAGAACATTTACAATGGGGCCTACTCGATAGCAGAAAACCCCTACGACGTCCCGCAGCCTCAGGCCGCGTATCGTAGCTCCTCTGTCTCATCTGTGACTGCGAAGGAGCATCACTACAACAGCAGCTGCACAATTTCGGATAACCTGTACTCCTCGCCGCAGCCTCACAGCCCTCGCCAGCACAGCCCTCGCCAGCACAGCACGTCCTGTCCGGGTCGAACGTACCGCCACACGAGCAGCTGCGGCAGCGACCAGTCCGGCCGTAGCAACGGGGCCTCGACAAAAGCTCGACTTTACGGACATGGAGTCACTACCAGCTACGGGGAGATGTGTTACCATGACAACAGTTTGGTTTCAGCTTCTCTTGAGGCGTTGATCCAGCACCTGGTTCCAACTGTGGACTACTACCCTGATGTAAGTACTACTAAGCAGTTATGCAACAGTGAAGGTTAATGGATTTGCGTTCTCTTCTGAAAGCCTTTTCATTCCCTCATTTTCAGAGGTCCTACGTGTTCACGTTCCTGCTGAGTTCACGCCTCTTCCTGCACCCGTACGAGCTCATGACGAGGGTTTGTCACCTGTGTGTGGAGCAGCAGCGGTCCGGAGACGCTCTGCTGGATAAGGTGGGCGGACTTCACACACGTACCCAAGCGCGCACACGTGCAGGTGTAATTATTTCATACACTGTCACTCTCACTTGCGCCCTCACATCCTCACTCCCACTATCAAACCTACAAACTCAGGATGAAAACAGAGGAGAGCTCACTGAAGCTGGAAAAACAAATATCAGCAGAGAGACAGTGTCAAATTATATTTTGGACTTTTCTTGTAGCTACATTCACACATTGGCCTGTCGCGATAAACAATAAATCAATTGATCGCATGATGAATGAAAATTATCAACCTCATTTTCATTTATCAGCTTTATCGTTTCTTCGTGTCTCTCAGTACTGAAGACACTGGATGACAAAAGGCTCAACTCTGGTGCTCTTCAATGACCCCTCGCTAACAGGCCGACCGTCTTGTCAAAGCTACAAAATTCATTGTTGAAACCCGTGCCTTCACCTAAAAAGTTGTTTCTCTGCAAAAAGAAGCTGATAACTTGTTTACTGATTTTTTTTAATTATTTTTTTGAATTAAAAGCTTTGTGTGACAAATGCTATGCTAAAGAGCTCAGACCATACCAAGTGTCCGCCATTTTGAGAACCGAAAAACAAGAACGAGAGACAGCCCATGTCACCTCAAGGGGCCTCCCTCCTATTTTTTTTAGAGACACACTGCTCGCTCCCTCACTATCCATCCTTCGGTTCAAACAGTCTTATACTGCCATCTGGTGGTCAAAAAATGCAATACACAAAAATTAACCAACATTTCTTCTTAAATTTGACATTTACTAATTATTGTCAAATTCCAAACAATATTTTCGTTTAGCCCAGTAATGTCTGAGACAATTAATCGACCAGCAACATTTGTTATCGTGACAGGTCTATTCACACATTTTAAAACCTTTACAGATCCGCTTCCGTGATGTTGCGCCCAAACTGGTCCAGCTTTTGACAGAGTGGACAGAGACGTTCCCATATGACTTCAGAGACGAGAGGATGATGCGCTGCCTTAAAGACATGACACTCCAAGTGGCTCGAGGGGATGAGGTGAGAATCCCAACGGTATTTAAATCACTCAAAGTAACAAAACTAAAATGAAAAGTGACCCAGTAGAGCTCATTAGTTTGCTCCTTTAAAGTTTGCATCTTCTCATGTCGTCTTTATTAATTCAGTACTCATGGCGAGCCATGCAGCAGATGACTCAGCGGCTCATCAAGCGCCTGTCTGCCCTCGGCCAGTACGAGGAGGCCGTGGCCGCTCTCAACGCTGTGGCACAGGAGCGCCCGGCTTCACTGAAAGGCAAACAGGCCTCAGCTCAGCGAAGTGACATACTGAGCGTGTGCGATGATCCTTTCATCCTCGCCCAGCAGTTAACACACATTGAACTGGTGAGATGTTACATGTGCTATAGCTACACGTTTACAAAGTTACTTTTTCTGTTTTAAATAGGAGTCCGAGGTTGTATCTGTGACGAAACAGTGTTTTTAATGAGGCTTGTAGCTGCTGATTTATATTAATTGTACTTTAAGTGAATGTATAATTTTGGTTAAAATAAGGACAAATGTGTAGAGCTAGAAAGTAATGGAGTAACGGTATATGTATTTGTACCAAATTGTCCCAGTACAGAAATCTTCTATCTCAGAACATGCATCTCTTCTTCTCATTATTATTATTATTTTATTTTATTTTTGGTAACTGCCTTGACTGAAAATGAGTAGAGAGCATTATCTAAACTATTTTATAATTCAACAATGTTTTTTCAGGTCATCTGGACAGTTTCTTTTTTTTTTTTTTTTTGTTGAGACATTTCGTCCTTCATCCAAAGGACTTCATCAGTCCAAGGAGCCACAACAAACTCAGTCCCACAAGCAGCACACTCACATACGGCCAACCAGTTTGCTGGCGATAAGATGGTTTCTGGGGCCCGCCCTCTACCGTCAACTCATCTGAGGCAGCCGAGGTTCAAAACATCAAAGTTCATGCTCAATCATCCAGGTAAAAAAAATCCAACAAAGCTCAGTCAGGTCATCTGGACAGTTTTGTTGAGACGTTTCACCATCAAACTGGTTGGTCCACTGTGTGTGTGTGCTGCTTGTGGGACTGAGTTTGTTGTGGCTCCTCGGACTGATGAAGTCCTTTGGATGAAACATCTCAACAAAAAAAAATAAACTGTCCAAATGACCGGACTTAACTTTGTTGGATTTTTTTTTTTAACTTGGATTATTGAGCATGAACTTTGACATTTTAGGAGGAACTGAACAGATCACAGTATGAAACTTTTTTTTTTTAGTGATTAGCTAAAACAGCCCAAACTTTACTGACGGAAAAACAGAAAAATAAAAAGATAAAACACTAGCGCTGAGTCAGCATTCAGAAAATGAATGAAGAAAATATTTACACAAATCATTAAAAACAAATGGAGTTGATTTCAGGATGTCTCGGAGCCAATCAGGCAAACGGTCCCAGCAACATTCCAGAGACGCTGCACCACCGTGAAACATCTCAGATCAGCTCATCTGCTCTGTCCGTCTGAGGCTTGAATAAAAACAGTTTCTGTTCATTTTCTCTCAGTTTCTCTTCTTCAAGGGTCGCCATGGCGATCAAAATCCCATGAAAGATTTGGCAACTGCTTTACATCGGCTGCTCCTCCTGACGCAACCCGGAACCTGACGAGACCGCGTCCCTGACCACCAAGCTACCACAGCCTAAAACCTGTCATGAGTAAATAATTTAAACAAACTAAACATTTTTTCATCCAAAGTTTATTTGGTTTAAAACAAGAAGGCTGACTGCGTAAAAACAATTAAAACATTATCTGATAATTTGAAACATCGGAAAATCTCAGACGTTAAAATCGTCTTTGTTAGGTTAAATTTATAAAACATGTTTTTAAAGGAAGACATCTGAAAGTAAAGATGGACTGCAGGACCATACGAGCGTCCTGCATCTGGACTCATTGGAAAAGTCCCACTTTCTTCTTCTTTGGTTTGGAGGACTGTCGCACTGAGGGTTTGTGCTGCAGGACGGAAACAAGAGAGAGAGAAGAAAAAACCAAGGAGGATTCAAACAGCCGCACTGTGATGACATCATAAACAGTCGACGTGTTTTTGTTGTCCTACCTGCTGGATTGTGGGTCTGTTGGTCGTCTTAATGTCGGGAGTCTCAACCTGGTCGTCGTCGTCATTCTGTTTCCGGACGGCTTTGGCTGCTTCGCTGCTAACAGATTCGACTTCTAAGGAACGCAAACGAGCAAAATAAATAAATAAATACAATCACACTGACATGAACCGACTTAAAATTAGTTGTAGCTAGAGACGCACCGAACCAATATTAATATCGGTATTAATATCAGTAATGGAAAAATGCTTGATCGGATCTCGGTAGAAATGCACAGATCTGATATTAGCATCAGTATCCGTACTTATTGATCAAGTACTGGTAGAGATGCACCAATCTGATATTTGTATCGGTATCAGTACAGATAACAGAAAAATTATTCATCAGGTATCGGCAGAGATGCACCGTTCCAATATTAGTATCGGTTTCCATACCGATAACAAAAGAAAAGTATGTAAATGTATATATGTATATATACACACACACACACATATATTCATTGGGTATCAGTAGAGATGCGCAGATCCAATATTAGCATCGGTATCAGTACCGATATTGGTAAACAATTATTGATCGGATATTGGTAGAGATTCACGATACAATATTAGTATCGGTATCAGTACCAATAACAACAAAAACAACAAACTCTTCATCGGGTAACGGTTGAGATGCACGATCCAACAATAATATTGGTATCAGTACCGATATTGAAAATACATAAATAAACAAAAAATCTTGATTGAATATCGTTAGACATGCACAATCCAATATTAGTATCAGTATCAATACTGATATTGAAAAAAATATTGATCTGGTATCGTGCCTATGTGACATAAGGACAGGAGCTGATTGCTGTTTGTTTTAAATATCTACCAACCAATCCAGTGAAGCTGTTGTTTTTTCTCTTATTTCAGCTCCTTTATTATTTAATTTACATTATACAGTATTTAGAATTCCTGAACCATTTGAAAGGTTTGTTGAATTTTATTTTTTCATGTTTGACCAACCTATTGTTTCTGTCGGTTTCAGTATCTTTATTATTATTTATTTTACATTGGGTGTTATACTCATAATTACACTGACTGAACAAATTCAAGTTGTGTCGTTTTTACATGTTTGACTAAGCTCGTGAAGCTACTGGTGTGTTTAAGTGTGCTGCACGGGTGCAGAGTTTTCAATAAATTTGTAATTCACTACATTTATATCTATGTTTAAAAAAAAAAACATTTTAATTCAGCAATGTTTTTCTGTATCAGATCGATATCGAATCAGTATTGGCCAATACCAACCCGCAGGTATCGGTATTGGAAGTGAAAAAAGTGGATCAGTAGAGTAGCTGAGTCATTCCCAACAGATCCTATGAGTGTGACCAGATCAAGTGAGAACGAATAAATGCACAATAGATCTGCCTTTAACAAAAGCTAAATTGAGCAGAACACAAGCTAAAATTAGCAACAAAAAGATGAGAACAAAAGCTAAAACTTGCAGAATAGAAGCTCAGAATAGTCAAACAGTAGCTAAAAGCTTGAAAATAAATGGAATACTGAAGATTTCAGAGAACATTTTCCAGAATTTCAAGGCTATAAGTCACAAAAACTAAAAGCCACAGCTTTTATGAGCCGCACATTTTGTTATTTTAATGGCTGACAGAGCTTAAAGTATGCAGAATTGTAAGCTTGGGAAAAAAAAATGTTCAGAAGAAATTGGAAAATAGAGAGAATATTGATGGCAGCTGCTGTGGATCCCATCTCTACGTTTGGACAAAAAATAAAAAATGAAACTTAAAGCCCAAGTTTTAAACTAGACAGAAGAAAAATTAAATACTCACTGAAACCCCACCCTAAAAAGCTACAAACAATAATTATAAGTAAACTACAACCATAAAAACTGATGTTTTCACTAATTTAGGCCCCATTAAACAAAGTGAAATGAAATAAATAAATAAAATGAAGCTAGAGAAATTAAATTTCCTGTGAAAATGCAGTGTGAATGCTTATTTCAGAAGAACTTGCTGAAAAGCAGCTGAAATTAGGGAGAAAAAAAACATGCTGAAATGTAGCTGAAATGAAAGAACAAGCATAAATTAGCAGAAGAAAGCAAAAAGCACATTTTTGTTGAATTAGATCTGAACAAGGAGAAATTAGCACAAAAATGAGGAAATTAGCTAAAAGTAGCTGAAATTAGTTTAAAAAAGGGCTAAAAAGATGCAGAAAGAAGCTTAAATTACCAAAAGGAGGTGGAAGGTGCTGAAATGAGCTAAAAAGTGTGGAATTAGCTGAAAATCTAAATTTAGCACAAAAACAGCTAAATAGTAGCTGAAATCGCAGAAAAAGCTTAAACTAGTAGAAAAAGCTGAAGGAAGCATAACAAGCTGAAATTAGCATAAAGATGTTAATTAGGCTGAAAGTAACAGAAATTACAAAATGAAACTTGAATTTATCTGAAAACAGCTGAAATTAGCTTAAAAAATCTATAAAGTAGCTGAAATGGTAGAACAAGCTTAAATTAGCAGAAGAAAGCAGAAAGAAAACACGTTGCTGAAAGAAGCAGTAATGAGAACAAAAAAGTGGGAATTCTCTGAAAAAAAGCTTAAATTAGAAAAAAAAAAAAAAAAAGCTGAAAAGTAGCTTAAAAGGCAGAAGGAAGCTGAAATTACCAGAAGGAAGTGGAGAGAGCAATTCTTTTTGCTGAATTAGGCTTAAGAAAGTTAATTTGAGTGCAAAGAATTTGGAATTAGCTGAAAGTTTAATTTAGCATAAACAGCTAAATAGTAGCTGAAATAAAAGAAAAAGCTGAAACTTGCAGAAATAAACTGAAAGGCACAAAACAAGCAGAAATTAGCAGAAAGATGTTAGAAGAAGCAGAAAGATGTTGTAGTCAGCAGACAGAATCTCAAAGCACGAAACAGCTGAAAAAGCAGCTGAAATTAGCTGAAAGTAGATGAATTTTTTTTTTTTTTTTTTTGCACAAGGAAGCTGAAAGTAGCTGAACCAGAACAAAATGTGAAAGGAGCAGTAAAAGTTTGAGAACACATCTAAAGATATGAAGGACGTAAAATGAGCTCAATGCATTTTCTAAGAGGAAAAAAAGGCTACATTTTTCAAAAAGCTGAAGTTGCACCAAAACCAAAAGTCATAGCAGGATTGTCCTGAAAGAGCTGAATTTTTTATTTATTTATGATGTGTTAAAATAGCTTAAAAACTTCAGGATGAGAAAGATGCCGAAAAACGTACGGAAGAAAAATGGATTACAATAGTGTGAATGCTTCTTAATCATTTGCACAATGAACGACTTAGTTCAGTGTAGATTTAAAAAGATGGTTCAAACGAGCACCTGACGCCTCCGCAGCAGGTGGCTCCTCCTCAACACGGTGCTCCTCTGACCGTTTACGCTTCCTGTGAGCGACAGCGGCGGCGTATAACTGCTGAAGCCCGGCGTCGAAGCCCAGAGGGTCCGAGGGTTCAGACCACAGAGCAGGAAGTGTCTAAAGACGGCAGAACAGAACAAGATGGATGTAAAAGTTATTGCAACAGAGTCAAGTGTGGACACGTATTAAGACACAACGTCCTCATTCATTCAACCTTTATTTATACAGGTTAGTCTCATTGGGTCACGAGGACTCGTTTACAAGAGAGACCTGTTTTAAACAACAACCATGAATGAGGTACACACAACAATAAACACTCATATGAAAGCATATAAAATGAAGTATATAAAAGAAGTGATATAAAACAAAATAAAATCATGCTACATTATAAAACAATGTAAGACACTAACAATAGGAACATGTTTGCATTGATTTTTGCCATGAACTCAAAAGTTGTTTAAAATCCCTTAGAGGTCAACGACGACAACTTAAGATCTTTTTGCAAGGTGTTCCAGGTTACAGGAGTGGAGTAAGAGAAGACCCTTTTACCAAATTGGGTCTGCACTGACGGAACACTGCAGGTAATGATGTCCTGACAGTGCACACTGTAGCTACACTCACGCAGTGACATGTAGGAGGAGATGTATGAAGGCAGCAGACCAAGAAGTGATTTAAAGATGAAAATGTACCA